>BLSH010233823.1:2091750-2113051 GCA_018402905.1 Glandirana rugosa | reverse complement strand
CACTCTCCCTGATCCAGCGTCTGGCGGCTGAGAAAATCCGCCTGCCAATTTTCCACGCCCGGGATGTAGATCCTTTCTGTCCAATGAGACAGGCAAAGCCTGATCGCTCTCAGTTCCAGTACATTTATCTGAAGACGAGCTTCCCGTACTGACCAATGACCCTGGACGGAGGATTGTCTCAGGACTCCTCCCCACCCTGACAGGCTGGCATCCGTTGTCACTATCGACCAATTGAGGGGAGGAAAACTCTTCCCCAACCTTATGGCCGGAGCCCGAATCCACCAAATCAGCGACCCTCGAGCCTGCTGATCCAACCTGATCCATCTGTCTAGGGATAGGGGAGACTTGTCCCACTGAGACAGAATTGTCCTCTGTAGGAGTCGGATATGACTCTGGGCATAAGGCACCGCTTCGAATGTCGACACCATGAGACCCAATACTTGCATACAGAACCGTAAGGAGAACCACTGGCGTGACAACAGGGTTCGCACTACTGTCTGAAGAGTCAGTAGCTTGCCTGGTGTTAGAAACACCCTTGCCTGTACCGTGTCCAGAATCAGACCCAGGTACTCCAGCCTGCAAGTCGGAGTCAATGATGACTTTTGTAGGTTGATCAGCCAACCGAACTCCTCCAACGTGGCTACCGTGATTGTCACGTTCTCCTCCAGAGCTGTAGCCGACTCTGCCCTCAGCAGTAAATCGTCGAGGTACGCTACCACCGCGATACCTCTCTGTCTCAGCAGCGCCAACATCGGGGCAACCACCTTAGTGAACACCCGGGGAGACGAGGCCAACCCGAAGGGAAGCGCCACAAACTGGTAATGCAGATCTCCCACTGCGAAACGCAGAAAACGCTGATGACTGAGACAAATCGGAACGTGGAGATATGCGTCCTTGATATCCAAGGACGCCAGAAATTCCCCTTGGCGTAAGGCGACCACGACCGAGCGGATGGATTCCATCCTGAAACTCTTCGTCTCCACGAAGCGATTCAATGCTCTTAGATCCAAAACTGGTCTGACCCCGCCCTTTTTGGGTACCACAAAAAGGTTTTAATAAAATCCGTGAAACCTCTCCATCCTGGGCACCGGTATGATCACCCCCTGTTCGGCAAGAGCTCGGCCAGCGCCTAGAAGCGCCTGGTGGCGTTCCTGTGTGAGCCTCAGATTTGAGGGGAAAAAATCTTTCTGGGGGCAGAGAGCTGAATTCTATCCTGTACCCGTAGGACAACACCTCCAGGACCCACCGATCGGTGATGCGGGCAGCCCACCTGTCTGCGAACCCCAGTAACCGCCCCCCCCCACCCGTGACGTGGATGGGGGCAACCCATCATGCGGAGGCGGATTTATCCTTCGCTTTTTCGGACTTATTCTGCCAGGGCCCTTTACTGCATCCTGCGAAAGCTTTTCCGGTCTTGCAGCTTTTCCCTGCTGAGCCGGATGCCCGAAAAAACTTCTGATTTGACGCGACAGGTTCCTGTCTGCGCCGCCACTCCGCCGTTTAGGCTCTGGGAGAAAAGTACTTTTACCTCCCGTGAAATCCTTAATGATTTCATCCAACCGTGGGCCAAACAGACGCTCTCCCTGAAAGGGAAGGTCCGCCAGTGCTTTCTTTGAAGCCTGATTGCCCGACCAAGAACGGAGCCATAGCACCCGTCTGATAACGATTGAAAAAAACAGACATTTTTGACAATATTGGAAGGAGGTCCAAAGCAGCTTGACATATGTAGCGGAGCCCCTCCTCCAAATATTGTGCACGCTGTAGCTCAGCCTGTGCACAATCACAAGTCAAATTAGTGCATAGAGCAGTAGTCTGCACCCGCAGCGACTGTGCTGCCATTGCAGTTGCTAGTGCCGGCCGCATGGCTGATCCAGCTAACAAGAATAGTGCCTTGGACACTGTCTCTGTGCGGCGATTGGCCGCTTCCTTAAAGGAAGGAGACCCCTCCAAGGGAATGGTGGTTGCTTTATTTACCCGCGCCACTGCGGGGTCCACCACCGGAGAGACCCATCTCTTAGTAAAGCTTTCCTCAAGGGGCTAGCGCACCGCAAAGCCCTTAGGCAAAGTAAAAGAACTTGGTGGCTTACGCCACTCTTTAAACACTGCCTGCTCAAATAATGGGTCATAAGAGTAAGCCCTAGGGGCCCTAGGCGGTTTAAGTGGGCCACAAACATAAGCGGACTCATGCGACTCTCCAGCTGGATCAAGACGCATGGACTTGCGGATATCAGTGATCAGTGCTTCCACTATACAGAGTTTCTTGACTCTCCTCATGCTCTGAGGGTGGTTCACCCTCTGAGAGATCCACAGGTGTGACCAATGATGCGCCTTCCAGATCTGAATCCTCCCCGGAGGAAAGAGGGGGGGGTGGGCGTTTTTGAGGAACCCTTGGCACGGGTACCTCTGCCCTGGGAAAGAACTCCCCAAACACTGCCCTCAGCTTGTTCCAAAGATACTAGCGTTCCTGGGGTGGATTGTAGATCCGCAGGTACTCCTGCGATAGTATTGCCGGCCTCTGACATTACAGGCTTCCGGCACCCCCACTGTGTAACCACCACCTCAACTCCACCAATCAACCAGGGGGACCCGGGAGGATTGCCCACACCGCTACCAGCACCCAGGAAGGGCCAGCTATACTTGCTGTTTTGATGCCTCAGCACTCCGATCGGAAGAGCAACTGCCCAAACACTACTGCACGCCAGGAGCCTGCTGCTGTGTGTCAGCCATGCTCTATAAGCAAAAACTGGAAGCCACTTCCTGCTTTTAAGCACTTCCTGTATCCAGGCTGCACTTTCCTTGAGCTACCACCGGAGGCCGCCAGACCGCAGGCTGAGAACCGCATGGTTTCACAAACAAATGGACGCTGCCATTACACCCGCGCGGTCGGCCACGAGTGAGCGGTGCTCTATCTTTCAACACAACACGCCGAACACAGCGCTCCGAACGGTCGGTGCAGAGTCGAACGGTCAGTGCAACAGTGCCGTACTGCAGCTGGGGGGAGTGGGGGGGGGGGGAACGGAGGCTTAACCTCACAAGGGTATTACCCCAAAAATGTCCCTCTACTGAGCCCCCACCGGCCGGCTTACCACCAAAAGCAGCCCAGATGCCCACTCTCCACGCCATAAGGCGGCAGAGGGGTCCACTCACCAATCCTCGACGGGCGCAGCGGTAGCCACCGGAGCAGACTTACCATCCCCTAGGGGAGGCATGCTGCTGGCCAGGCCCTTGGACAGGCGTACCTAGTCACTGGGCTCTAGTGGGTTTTAGCCACTGGCCACCCGCACGGAACGGGCGCTATGCGGTGGGCACCCCGAAGGGCGTTCGCATAGTGTAGGCCGGACTGGGGAAAGATTTGGATTCTAGATATCCTCTATACCACCAGCCAGCTTCTTGATAGCAGTCTTCATCAGATGAATCTTCAGGAGACCGCAGATCCCAAAGGGAACCAGGTCTACTCCTTGCACTAGGCAAAAGAAAACTGATGTGCTATGCAGAGCAGGGGGATTATATGCTGAGGTGAGGACGGCCCCCTGGGAGGGGCCAACCTATGCTTTTGTTTGTTTTTGCCTAGTCTACTCCTAGTAGGATGAGCATAACCCCATGTGTCATAAGAAGGCTGCGTCTGTCAGTGAACGGAAGAGAAATCTCACTTTTTTGAGTTAAAAAATAAGACAACAGTAAAGTAAGGCCAACTTTTTTCCAAATTGTGAAAGATAATGTTACGTCGAGTAAATTGATACCCAACATGTCATGCTTCAAAATTGCGCCCGCTCACGGAATGGCAACAAACAAGTTTTGAGTTACAGAGGAGGTCTAGTGCTAGAATTATTTCTCTCACTCTAACGATCGCGGCGATACGTCACATGTGTGGTTTGAACACTGTTTTCATATGCGGGCGTGAATTACGTATGCATTCACTTCTGTGCGCGAGCTCGCAGGGACGGGGCGCTTTACATTTTTTTTTCTTATTTATTTCACTTTTTATTTATACACCGTTCTTAAAAAAAAAAAAAAAAAAAATGTTTTGATCACTTTTATTCCTATTACAAGAAATGTAAACATTCCATGTAATAGAAAAAAGCATGCCAGGACCTCTTAAATATGAGATCTGGGGTCAAAAAGACCTCCGATCTCATATTTACACTTGAATGCAAAAAAAAAAAAAAAAAAAAAAAAAGTTAAAAAAAATGTCCCCTTTAAGAGCTATGGGTGAAAGTCACTTATGACGTTGCTTCCGCCCTGCAATGCTATGGAGCCTCACTCGGCTCCCAGGCATTGACGGATGAGGACCTGGTCATCTCCGCCGCTATCTCACGGGCAATCCACCTCTGAGACCACTTTTATCAGAAGCAGAATCGCTGGCAGAAATGATGCCGGGGTTATGGTAGCTATCTGCTACCATAACAACGGAATTCCACTTCAAAGGGCCGCCGACTATAGTCATACGGCAGGTACTACAACTGCCAATTTGGAACACTAATCAGAAGTCACTTCTGTTCTCTATGCCTGGACTTAGTACCCTGTGTAAGGGGGTTAGCTCGGCAGTGGGTGTGTTTCACCCCCTGGAAGGGGTTAACTACACAATTTAGGCACAGCGAGACAGCAGTTTCTAATAAAAACAAAAAGGTAGTTTATTTACACTATTTACAATGTGAAAAAACAGCCAAACAAAAACAAACAACAAAATAAATCCTAGGCCACTTGGGCACTGACTGCACAATAGGTTTCCCTGCCTGCAGCTGTACCTAGCTCCTACCTCTCACTGCAGGACACTCAGCCACACAGGCTTCTTAGCAGACATGCTGTTACACTCCCCAGTCTGTTGACCCGACACAGAACCTGGTTCCAGGGTGGAGCACTCACCTATGCTTGCTGGGAGTTTATGTAGAGGTTTTAATGAGCCAGCTCACCTCAGCTGCGCTCATTACCTCTACCCCTGCAAGACTCCCCTTAGTGGTTTAAGTCTGCATGCAGCTTAAATCTAGGACAAATGTACCTGCCATCCTGCATGCAACCCGGCGTCTTTACCCGCCTGCTGTCACACCTGGTATAACAAGAACACCCTACCCAAACATTCTTCTACATACAAATTGCACTTACTGTTTTATAGCTATTAAACTGTCAAATGCTGCCATCCTGTGGTTTACTGATTTGTTGCATCATGTTTTTAGTGCTATTTTCCTCTCAGTGAACCAGGCTCATGTTACAGCTCTTAGGCTGCATTCACACCTGAGAAACACGTTTTCGGGCAGATTTGAAGCATTTTGCAAATGCTCAATGTCACGCTAATACGCACGTTTGACGCTTTTCCATTGATTCTATGTCAATAGAAAAGTGTCAGAAATGCCGGAATATGCCTGATTCACGCATTCGGGCGTTTGGCTTCAGGCGTTTTTGAGTGAAGATGTGACCCATCTCCATTCAGAAACATTGATTTTTTTTTTCCCCTCCAGCATTTTGTAGCTTCACGCTTCAGGCATATTTCAGCTACAAAACTCTCAGGTGTGAATGGAGCCTCAGGCTCAATGCGCACTAGCTTAAAAAAACAAACAGTGCTTTTGGCAGAAAAAAAAATGCTAATTTTGAGCGTTTTTTTTTTCTTCGTAAGAGCGTTTAGAATTTTTTCTGAAAACGCTCAAAAAAAATGCAAAATAGATGGCTTTATTTTGCCTCTAAAACACCGAGTTTAAAAACACCTTTAGACTACCTTATGTGCATGGTCAAATGTCCATCTATCTACACAAGTCCAATCTGGATGACTATAGCCATTTCACTGGGCCACTAGGTTCTGTGGGCTTCCAGATTAGTACGCGGTTCATTCCATGTCTTGCAAAAACACCAGTAAGACTCCATTCACATTTGTGCAAATTGTCATGCGACTTTGGACACAATTTTGGATTGTTCTCAGAAAAGTATTAGAGGGGAAATCTTCCATTGGGGACACTAGTTCTGGAGACTCTGGGGGTCCCCAAAGAATTCCCTTAATTTGCAGGGATTTCATCCCACTTCCTGTTTGGCTATGGGCCAGGAAGTGAAAAGAAATCCTCAATGGGACACACAGGGTGGAAAAAAAAATTCTGACAGGTTTTAACCCTCCCTTGTTCTATGCAAAATTGAAAGTACAGATTTTCCTATAGTTCTACCTTAAGGTTATTAATGTGAAAAATCACTTCCAAATTGCACCCTGCAACTCTGGAGAATAGAGCCTACAAACACAAACTTATTAGCTGAAAAAAAACTGCTATATGTGTCAAACAAATTCACTCCAAATTAAAGCGGAAGTAAACCCACAGATTTAAAAGTTTCAAAATACAGTTACATTTCCGGCACATGCTGGGATAACTGTCACATTGGATGTGTCCTGAACCAAACTATCAAACCATCAAATGGCTGGTGTCATAACTGATCACATGTGCAGCATCATGGCAGTGGAAGATTAAAGTGATTGTAAAGTCTCTTTTTTTTACCACTTCAGCCATGGATGGATTTACCCCCCTCCTGACCAGAGCACTATTAGCGATTAGGCACTGCGTCGCTTTAACTGACAATTGCGCGATCATGCGGCGCTGTACCCAAACAAAATTGACATCCTTTTTTCCCCACAAATAGAGCTTTCTTTTGATGGTATTTGATCACATCTGCGTCATTTCTGAGCACCGCTATAAGCAATAAAGCGGGACAATTTTGAAAAAAAAAAAAAAACACAAATCGGGGTTTCTTGATTGGTTTGCTCAAAAGTTGTCGCATTTACAAACCATGAGAATTCATTTATGGCGTTTTTACTAATTTTCTTTTTTTTACTAGTAATGGCGGCGATCTGCGATTTTTATTGGGACTGCAATATTGCGGCGGACATATCTGACATTTTTGACACTTTTTTGGGACCATTGACATTTATACAGCGATCAGATCTAAAAATAGCCACTGATTACTGTATAAAGGTCACACTGAGAGTGCGTGCGGCGGGCACGCTCAGTTTCAGGGTCTTGACAATCTACTTATAGCCTAGGCCATCTTTATGTAAAGCAACAATTCTTTTTTTCAGATCCTCAGAGAGTTCTTTGCCACGAGGTGCCTGATGAACTTCCAGTGACCAGTATGAGAGAGTGAGAGCGATAACACCAAATTTAAAGCGGCTGTATACTCCAGTGTTTCTCAACCTTTTATGGTGAAGTACCCCTCCAGATCTAAAAAAAATTCCCGTCTCGAGAAAGCAATTTCTATTGTTTGGGTGCCATCAAATGCTGCCTCGCCAGTGTCCATCAAATGCAGCCTCGCCAGTGTCCATCAAACGCAGCCTCGCCAGTGTCCATCAAACGCAGCCTCGCCAGTGTCCATCAAACGCAGCCTCGCCAGTGTCCATCAAACGCAGCCTCGCCAGTGTCCATCAAATGCAACCTCGCTAGTGTCCATCAAATTCAGCCTCGCCAGTGTGCCCATCAATGCAGCCTCACCAGTGTCCATGAAATGCAGCCTCACCAATGCCCATCAAATGCAGCCTCAACTGTGCCCATCAAATGCAGCCTCAACTGTGCCCATCAAATGCAGCCTCAACTGTGCCTATCAATGCAACCTCAATAGTGCCCATCTATAATAAGGCTTACCTGTAGGTAAAAAGAATATCTCCTAAACCTGTACAGTTTACGAGATATTCTCACTGCAAGCGCCGCTGACATCAGCAGGCGCATGCACAGTGATGTCCCGGCGAAGGCGTCGGACCCTGCTGGAAAGTCCGCCATAAAGACGGACTCCCGCTCATGCACGGGAGTGACGTCTCTCGGCTCTGGCCACTGACAGGGCCAGAGCCATGTATCCGGAAGGATCCATGGAGGGAACATGGCAGCTCCCGCGGGAGCTTCATTCTGAGATAAGCATTTCATAATGAGCCTTTTTTTTTTAGGGGAGACAACCGCTTTAACAATCCTGCTCCCCATTCACATCTGAGACCTTGTAACACTATCGAGTCACATGACACCGGGGAGGGAAACTGGCTAATTGGGCCCAATTTGGACATTTTCACTTAAGGGTGTACTCACTTTTGTTGCCAGCAGTTTAGACATTAATGGCTGTGCGTTGAGTTATTTTGACGGGACCTCAAATTTACACTGATATACAAGCTGTACACTCACTACTTTACATTGTAGCAAAGTGTCATTTCTTCAGTGTTGTCACATGAAAAGATAGAATATAATATTTAGAAAAATGTGAGGGGTGTACTCACTTTTGTGAGATTCTGTATATAATATACACACACATCATATACATACACATATTATAGAAATATATATTTACAATATATATATATATATATATATATATATATATATATATATATATATACACACACACACTAGAGCTGCACGATTCTGGCCAAAATGAGAATCATGATTTTTTTGCTTAGAATAAAGATCACGATTCTCGCGGCGTAACATATTACATATACAAAAAAAATGGGCTAACAGCACTGTTTAGTTTTTTGAAAGGGTCATTTTCCAAAAAAATTGCGTTTGAAAGACCGCTGCGCAAATACCGTGTGACATAAAATATTGAAATAACTGCCATCTTATTCTCTAGGGTCTCTGCTAAAAAAATATATATATATTATGTTTGGGGGTTCTAAGTCATTTTCTAGCACAAAATACTGGATTTTTATTTGTAAGCAGCAAATCAGAAAAGATTTAGTCTTTAAATGGTTAAACTGAACATCTTCTATACACAGGAGTTCATTCCTTTGAAGTAATAACTTTGTATCTCTCTCTTCTAGCGTCTTTATCAGCATGACTTCAGAACTTGGCTCTCTGCCCAGACTTGGCAGTCTCCCCAGAGACTCAGGTCGCTCCGACTTAGAAAAGACTTCAGGCAACTTGGATTGACTTTTATTACGCAAGTCGGACCCCATTAACTGCACTGAAAATTGCGGTAATGCCTGATGGAGATCGCGGGGGGGGGGGGGGGGGGNGGATCGAGATCGCGATTTTAATACGATTAATTGTGCAGCTCTAATACACACACACATACATAAATATATATATATGTGTGTATGTATATACACACACATACATATATATAAACACACGCATACAGTACTGTGCAAAAATTTTAGGCAGGCGTGAAGAAGTGCTGTAAAGTAAGAATGCTTTAGCCTTTACAGTCTCTAATGATTTCAAACGTCTATAAGGCACCCGGAAGTCAGTGACCATATAATCTTTGCTGTAAGCAAGACAATGAAGCTTAGCAGCATTTTAATTCATGACAAGAAAGATTATTTTACGCAAACATATATTTTTGAACCGGAAGTAGTCCTTGTAGTGACGAAAACAGCTGGGCTGAAGTGCCGTTTCCTGTCATCGGGCTGAGCTTTGGATTATGGATTTTTACAAGCCTGTTTATTCTACCTAATTGTAAGTGCAATACTTTTTTAATACATTTCTGGTTGTGACGGATTTGCACTTTTGTGGCGTTTATCTTTTATTGGATACACCTTGGATGATTTGGAGCCAGGAGTATTGGGAATAATTTACCAACCAACATGAAAGTCCTATCCCCAGCTTGTCGGTTGCAGACTCAATGATTAAAGAAGAGGATTTGGAATAACAAAGCGTTCCCTGACCCCCTGTAACCGGTAGTCATGGGGGTCTGGTAAGAGCACACCCTATATGGTGGTGGTGTTTGTATACACGCGGTGTGAATTTTGGTAGAGGACACCACAGACAAGATTTAACTACACTATTCTGATATATTTTTCACTTGGTGGTTTACGGGCTTTTCATCAATGATTTTGGTTATTTGCATTTTAATAGCGCAACGCAGTTTTTAACATATATTTTTGAACACTAACAGGCACTGTAGATTCACGCGAAGGGCATTATTATAATTAGCAGTACACTTTAAGCAGAGTTTTAAACCCGGGTTTACGTTTTGATGGTGAAAACAAGAAACAGAGATATAAAATTTAGAATATCCAATAAACACCGGCTCACTAAGAGCATCACTTCGTGTCCTCATCATCTTAACCAGAGAGGGGATGTTGCCAGGCAACCATCTGCAGATGCATGTAAAGCAAAAGAAAACACAGCCAAGTGTGCCAAAGTCTACTGCTACCTTGTTAAAATAAAGAACAAGGTCTCCTAAAATAAAACCAAGATAAATACTTTTATATTAGCAAACATACAAACAAGCGTCACTCATTCACAGTGTCCCGCCAGTGGAAAACTACCTGCCTTTGTGGCTGTTGGCTTGTAGTTTCCAATGAACTACCACAGCCCTGTGGAGTGCCCCATCATTTCATTTTCTCTTCCTGTCAGATTGTATCTGCTTGGCCGTATGGCAGGGGTCCCAAACCCTTCGGCCGCAGCCTGTGGATGACCGGGCCCTACAGCAGGAGGTGATTGGTGACTGCGGTCTGCACAAGGCTATCACTCACCTCCTGCTGTGCAGCTATGCCTGTGTGTTCTCTCCCAGCTCCTCCGCCCACCTGGCCAATGATGTCATCTAATTAGCAGGGCAGGGGGCGGGAGGAGCTGCAGATCAGAATGGAGAGTTCCTTCCATCCCCTGCCCAATGATAGGAGGAGCCGGGAAAGGACATGCTGAGAATAGGTACGAGTCCTGTGCAGGAGATGCAGATCCTGGAATGGGGAAATGTGATGTGTGATGTTAGAGAGGAAAATGGGGGGGGGGGGGCAGACTGCAGGGGCACTGGGGTGGAGGAGGCTGTGATTGCTAGGGGCACGGTGATATAAAGGAGACTGCCCTGTAATCATTACAGTGCCCCTTTACTGAGCAGTCCCCTTTATATCACAGTGCCCTTTACATTACAGTGCAGTACCTTTTACATCACAGCACCCCTTTACAGTGCAGTCCACTTAATATCACAGTGCCCCCTTTGCAGAGCAGTCCCCGTTAAATTAATATAAGGGGAACTGCACTGTAAAGGGGTACTATAATATAAAAGAGGGCTGTGATGTGAAGGGGAACTGAGGATACTGTGGGACTGCTTTAAAGGGGGAACTGTGGACGTTAATATAAAGGGGGCATTGTCCCATCCCCCGACCCGTCCACCGAGGACATCTTAACATATTGTAGTTTCTTCAGTGAATACAAGGCATTCTTTTATTGGATGTGGTGGATAACATCATGCCTTCCTTGTCCACTCTGTGCCCCCACTGAAATCCTCTTACCAGCACTTGCCTTGGGCAAGTGATGGGAGCTGAAGATGGCTGCATGGATAGCAAGCATCTATCTCCTTGCAAGCTGTGACATCAGACGCCCTGTCCAACATTACAACTAGTGTTACAGGGCACCAAGGAAGATAGAACAAATTACCTGTCTCATCAGGAACTGAATAATGTAAAAATGGATGCACATTAGTGCTGCGAGTGAGGAGTGAAAAATGTGGGTGGAACTCCGCTATAAGTGGGGTCATCTCTACAGGTGTAAATTTTATTTTAATAGTGTATTTTTTTTAAATATATATATGCCTTACAGTGATTGTAAACCCTTACATATATTCAGTGAAGTGACTGGCCTTAGGTGATACACAGAGATGAAACAAATCCTCCTACATAAATTGTACTTGTTCATCCACAGTCTTCTCTACATCTGTTCAAAGTCCTGAATTTATAAAGCTTGTCTGAGCTGTTAGAAAACGGGGCAGAGAGTTGAAATTACACACTGCAGAGCTCAATGAGGGGGGCTCTGAGAGCTGATTGGACGGAAGGCATACCACATCCCCCCCACCCCCCTTCACACAGGAACAGAGCTGAGGCTGTCAATCACAGGCTGCGTGCTGGAGGTCCCTCCCCGTCACATTTTTTCTCTTGGTGTCAGGGTGACTCATGCTGATAGCAGAGGATGAAGCAGCAGATAGAAATTACACTTAGTGCTCTGGATTGAGACAAGCACACACTATACAGGGATATGCTTTGTTTATATTTCATGTCTAAGGTTTGCAACCACTTTAATTATGTCAAACTGATTCACCCATAAAAGGTTTAATTTACTAAGATGCACCTATATCCAAATATTAATATAAAGCTATGTTACCAGTCTTGCTGGAGTGGTTATATGAAGTGTAACAGAAGAGGGTCATCTTTTCTGGAGAAAATGTTGTTTCAGGCTCCCTTCAGTGCATTTGGTCATAAATTTATATGACCCCATTTTACTTCTGATTATGTGAGAAGCGCTGGATAAAAACTAGAACAGCATTTTCTACAGGAAAGGTCTTCTTGTGACCCAACCATTTTTTAAATGTATTCTCAGCAATGTTGTTAAAAATCTAAATGATGTTGTACAGTACAGTGCATCCGGAAAGTATTCACAGTGCATCACTTTTTCCACATGTTGTTATGTTACAGCCGTATTCTAAAATGGATTAAATTCATTATTTTCCTCATAATTCTACAAACAATACCCCATAATGACAACGTGAAAGAAGTTTGTATTAAAAATAAAACCAAAAAAAATTCACTGAGTTGTCCCATAGCCACTTCTTTGTTATCTAGGCTGTGTGCGTAAGGTCGTTGTCCTGTTGGAAGATGAATCTTCACCCCAGTCTGAGGTCCAGAGGGCTCTGAAGCAGATTTTCATCAAGGATGTCTCTGTACATTACTGCATTCATTTTTCCCTCGATCCGGACAAGTCTCCCAGTTCATGCTGCTGAAAAACACCCCCCACAGCATAATGCTGCCACCACTGTAGAGATAGTATTGGCGAGGTGATGAGTGGTGTCTGGTTTCCTCCAGACATGATGCTTGCCATTCAGGCCAAAGAGTTCAATCTTTGTTTCATCAGACCAGAGAATTTGGTTTCTCATGGTCTGAGAGTCCTTCAGGTGCCTTTTTGCAAACTCCAGGCAGGCTGTCATGTGCCTTTTACTGAGGAGTGGCTTCCGTCTGGCCACTCTATCATACAAGCCTGATTAGTGGAGTACTGCAGAGATGGTTGTTCTTCTGAAAGGCTCTCCTCTCTCCACAGAAAAAAGCTGGAGCTCTGTCAGAGTGATCATCAGGTTCTTGGTCACCTCCCTGACTAACGCTCTTCTCCCCGATCGCTCACTTTGGCCAGGCGGCCCACTCTAGGAAGAGTGCAGGTGGCTCCAAACTTCTTCCATTTACAGATGGAGGCCACTGTGCTCATTGGGACCTTCACTGCTGCAGAAATATTTCTGTACCCTAATACAATCCTGTCTCTGAGGTCTACAGATAATCCCTTAGACTTCATGGGTTGGTTTGTGCTCTGACATGCACTGTTAACTGTGGGACCTTATATAGACAGGCGTGTGCCTTTCCAAATCATGTCCAATCAACTGAATTTACCACAGGTGGACTCCAGTCAAGTTGTAGAAACATCTCAGGAATGATCTGTGTTAACAGGATGCAACTGAGATCAATTTTGAGTGTCATGGAAAAGGCTGTAAATAATGTACTTATGTACAGGAGATTTTTTCATTTTCTATTTTTAATAAATTTGCAAAGATTTCAAACAAACTTCTTTCATGTTGTCATTATGGGGTATTGTTTGTAGAATTTTAAAGAAAATAATGAATTTAATCCATTTTGGAATAAGAATGTAACATAACAAAATGTGGAAAAAGTGAAGCGCTGTGAATACTTTCCGGATGCACTGTACGTCCATTTGAACATGTCTTTAAAAGAACGCCCAGTTGGACTCTCCGGGGATGATCAACCATCCAAAATTTTATAGACAGTCTACAAAGCAATACTAGTTAAGATTGTCAATAAAGAAAATAAAGTGCAAAGTACAGTCTTTACAAATGTCTAAATACAGGTATAAAAGAGATTAACAATGTAAATATTATAAACGTGTGTTTCTGTGTTTTTTAGTTTTTGTATACAGTTTGTAAATATATACTGTATATACATGGGGGCATCCATATTTGCCAATTACAAAACATAAGGCAAGAAGAGGAGGTGCAGCTTTTTTTTGCAAATGCATACTCTGACATGCCGGTTTGATTTCTGATTCTATACACAAAGATGCCCCTGGACGACGTCACGTATGACGAAACATGTAGGGCGGAGCTACGTCTGACGTCACCACGCCTACACGTTCTAGAGGAACGGGAACGTCTCTTCATTTCATTGCCGGCAAACATTGTTCAATGCTTTTAAATGATCGTTTTATGTGAGTGAGTATCCATTCGCTATTTGCAATAAATTCATGTTTTAAAATGGGATTACGCTATGAGACTCTTCTCCTTTCCATGATATCGTAATTGTGGGATTTATGTGAACGAGCATCTGGGCTAGAGAGAGGCTGTTTACCTTACCAGTCGTCTGACCATTAGGAAGAGAGGACCCTTTCTGTCGAGATACCCCGCAGAGGGTTATTTTCTGCCAGCTTATGCGACTTGCTAGCGATAGTAAGTCCACGATCTCTGGTAAGAGTACCTTTATTTATCTAGAGGTGTGCTCATCTCCGGTGGTGGTCTACTCACCCTTTTGGCATATCTGAATGAAGAAATAACATTCAATATATTTCATCTCACAATTTCACGGTGTTGGAATTTGGTTCTTTTTGGGATTATCTTGGATCAAGTCATTTTTTACCTTCATGTTTTGGATGTTGGACTTTAAGTGAATAACATTCTTTATCTGAATTTTTGGACAATTTTTTATTTATTTATATTTGGATCACATTTGTTATACTCACTTGTTCACTTAGCGCAACTGTTTTTCTTATATATACACAAAGAACATGGAAAAGTGAACATGTGGGCGGGGCCTGACAGTTTGAACATGCGGGTGGGGCCTGTCACAATTTGAAAATGTGGGTGGGGCCAAACCTGATACTGTATAAATGTAGGCAGGGCTAGATCTGTCACTGTATAAATGTGGGTGTAATACCTTTCACTTACAGAAACCGGAAGTTACAGGAGACCCGCCACATGATTTAGATAAGGCAGAAAGGGGCAGTTTGAGTTTGGGGGTTGATTGTTGACCCCCAAACTTACAGCATAAGTTTGTCAGCAGATCTTGGCAATAATTTCAGCCATGAACCTGCGGATCAGCTGTAGCCAATCACAGCATGGTCCTGTATCTTGTTTACAAACGCAAACACGGGATAGTATTATTATTATTATACAGGATTTCTATAGCGCCAACAGTTTGCTTTCTCCTAGAGTCCTTTTCAGTTCAAGGAGAGAAGAAAGCAGATCCTGTGTTAGTAAAAACAGCACATTTACACTTGCACACACCCGTTAGGCACATTTAACCCTCCAGTTAACCCTTTGATTGCCCTCACAGATCACTGTATTAAGTGTTAATAGCAACATCAGATAGCATCAGATGTTGTCAAGGGCAGTTA
The DNA here is from genome assembly GCA_018402905.1 of Glandirana rugosa. Classification (NCBI taxonomy): domain Eukaryota; kingdom Metazoa; phylum Chordata; class Amphibia; order Anura; family Ranidae; genus Glandirana; species Glandirana rugosa. The sequence goes on along the minus strand of BLSH010233823.1, from coordinate 2,097,725 downwards.
GTGCCACACTATCGCAGTCACACTACAAGTCACTGATCACCGCCATTACTTAGTACAGTGTCTGAACAGATCAGCTTTTTTTTTTATATAATCTTTAACATTTTTGAGTCATACAAAAACAAAAAGAAATAAAAATGATCACCAGCCTCAAAACCAATCAAAGAGCGTTGGGGATAACAGTGAGAAATAGAACCATTGTAGCAGAATGTGTAAATCCTCGCCTGTCCCAGATTTTTCAATTTACATGGACAGGCCCTCTCTGCCCCCCCTAAGGGAAGGGCAGAGAAGCTTACTTGGGAACTCATAGCAGCATGACAATAGCCATGAGGTTCGGGAGAGAAAAAAAAATGAGTTATAGTAAAGCGGTATAGACTTTAAACATATCAAACCAATAAACACTATGAAAGAAATTACCGCTCTCATTTTCACACCAAAAAAGATGCATATAAGTACACATAGAAGCGCACACCTGGTTCACTACCGATTTGGTGCAACTACGTCAAGGGCCCCGGCTCCAGGGTTTTGGTCCGCCTGGACAAGCTGCTTAAATGCTGGATCTGCAGGGGTCAATGCTAGATCTAGGCTAGAGGACACTGTGGTAGAATCAGAAATATAGGTGCTCCAGGCCGCCCAAGTGGAATAAAATTTTGCTTGGGAGCCCTTACCGGTAGCCATCCATTCATTACATAGCACCCTTGCCAACATCTTGCCACAGTTATTGCCATGTTTATAGTATTTATGAGCAACGAAGCAGAAACCGCCGGCGGATACGTCGGTCCAGTAGTTTGGAAAGGAGGGTACATAGTACAGTTAATTGGCAGTGCGCCTCAGAATCCACTCCCTGTTTATGACGTAGCTCAGCCTGCTGCAAAGACTGAAAAACCCGCTGGAAGTCTGCCTGCCTCTCCTTTAATTTAGAGCCCCAAGAAATAAGGGAACCCCGTACTAATGCCTTATGGCCCTCCCATAGAATACCATCACTGACCCCGCCATTGGCATTCTCCACAAAATAATGGGATAATGTCTCCGTCACACTTGAGACTACCCTCAGGTCGTCTAAAAGGTATTCATTCCACCTCCACGACCAAGATTTGCCCACCACTTGTGGCAGCGTGAGCGAGGACAGCACCGGGGCATGATCAGAGATGGTAATCCGGTCAATAGTGGAGTCTATCAAAAGTGCCCTGATCTGCAAACAATAGATCTATTCTGGAATATACTCCATGAACACTAGAGTAATAGCTATAGTCCCTGTATACAAGGTCCTCCAGCAGTCGGCAAGAGTATGGCTTTGAAGGGACTTGCGAAAGTGCTTTAAAAAGACATACGAGTGTGTTGAACGGTTAGCAGAAGTGTTGATAGAGGGGTCAGGATTGATGTTAAATTCCCCTCCCAAAATGAGTCTACCCTCCCCGAAGTCCACCAAACTATCAAGGACTGAGTTAATAAACGAAAGCTGATGTGAATTTGGGGCATACAGAGTGGCGAATGTATACATCTGACCCAAAATGGTACCTTTTAGGAAGACAAAACGCCCCTGACGATCTATACAGTGGCCAATGGGCTGGAACAGCAGCTCTTGTGGATGGCAATACATCTCGAGACTTTGGTTTTGGGGAATTACTCCAATACCAATGCGGGAAAAGGTGGGTAGGCAGCCTAGGAGTTGTCAGTGATATGGGTTTCCTGCAGAAAAAGCACCTGTGCTCCAAGGTGCCTTAGCTCCAGTCACAACCTATTGCCCTTGTTAGGTGAACAGAGACCACGGACATTATAAGACACTACCTTGACCATGGCCATGTTTGTATAGGGGTGCACTGTCCAGGCAGGAACCAGAAGGCGACTGAACCAGGTGTAAACAGCAGCGGTTGTAAAAAAGGAAAAAAGTAAACATTTCAAAACTAGAAAAAATAATATATACAATTTGTATCACCACACCAATATAGGAGATACTATGTAGCGCTAAAAAAACAGTTCAATTCAAATGTCCTTCATATGAGTAATTCCCAGGACTGTAGTGTAAGCTCCCAAAAGATATCTTCATATGGAGCATATACAATTCAATCTTCCCAATCTCCCTCCAGGAATCCTACTCACCAGAGTTGTTTGCCTCACACTCTCGTGCTCGGCAACCTCGCTTGTTTGCCACACAGAAAGAAAGAGGGGACACAGGATTCAAAGAATGGGAGAGGGGGAAATTGGGGAGGATATCGACTAATGAGAAATGAAGAGTGTACAAATAGACAGAATACCCAGAATGAATAAAACGGGGGAATTCTCACGAGGGAATGGTATCAACCCTTACTGGCATATGAAGCAATCAGAGTATAGGGGATCCCCTAGAACACCTAATAGACATGGAGGTCAACCCAATGGAAATAATGGTTCCAGAACACCCATAAGGAATGGGGAGGATTATCAATATAATGTACAGGTACAAAATAGATTCCAACCTCTGAGAAATTGGGACAACTATTATCAGGGACAAGGTAGGAGTCCTTTTTTAGGTTATCGGGGGAGGGGGGCGAAGACCACCTGGACCCCCCAACAGAGTGCCCCACTACGGAGAGGGAATAGGAACACCCCGCGAGTATGGACAGAATCAGAGGCCCCCAATAGCCAACGAAAGAGAGGGTGTAGGGCGGGGAAACGAAAGCAACGCCAAAAAAAGAAGGAGGGATCATTAAATAAGGGGATCTTCAATCTTAGTGGAGTAGAATTGGATCATAAGGAGTTAAATATCCTCAATTTAGGCTTAAAATGTGCCCCAAAAAAGCCACTCGATAAGTTTTCAGTGTTCATTGACACTCACAAATATATACGGAGTTTAAATATGAAAAAATATTTCATCTCACACCCAGCATATCCAACTCCTAGGATGTCTTTAAATCCGGCAATAGATAGTGGGTTAAAGAATAGATCATTATTTAACCCCCAGAATAGTGGAAACCACCAACTGGAAGTATTTAAGTCTCTGGTCTTGAATGACCTGGAAAAAGTCAAGCCACGCAAGAACATTAACCCCCAAAACATAATACAGGGGGTAAAGCAACTAGAGGATAGGAGAGACATTATAATCCAGCCGGCGGATAAGGGGGGTGGAGTAGTCATTATGAAAAAACAATTCTACCATGACCAGTTATTAAATATGCTCCAGGATACAGAGACATATAAAAGATTACCCATGGACCCCACGGATTTATATTCAAAACAATTGGGAGAATTAGTTGAACTGGGGTATAGGATGGGAGCTTTAAACAAGAAGGAGTCGAGATATTTAAACCCCAGTGTGAGCAGGATACCGGTGATTTACACCTTACCGAAAATACATAAGAGTATTGAGTGTCCACCAGCAAGACCGATTGTTAACGGGATCGGGTCTGTCACTTCTCGTTTGGGGGAATATCTAGATAAATTTCTCCAGCCTAGTGTTCAGTCTACAAGAGCGTATCTGAAAGATACAAAAAACCTGCTGCAGTTATTAAATGAGGTGGAGTTTGGTGAGGCGTCGTCACTATACACAATTATTCAACATGAGGATGCCCTATTGGCATTAAATTGGGCCCTCAGTAGAAGAGAGGATATTCCCCATGTACAGAAATGCTTTCTAGGTAAAGTGCTCGATTTTTGTGTCTCGCACAATTATTTTTGGTACTTTGGATTCTTCTTCACCCAGCAGATTGGCGTTGCGATGGGGGCTAAATTTGCCCCCAGCATCTGTTTATGGCTGAGTGGGAGGACAAGATGGTTTATAATGTTAACCGACCCCAACTGTTATTCTATAAGAGATTTATAGATGACCTCTTGCTGATTTGGAATGGGTCTAAGGAGTCTGTGGAGGAATTTATACAATATCTGAATTCCAACCAAAAAAACATCAAACTTGAATATCAATTAAGCGACACTAACATACATTTCCTGGATGTTGATATTGAAGTGCAGGGAAATAGGGTGGTCACTAAAGCGTACTTCAAGCCTACAGACAGGAACTGTTACCTACCAGTGAACAGTGGCCACCACCCGGCTTGGATTCGTAATATTCCAAAGGGCCAGATTACCAGAATTAGACGTAATTGTAGCAATTTGGATGATTTCAGAACACAGGCAGGAATGTTAAAATCTAGATTCTTGGAGAAAGGTTACCAGGAAGATTTCTTAGAAGATGTGATGGAAGAGGTTGAGAACATTCCGAGGGAGGATTGTTTGAGAGATAGAACTATGAAGGAGAATAACGACCAGCATAAGTGGAGCTTTATCTCTAACTTTCATTGCCAGTATAGAGAGATAGAGGAGATATACCGGAAATATTGGCATATTCTGAAACTAGATAAGGATTTGGGTCCACAGTTACCTGAAAATCCTAGGTTTATTTATAGAAAGGCCCCTACGTTTGGAGACAGCATAGTTAAAAAGATAATGGATGCTCCAGGGACATTAAAACTACAGGTTGAACAAAAAGGTTTTTACGCCTGTCGTAATTGCAAAGCATGTAAAACCGTGAATACTCTTAATAGGGGACGTACATCCTTCACAAATTGGGAGGGACGTAGCTTTGATATAGGTGAATTTATTACATGCAATTCTAGTTATGTTGTATATCTCCTATGGTGTCCTTGTGGACTAACATATATTGGTAGAACCAAGAGACAACTGAAGATTAGAGTGGCAGAACACTTGGCTAATATCAAGAGAGGTTACAAGGAACATAGCGTATCTCTTCATTTTAGGATTAAACATGACCGAAATCCAGCTTTGTTACAGTTTTGTGGAATTGACTTGGTATATTCATCCTGGAGGGGTTCAAACCGCGTGAGACAGTTGTCTCAACGCGAAACTAAGTGGATTTTTTTGATGAAGAGTTTGACCCCCAGAGGTATGAATGTGGAACTAGATGTCAATTCTTTTATTAGCAATCTATAAGGCTGAACTCACCTATGAAGTATTCCAACCCAGGCTGTGAAGGTAGAGATATGGTTCAGGATACAATAAACTTACGTATATAGGCTGGCTGACCGTAGATTAGTAGGAGACTTTGGACCTAATGGTAATGAATATGGGTGGCTTATTGTAGAAGATACCCTAAACAAACAGCAAATGCATAATGTTATCAATATCGGGAGCCTTTTGAGCCATACCAGTGTTGCTGGTCAAATATATATTTAATGATTCCAGAATATGCATGCTAGCTCTAGTGAATGTTAGTTGATTATCTGCAACATAAATTTACAACCTGATTGAAAGTGATCTATGGCTGTTCCACTGCCTAAAAGGAAATAAGTTGTTATTTAAAATTGAGATGAGATTGTTTGTAATGAAATGGAGTGATATTATGCGACTATCTATGAAGGTGAAGTGCCGGAAGTAAGGAAAATGTAGTCTACGGAGCCACCTTAACAGATTATTAGTCCCACCTGTGTAAATCAAAGGGAGAGGATATTTAAACTAATTGTTGCCGGCCGTGTGGAGTGTCACAGCTGAAGTCCATTGACGAAACGCGTCTGGCACATCCACACGGCAACAGATTTTTTTATATGCAAGCAGGGACGGCTGTGATCATCCTGCAGGTCGGGAGAACCAGCTGTCGGAGAGAGGGACAGTGAGACATACACTCTCTGATCTCTGGCATTTCACTGATCTACTGCTATTTGCATTTTGATGTTTGTAAGTACCCTAACATAGGGGATTTTTTTAATGTGCAATTAAACTTTCGATTTTAAAGAAGATAATGCACTATGTGGGGCTTTTTTTTCTCTCACCCCAAATAAAATCCTGATATCACCTGCTGAAGTTCAGCCTAAAGTTTCACATCCCAGTGTGTGAGGTGTTAAAGTACCGAGGCGGGAGAGACGATAGAATCGCATCGAACGGACTACTACAGCAGCGCCGACAGGAGAGATCTGGGAGACCGCTGTGAGGAGCCCTGTGTGGCAAACAAGCGAGGTAAGCTACGCTAAGATAGCAGAGAGGGCGGAGCC
>BLSH010233823.1:2060611-2086357 GCA_018402905.1 Glandirana rugosa | reverse complement strand
GTGGGCACTGATAGGTGACACGGGTGGGCACTGATAGGTGACACGGGTGGGCACTGATAGGTGACACGGGTGGGCACAGGTGGGCACAGGTGCAACAAGCACTGTTAGGGATGGCACTGGCAGGCATCATACATGGGCACAGTGCCATCCCTACAGTGCACAATAATGCCCTTACCTGGTGGTCTAGTGGGGGCTCCCTGGTGGTCCTGGGCGGCCTCTGTTTTCATTCCCTGGTGGTCCTGGGCGGCCTGTGTGCGATGTCCGGCGGGGGGGGGGGCTCCCTGTGGCCCTGATCCGGCTCCCTGGTGGTCCAGTGGGGTGATCCTGAGGGTGGCTGCGCTGATAAATGTTCAGCGCAGCCCCCCCCTCTCAGGAGAGCAGCCGATCAGCTCTCCGCTGCTCAGGTCTGCAGACCTGAGCAGAGGAAAAGCCGATCAACGGCTCTTCCTATTTACACTGTGATCAGCCGTGATTGGTCACGGCTGATCACATGGTAAAAGGCTTCGGATCGAAGCCTTTTACCTCGGTCGGTAATGCGGTGGGTCAGCCTGACCCACGGCACCACCGATCGCCGCGATGCGCGCCCCCAGTCAATAGACGTCCAGTCAGGATAATGAACCCCCCGCCCGGACGTCAATTGTCTATACGCCGGGCGGGAAGTGGTTAAAAACTTTTTTTTTTCAAAATTTTCAGCCTTTTTTCGTTTATATAAATAATATTTGTGTGAAAGAAAATATAAAAGTTCATTTCAGTACAGTGTTGTATGAACACGCAATTGCTAGTTAAAGTAGCACAGTGCTGAATAGCAAAAAATTGGTCCGGTCATGAAGGGGGTAAAACCTTCTCAAGGTCAAGTGGTTTGATTTCATAAATAAATTTTCATGGTTTGTAAATGTGCCAACTTTTGCTCAAACCAATCAATACGCCTATTACATTTTTTTTTAAACCAAAATAATAACAATTACAATATGTAGAAGAATATATTTCGGCCTAAACAGATGAATAAATGTATTTTTTTATATTTTTTTGGACATGTATTCTAGCAAAAGTAAAAAATATTGATCAAATACCACCAAAAGAAAGCTCTATTTGTGGGGAAAAAAAGACGTCAATTTCATTTGGGTACAACGCTGCACAACCGCGCAATTGTCAGTTAAAGCGACGCAGTGCGGAATTGCAAAAAAGTGCTCTGGTCAGGAAGGGGGTAAACCTTTCCGGGGCTGAAGTGGGGTTAAAGCTGTACCTAAAGATGCTTTTTGATTAATCCCCCAAGTGTAGCCTGCTTGCTAAAATACTCACCATAGTTCCAGTGATTCTCACTGTTCAGCCCCATCTGGCTCCGCACAACTTTTGCAATGGAAGCCTTCAAACAGGGTCCTCTTCCATGTGCGCTACAGTCCTATTCATTCCTATGGGTGAGCCGTAGTGCAGTAGAGAACAACTCACCAATAGGAATGAATGGGGCCTTATACATATATCACATACAGCATTCAACTGAGTCGGAGTTCTATGCAGGGGCTGTCTCTAACGCCTGGTACACACGATGAGATTATCAGTTGAATGATTCTCATACGACAATAAAAATTCGGAAGTAACGTAATGTGCAGTAGTGTGTATTGTATTTTCGAATGACAACTGTACTGATTAACCGCTTCACCCCCGGAAGGATTTCCCACTGTAGGACCAGAGCCCTTCTTGCGATTCAGCACTGCGTTGCTTTAACTGACAGTCGTGCAACGTTGTACCCAAACAAAATTTGCGACTTTTTTTCCCCACAAATAGAGATTTCTTATGGTGGTATTCGGTCACCTATGCGTCATTTCTGATTACCGCTATAAACAAAAAAAAGAGCGACAATTTTGGAAAAACAAAAAAACAAAAAAAAAAAAACAATATTTCTTACTTTTTGCTAAAAATACAAATAAAAAAAAATATACAAAAAACAAATTTATTCATTGGTTTTGGCCGATTTATATTCTTCCTCATATTTTTAGTAGAGGAAAAAAAAAAAAAAAAAAAAAATCGCAATCTGCGTTTGATTGGTTTGTGCAAAAGTTGCCACGTTTACAAACCATGAGAACTCATTTCTGGCGTTTTTAATTTTTTTTTTTTTTTTTACTAGAAATGGCGGCGATCTGCGATTTCTAATTGGGACTTTGATATTGGGGCGGACATGTCGAACATTTTTGACACTTTTTTGGGACCAATGACATTTATACAGCGATCAGAAATTTAAATGTCCACTGATTAATGTATAAATGTCATTGGCAGTGAAGGGGTTAACCTGCAGGGGGAGAGCTAGGGGTTAACTGTGTTCCCTAAGTGTGTTCTAACTGTGAGGGGGCTGGGCTACCAGGGGCATAAGAGATCTAACTGATCCCAGTGACAGGGATCAGTAGATCTCATACATGCCCACTGACAGAGCGGCGAACCGGAGTGTTTACATAGGCGGTTACCTGTTCTCTCTCTCTGGTAGGTCATCACGGCTCACCGGCGGAGATCGGGTCCGCCTGAGCCGAGGGCACACTCCTGCAGGGTGCGGCAGGCACGAGTGTGCGCCGGCGTAGTCCCGCCCGCTAACTGTGCACACGCGGATCCCCGCTTATGTATGGCAATTTGCGGAATAGAGCCATACTGCCACCGTATATATACAGTATGCAGGCGGCAAGTGGTTAAACAAAAATCGTACAATCTGGTATCGTGTGAGAAAAGTTTTCATGCTTGTCCGATCGGATTATAAAACAGATGAACTGTTGTGTCCATTGACACAGACAGCAGAACTCGGTCCCATTCTCCAGCTGTGCTGCTATCAATCTATCCAATGAGGACCCGAGACAGCGGCTGGAGCTACTGGCCTTGTCCCCGACACTGGAAAGAACGGGTTCAGTTAAGTATTAAAGGGGGCTCTGGGGGGCTACTGCACCAAAGAAGGTTTTTCAAATCCCTGAGGGTTTACAATTCCTTTAAAGTAGTAGAGCTCTCAGTGAATCACCTCACACTTTTCAGCGGGATCCCAACCTCCCTGAGCATTGTACTGATTACATGCCATGGCCCAATTTATTACAAATGCATTATAGCGTACTCCACTGAAGTGTAGAATATATATATTTAAAAAAAAACAAAAAAAAAACGAATACTTGCTTAACAGGAAAGAAAGGGATTTAGTCGACACTTTTTTTTTTAAACAGGAAAGTAGCAAAGGTTTTAGTCATTTTATGTTAGTCTCAGGAGAGATTAGCCTTCATGGCACCAAAAAAAAAAAAAAAAAATCAGTCGTCGTCCTTACCATGGGATTGGAGTCTGCTATGAGATCACGCAGGGAATCCAGGAAGCCCTGATCCTCCACCATTTGTGCATTGATGTCATGAAGTTTGGCAACACATACTGCTGCTGTCTTACGCACATAAGGGTCTTCATCCTTCAGGCACTTACGCAAAGGCTCACAGAGATACTCCGTGATCTTATCCACACGAATGCAACCCATTGTACGCACAGCCAAGGCCCGAATAAGGGGATTGGGATCCTCACAGTCCTAAAAAAAACATGTCATGTCACTAAAGTAGCACAATGTTGTATCATCTCAGTCATCAATCAAAACAGAAAATGAGTTACAGTGATAGATGACTATTTTAATGTATTAGAAATGTGAGCTTTTGAAACATGTCTGTATGAAGTCGGGCCCCTATCACTAGAAGCAATGTTTCAAAAGCTTGAACTAGTTGGATGCAATCATTTATTGGAAACACATTTTCGCATCACACATCTGGAACAAGCAGCGAGTGTCGTCAGAACTTCTGATCTGCAGAATTGTTTTTAGATCAGTATTCAGAAGATATTCTGACATAGGATTTATGGATTTGGTGTATAGTATCTCACAAAAGTGAGTACACCCCTCACATTTTTGTAAATATTTTATTATATCTTTTCATGTGACAACACTGAAGAAATGACACTTTGCTACAATGTAAAGTAGTGAGTGTACAGCTTTTATAACAGTGTAAATTTGCTGGCCCCTCAAAATAACTCAACACACAGTTGTATTTTTTTTCTACATTACTATTCGAAATATGCCCACCCCCCAAACTTGGGTGGAATATATACCTAGGGGGTCAACTGAATATGACATGCTGAATATATTAATATGCAGACCAAGAGTGTTTACTTTTGATAGGGGTCTTCCCTTTATGACTACTGTGGATGATGTACACGCTTTTATGCAAGAAAGATCCTGTTCTGTATTTGACTCTAGTTATTTTCAAAGAAAATTAAAAAATCAATAAAAATATTGAAAGATAAAACCATATATTCCTCCAATAACAGGTAGGAGATGTGCAGCCTATGATAAACACAGCACAGTTGCATAAAAGGTTCAGCAATATCTCTGCAATAAGGCTTGGTATGGAAATCACACAAAAATGTCCATAAGTGCATACCATCATCTTAATGCGAAACATGAGTAAATCAATTGCTATGTACAATCTAAAAGTGCTCATTTCATGTGATGATACATAGACCCCATTCAAATATATGACGTAGGCTGCCCTCATTCTGAAAATGCTAGTTGCCTGGCTGTTATGCTTCAGTACTTTGAGTCACAAAGCAGAGCAAATATGCAGATAAAAAAATTCTGACCTTATCATCTGCACACTTTGTCAGTTCAGTGACTCAAAGTTGTTTCTTTAAAGCATACAAGACTATACTTTCGTAACAGGATTGAATGCATATATTTTTATCATGGTAAAGCAGCACACCTCTATCTCACACAGGAAGCGGACGGGACTTTCCCTAATAGAGGAGCGCATACACGCTAAAGTCGGCTCTGTGGCATCCTACGGACAATTTCAATTAGTATTGGACTACTCTTTTTTTATATGACTGTTCGATTTTATTTTGGATATTTACCTTAGTTTGAATAAATAAGGATACCCTTTACATATTGCGCTATGGAATCCTCTTTTTGTTTATTTCCCTAACACCGGTGGATCAACATCTCAACGTGAGGAACAAGGATTAAAAGACAGGCACTTTACCCCTGCAGGGGTAGTGCCCTCTGGTAAGGAGGGGTCCTACTGGGGAGCACGTGTGAACAACACATATACAGCACACAAAATTGGTCCCAAGCAAAGGATCTATAAGAACTGTCACTGTTGAGCACTGAGCACTTTTTGCATGATTTAACAAGATATGTTGGTCATCTGGAGAACTAAATGATTTCATGTCAAAGTTATAGAAGATGATATAAGTAGTGGACATATATATAACACTCCTGGACGTTTGGAAATAATAGGAGTGAAAATTGGTTGGTGTCTATTGACATATGGACAGAGCAATAACAAATTTATACTAATACATACTTGGTAAAAAAATAATATTTTTTGATATACTAGCACATATATACTAGCACATCTCTTTTTATGAACTTCGCTTAAAAGCCATCAACAGGATCATATTATCACGTATATGGACAGGAAGGAATCTGTCATCAGCACATATCGAGGTTACACTTGATATACTAGCATATGCATACTAGCACATTTTTTGGGTCAAAAGTTTTTTATGAAGGGGGATTTGGATCATCTTATCACGTTCACTTTTATGTTAATTAGCCTTTGTTGTATTTTTACTTACCATTATGATGAAAGTTTTTAGAATATAGGTTATATAATATTTATTGGAGCACATATGCACTTTGGAACATTTATGGTAACTATACAGAAGTTACAGTTCACAGACACTCTTCTATGAGAGAAAGCTCACCCCCACATGAGAATTTAACACTAGCACCACAGGATAAATCAATTTATATCACTATACCCAAGATACTCGGGCAGCGCCACATCCACTTACATCAATTTATATATTTTTATCGTATAAGTCCTGAGATAAAATGAAAAAGCTGCCATTGCTGACAACACTGTATGCATGGCTGTCTCTTCCTTCTATGCTTTTTAAATCACTTACACAAAACAAGTATGCAGCAAGCAAGGTCAAGAGTACTCTCACCACAATTAATCCACAGAAGCGATCTAGGTAGGCAACTCAGAAAGCACTCAATCAGTATGGCTGCCAGGCAACTAGCATTTTCACAAGATGGGATCTGCAATGATTGTCAGCATATTTCACAGCCTGAGATAATTCTCTGTAAAGTATCACCGACTAACCCTATACAACATAACAGAAATTAGGATAATGAGATTGCAGTCAAAATATTTTTCGTAAAGCTTGTAGCACCCCCTTGTGGAAGGATGTTACACCAGTTTCTGCCACATGGCCTACCGTACAATTTCAGTGATACGGCTTCCAAGACACTGTAATGAAACAACCACTTCGGTTCACAACCCCCTCAACCTTTAGGCTGAATCAGAAAACACCTGTGTACATGCGCGCGCACACACACAGCCCCTCAGGTTCCAAAGTCTAGTGTACAGGAGCGTCCCACAGGTATTACAGGGGTCTGTGGCACTGCAGCGAGATCCTTTTCCCCCACCACCAGACAGGCTGACTCGTTTAAACAAGGTTACCACCTGCTACCTACCCAGACCAGGTCTCAGTCTTCTCCCCAGCTGTAGGCTCACCCAAGCATCCACCAAAATGAAATAAGAGCCAGTCCAACACTCACTTTAACTGGAGATTTCAAAGTGTTTTATAACAATTGTTATAATAATCCACTTTTCCTTCTCTTTTCTTAGCTTTCATGTTCCTGATACACAGTCCACAAAAGAGAATATAATAAATATGTCCTGCTGTGAATGGTCGGGTATCTTCTGGGACCTGTGATGTGTCCCAGAAGATCGACGGGTGGGAGGGAAGTGGAAGTGGTCCTGGGTCCTCCCCCCCCCCCCCCAAAAAAAATTACATACAATTTGGCATGTCGGGGGGGTCACCTTCCCTTAAAGCGGAAGTTCCACTTTTGGGTGGAACTCCGCTTTAAGAACTGAGGGTTTAATGACACTAAGACTCCACTGTCCTTCTCCTCCTAAAATACATATTACACTTGTACAGTGCTCAGCATAAATGAGTACATAAATGAGTACACCCCTTTTGACAAGTAAGACTTGAATCAATATCTCAATGAACACAAGAACAATTTTCATAATTTTTTTTTTTACAAAACAGAGTTTTATATAACGTTTAGCTAATTACATGAAAGTAAGGTTAATAATATAACTTAGATTACAAAATCTTCAGTTTTACTCAAATTATTTGATGCAAAAATTCATACACCCCAGAACAAAAACTACTACATCTAGTATTTTGTATGACCTCCATGATTTGTAAGGACAGCACCAAGTCTTCTAGGTATAGAATGAACAAGTTGGTGACATAATGCAACATCTGTCTTTTTTCCACTCTTCAAGAACAACCTCTTTTAGAGCCCAGATGCTGGATGGAGAGTGAGGCTCAACTTGTCTCTTCAGATTTCACCATAGGTGTTCAATTAGGTGAAGATCAGGAGACATACTTGGCCACTGAATCACTTTCACCCTGTTCTTCAATATTGCAATGGTGGCCTTAGATGTGTGTTTTGGATCATTGTCATGTTGGAAAAGTGCACGGCGACCAAGGGCACGGAGTGATGGTGTATCTTCTCTTTCAATATAGAGCAATACATCTGTGAATTCATGATACCATCAATAAAATCCAGCTCCTCGACACCGGCAGCACTTATGCAGCCCAACAGAAGGACACTGCAACCACGATATTTCACTATAGGCACCATACATTTCTCTTTGTACTCCTCACCTTTGCAACAGCATACAGTTTTGACGCCATCAGTTGCAAAAACATTTATCTTGGTCTGATCACTCCAGAGTACAGAGTCCCAGTAGTCTTTTTTTCTTTTTCAGCATGGGCCCTGGCAAATTCTAGATGGGCTTTTTTGTGCATGGGCTTTAGGAGAGGCTTCCTTCATGGACGACACCCATGCATGCCATTCCTCTGCAGTGTGTGCCGTATTGTGTCATGGGAAACAATCACCCCAGTTTGGCTTTATACTTTTTTAGCTAACTACGGTGAACTTGCATGGCTATTTTCTTCAACTCTTCTCATCAGAAGACGCTCTTGTTGAGGTGTTAACTGCAATGGACAGCCTGGATGTCTCCGTGAGATGGTTGCAGTTCCATCTTTGTTAAATTTTTGTATCACCTTTGCTACAGTATTCTGACTAATAACTAAAGCTTTGCTGATCTTCTTGTAGCCTTCACCTTACTCATGTAAAGAAATTATTTTCTTTCTCAGGTCTTGTGACATTTCTCTTCCATGTGGTGCCACTGCTGACAGCATGAAATGGGAAGGGGTTTTCTTTGTTAAATAACGCCCTTTTATAATCAACTGTCTGCTGGTCATCTATTTAATGAATTAGACTCATCTGTAGTTGAATTCTTGTTAGTTAGGATTTGGTTGTCTAAAATTTAGCTTTGCTCCTAAGATTTTCATTGGGGTGAAATTCATTTTTGCAATGTGGTCTTGAATGAATGTGAGGAAAAATACATTTTTGTGTGTGCAAATTAACAAATCTTTGTTGCAATCAATGGTCCGCATTTGTGGGAGTATTTTGTAGTATAGTGTCCCATAAAAAATGTTGATTTTGAAAAGGAAAGTAAAGGTTTTCTGACACATCTGTTGGGGTGTACTTATTTATGCGGAGCACTGTATGTACAAAAACTAGAGGAGTTTCTGCAATTTTTCTGAATGGCTATGATCAGAAAGATGTAATGCAGGAGCTTACCTTGACAAAACTGTTAACAGCCATTATAGCCATGTCTGGCTGACTCTTGGCATAATTCATGAGATAAAGATACACAAGTTTCTTAAGTTCCAGATTATCTGTCTGCATACAGTTTACTACATCAGGAAACAGGGAACTGGAGAGAGAAAATGAAAAGAAGAAATATAATGGTCACTGTTGTAAACCCAATAAGCTTAAATGTACATAGAAAGCCTAGCTAAATAACATTTTTAAAATCACTTTTTTCATCCTTTGTTGCATATTAGCAGTGCTGACCTTCTGCACCCTTATTGCAGCCTCTTACCGTCTACATTTACTGTATATCCTCCGGCTATGGCGGCATGGCTTTTCTTTTCACCGACAATGGTGGACTATGTTTGTACAATGAGCTCAACGCATGTAACAGCAACACTGGGCTTGGGGGAGATCTCCCCATCAGCCTCACAGACAACTGGAAAAACCCAAGGAAACCAAGCTCTCTTTATCCATCAAAGAAAAATATTGAATGGAAAAGGGGTAAACAAATAGCATTTGTATCCTTATCTTTGATATTTCTGTGATTTGTAGAACTTATTCATCTATGCACCATAAGTTACCACGTGAACTGTTAGAAAAACTCCTAGCATAACTTTTAAGATAAACCCCTGGGAACAAACTCTGTAAAGAAAGCAGCTAAATCCTCACCTCTCCGACTGGTGGGAAGACAAATCTTCATTATGTACAATATTTCTGGACACTGCTGCTATCTGACACTTCCAGATGTGCCTGACTGGGTATCACTGCTAGCCATTGCAGTTTCTCCAATAATCCACTGCATTCTGTAGTAACGTAGTGACTGGTGGCAGGAACCAGGGTACCGAGCGAGGGATGTGCTACAGTTGTTCTCAAATGTTTGCATACCGACACAAATCATGAAATTTTGACATTTATATTGAAAGTATGACTGATCATGACAAAAACTGTCTTTTATTTAAGGATCATAGCAACAGAAATCACACAAATGGCCCTGATCAAAAGTTTACATACCCTAGAATGTTTAGCCTTTGTACAGACATACAAGGTGACACACACAGATTATAATGGCAAATAAAAGTTAATTTCTTACATCTGTGGCTTTGTAAATTGTGGTTAGTGTCAATGTACAAATAGTCAATGAGTTTGTTAACAATCTTGTGGATGCACTGAGAAAGCTAGATGCTGAGCCATGGGGAGCAGAAAAGAACTGTCAAAAAACTTGCGGAACAAGGTAATGGAACTTTATAAAAAAGGAAAAGGATAAATAAATATCCAAAGACTTGATTATGCCAGTCAGTACTGTTCAATCACTTATTAGGAAGTGGAAAATTCAGGGATCATCTCCTGACACCAAGCCAAGGCCAAGGCCAGAAGAACTGTTCAGGGTACAAAGAAAAACCCCACAGGCAGAAATACAGGCTGCTCTGGAAGAAGATGGTGTGGTTGTTTCAAGGAGCACAATACGACGATACTTAAACAAAAATAAGCTGCATGGTCAAGCTGCCATATAGAAGTCTCTACTAGGCCAATGTCACAAAAAGCCCCGGTTGCAATATGCCCAATAACCCCTTGAGACGCCTCACAGCTTCTGGCACACTGTAATCTGGAATGATGAGACCAAAATAAAGCTTTATGGTCACAACCATAAGCGCTATGTTTGGAGAGGGGTCAACACAGTGATAAGAATACCATCCCCACTATGAAGCATGGTGGTGGCTCACTGATGTTTTAGGGGTTTGTGAGCTCTAAAGGCATGGGGAATCTTGTGAAAGTTGATGGCAAGATTAATGCAGCAGGTTATCAGATAATACTGGTGGACAATTAGCATTCTTCTGCATGAAAGCTGCCCATGGGACACTCTTGGACTTTCCAGCACAACAATGACCCTAAGCACAAGTCAAGTTGACCCTCCAGTAGTTACAGCAGAAAAAGGTCCTGTAGTGGCCATTACATCGGGCCACTCTGGGGAGATCTCAATCATGCGGTTCATGCAAGGTGACTGAAGACTTTACATGACCTGGAGGCATGTTGCCAAGAGGAATGGGCAAGAATTAGGGGCTTCATAGACCACTATTACAAAAGACTGCACACTGTCATTGATGCTAAAGGGGGCAATTACGAACTAAGGGTATGCAGACTTTTGAACAGGGGTCTTTTTATTTGTTTACTTGTTGCCACGTTTTGTTTTATGATTGCATCATTCTGTTATGACCTACAGTTGAATATGAAACCCATAGGAAATAAAAGAAATGTATTTTTCTATGGTACATTTATTTATATATAAATGTATTTAATGTATATTGTATATTACAGTTCTCTAAGGGATGAAAACGTATGAGCACAACTGTATGCAGCACACCTCATGAAGGAAATGAAGATTTGCCTTCCCATTCGCTGGAGGGGAGTCTTTTTCTGATTCTTTTACCGGGTGCCCTCCATTTAATGTTGATGCTGAGGCAACAAGGATCACTTTTAAAAGAAATCAGTGGTGTCTGATGCCATCCTAAGAGCCTAACTGTTGTCGGATAATGTCGGATGTAGATTAAACTTATGAATTCATGCACAGGCTGATTTCAGTCTCATGTCTTGAATCTATTTATTTCTAGCCATTTTATTGCTTGGAAGCAATTAAGCAAATGTCGCACATACTGTACCATTTCTGAAATACTGAAAAAGACCTTCTATTAAAGATCCATCTGCTGCAAAGGCACACTTTTAAATACCTCACATCCTTGCCCACGGTCATAGCAGCGATGACCTTTTTCACGGCTTCCTTGCGTTTCTCTTTCTTCTCATTGTTCAACTCGGCCTTCAGTTCAAATATCTCTCCTAGAATCAGAGTAAAACTATTAGAGTATTTGAAGGTAGGAAAAGTCAGATTTAAGCCACCCTGTCACACACTGAAACACTTTACACCAAGTCAATAAGTGGAAGTTCCGCTTTAAGCACTCCTCACCTCCTTACATGCCACATTTGGCATGTCATTATTTTGGGGGGTACCAAGTTTTAACAGGTATCCAGCTCCCACTTCCGCTTGGGCCACTTAGGCGATCTGAGCGGAAGTTCTTCTCTCCCCCTCCCTCCCTGCAATCTTCTGAGACAGGTCACAGGTCCCAGAAGATTGCCCGGTCACTGAGGAGGAACAGCACGACTTGGGCATGCGCAATGCGCACCCGCCTGTGAAGCCGCAAGCTGTCACATCCAGGTACCCACACTTGAGGGAGAGGAACGAGGCTTTGGGCGGTCGCATCACTGGATCGTGGAACAGGTGAGTGTGTGTTTATTAAAAGTCAGCAGCTACACTTTTTGTAGCTGCTGACTTTTAATAAACTTAAAAACGACTGGAACTCTGCTTTAAGAAGATACTGAATACTTACCAATTCCTGCTATCGCACTGCTGAATGCTGCTACGATCACAAGTGACCTGTGGAGGACCACAGAGATCAACGCATTTCTCACCTGACTTCAAGGATCACTTCGAGTGATTGAAGCGACATTTAGCTTTGCTGACAGCAGGAGAGCTAAAATTGCAGTGTCCTTAAGTGTATGGGCTTAAAATAATATATTTCATTAAGCAATAGGATAAGGTTATTGCAAGCTGGAAAGTTCTAACAGCACCTGTGTGGGTAGTGTTATAACTACTGAGAATTCAGACACATTGTGCATGCGTAGTGGGTCTAATTAACATGTTTCATGTTGATCTTGTATTGCTGGGTCAGTATTAGCTATACAGGGCTGATGGTGTTTCCAAAGTGAGCAAAAAGTGCATGGGAATAGTAGAAACCATGATATGATAAGCACAGAAACAAGAACGCGGCATTAATAGACAAGGCTTGCTAAGGGACATTTATAAGTTAACCCCTTCACGCCTAAGGGTAAAACAAAAACTGTACATATCATCGCAACTACTTTGCTCAACCATGTGGATTATACCTTGTTTTTTTTCAGGCCGAATTGGGCTTTCATTTGGCGGTAAATGGTAATGGATATCTCCAGATGTTATTTTATTATCATAGGAAAACTGGCCCAAGATAGTAAAAAAAAAAAAAAAAAAAAAAAAAAAAAAAACTTACATTTAGCTGTATATTTCTTGTTACTACCATAACCTGCCACCAAAGAACAACCCAAAATAAATTCTCCTGCTCCAGACGATCGCAGCAATACTACATATGTGTAGGTTAGTTGTTCTATGCACCCGTATAGTACAGCCCAAAAACAATAGTGCACTTTTTATTTATTTTATCCTGATAGGGATTTAAAAAACCCTGCCCAAATTATACTGACCATGACCTTTGTCCCTGACCTTTGACCCAAACACTAACCCTGAAACTGACCTAGATCAAACCTTGATTTAGCAATTTTTTTTACACACACTTTTTTTTCTTTCTGCAAGGAAAGAGAGAAACAAAAATGTATCTCTCCCCTCCATTCACAGAGAGAAAGAGAAACACAGGGGCGCTGTGCAGCACGCTCCCAGCACACAGACAGATATGCATATATGCAGCCCCACAGAAAAAAGCCAAGTCCAGTGAGGCCGCATACATGTGTTACATCGGCGTGAAGGGGCTAACCACTTGCCGATCACATAATGCATAAGTGTAGCGGCAGGATGGCTGGGCATTAAAGTGGTATTTAACCCAAAATCAAATTATATTGCAATCATTAGATGTGGTGGCTGCATCAGTTTTCTTATCTTAGGATTTTTCCCTGTTTTCACCTGCTGATCTGGCTAATAACACACCTCTCGTATTAGTGAGACACAACTCTGGAGGAATGAGCACAGGAAGCACAGCAAACAGCAGCACTGTCAGTCGGGGGGGGGGGGGGTAAGTGTTGAATGCATTAGCAAATTTAAATACAATAACAAATTGAAGCCACACTCCAGCTCACACTTTATAATCAGTTACAACAAACTGTTTTTTTCCTTTTGGGATAAAGGTTTTATGTGAATAAATAAAAGCAGATAATTTTAATGGCCCCTGCCAGTTAAGTGCTTTGTCTCATCCATGTAAACTGATACATTCTGCTGGAGAGTTTGTGCTGTAAAAAATAAGTCTTGCTGGCTGGATTAAAAATAGAAAAGTAATACAGCCACCACATTTAATAGGGGAGTTGCAATATAATAAATGTTTGCTTTTGGGTTTAATACTGCCTTAAGGCCCACATGCCACACATATTTGTCCATGGTTGAACTTTCTGTGCTAAGAGCATGCTCACTGTGCGATCTCTGCACAGTGACTGAGCTGTGACAGACAGCTCCCAGCCTCTGTTTATGATCAGGAATGGGCTCGGGCATGTTCAGAATCGAACGTGCCCGATCCCGCCAGGAAGTTTGCATTGCGCCGCGATGATCGCTGCAGCCGCGCATCGGGAAATGTTTCACTGCCTGTGATTAGCGCAGCGCAAACTTCCTGGCGGGCTCGGACACGTGCAGTTGCGAACATGCCCGAGCCCATCCTTATTTATGATCAGCAGCTGGCCGGATGGGCTCTGGATGACGTGACCACTGTGACAGCCAATTACCGTGATCCAGCTTTCGAGAAGTCAGTCTCGCCACCCAGCGTTGACACCCAGTTAAAGGGCTGCCAAGAGGGTATGGGAAAGGGATTAAATATGCCAGAAGAAAACGAACCATCCAAACATAATATGATTTATAGAAATGCAATCTAGGGATATGAACATTCCTTTGGGGAATTCCAGTAAAAGATCGGTCTCTACATAGTACAAAGAAAACATCTACAAAATATTAACTGTACCCTGTACTTAAAGTATAACTAAAAAGGCAAAACTTTTTTTTTTGTTTTGGATAAAGTGGAGAGGGGTTAGATAACCTGTCAGTTTTTATTGCTTTCTTTGTCCCCTTTAAGGAGATTTAACCTCTCTATTTGTCCTGATTACCATTATCATTGAAAGTGAGAGTAAAAGAAAATCCCAAATTTTGGGTTGTCCCCAGAAAAGTAATAAAGGGGAAATCTTCCAATGGGGACACTAGTTCTGGTGACCTGGGGGTGCCCAAGGGATTGCCTTAATTTGCAGAGATTTCCTATCACTTCCTGTTCGGCTATGGGACAGGACAGGAAGTGAAGGGAAATCTCCACAATGGGACACAGATGGCAAAAAAAAAAAAACAACCAGCGGTTATAACCCTCCCTTGCTCTATCCAAAATGATAAAAAAAAAAGTTTTGCCTATAGTTCTACTTTAACCTCAGACAAACATGGTAAAATCAAGTTTTTTATTTCAGACAACAGTTGTAGGTTCATGGACATGGGCTCACTGTTCCACATTTAGTGGACCCTTCCAATAATTCAGTTTTTGGGTGCAAGTTAAAGCAGTAATAAACCCAAAAATCAGCTTACCAGTTCTTGTTGTGATGGCTGCCTTAATGTTTCTTTTTTAGACTTTCTTTTCACTTATCTAACCAGTAGGTCTGTTGTTTTTCAGCAGAACAAATTGTCCTGCCGATGTAGCAGTTAGAGAGTTGAGACAAACCATTTACCATTGACATGGGTGCTTACAATGCTTTTGTTTATGTAAACCTTTATCCCAGAAGGAACAAAACTGTTGCTGTAACTGCTTATAAAGAGTTAGCTGGAATTAGACTTCAATTTGTTAATGTATCTAAATATGCTATTATATCCAACACTACCCTCCCCACAGACTGACAATACTGCTGTCCAAAGGCGTTTGTTGTTCCTATATCCACGCTGTAGCACCAGCACCCTAAATGCCTGTTCACATACTGTATATTGTGGTGACTGGCATTTTACTCACTGGAAGAATGCCAGTCAATGCTAGAACAGACAGAAAACAATTGCCAGCAGCTGTGGTGCAGTGTGCTGCAATAAAATACGGACACCGTGCAGAGGAAGGCACGTGTCAATGCACAGCAGCATCCTTGTTGTATAGTAACCGAAGTTCATACAAAGAAAACAAAAATGCTGTGTGATTTGGTAAAATGTGTATCGTCCTCTACAGCAGCCGGAATGATGGAGTACTGCACACACACACAGTGTGAACTGGTCTTAAAGCGTTTGTTAACCCCCCCAAAAAAATGCTGCTCCTGTCTCTTTAATGTGCAATTAGCAGCATGGTGCCTTTTCTTTTAAATGATCCCTCTGCATCCCCTAAAATACCTGTTTGATAATGCCATGTCATGAATTCCTCCCTGAGTGCTGACTCCCCCTGTATAGAAACTTATCCTGAGAGCCCGTGGTCTATGCAGGCTATGTCACTCCCAGCTCTCCTATCTCCTGTGTGCCAGTCCTCAACTCCCCTCCCTCCCTCTTCCTCTCATGGCTTCTCCTCTCTGCTCTCATAATTAACTCTAAAAGCTCCTATTTCCTCTGTATTAGAAAAATAAGTTCCCTGTGTCAGTGCTATAGCAGAAATATTGTTATCTATATAGATAAACACCGCACGGCTCTGTCTCTCCAGCTGACGTCAGCAATGCTCAGCCCCTCCCTCGGGACTTCTGAGCTGAGAGAGAAAAGCTGAAAACAACAACTGATCATAGTAAGAAGGTGTGATATCTATACAGAGAAGTATATATATATATATATATATATATATATATATATATATATATATGTTATAACACAGATACACGGCAACTTCTTGTTAGAATACAGAGCGAATGGGAACTTTTTATACAAGTGGCTTAACAAACACTAAGTCCCGCTTCACACTAGTGTGACGACAGACATTACATGTGATTTGCACCACATTGCTGTGCAGATCACATGCAATGTCTGTGCGATGCGCACAAAGCTGTATGGCTGAAATGGCATTCACACAAAAAAGGGTCTGCACTAGAATCGGATCGCATTGGGTGTTCACACTTATGCGATCCAATTCCTGCACCATTTCGCACTGCGATCTTTGAACTGATCTGGGGGGAGTCATTAACTTTACATTGACATCCCCAGAGGTTCATAGATCTCAGTGTAAACCACTGTGCGATGCAGGAACCCGCATGGGATGCGCAGGCTTCCCGCAGTGAAAAAAGCCTAATATAGGAGGTGTGTTACTGGTCAATTCACCAGGGAAAGAAGCCTGAGGGCCAATTCACACCACATGCAGTCCAGTGCATTTTTTTTCTGCAGGTTATATGGTTTCAATGGCAAAGTTCACACCAGTGCGGTCAGTTTCAGTGCGTTCCAGTTCCAGAAAAAAAAAAGTAGAACATGCTGCATTTGTTCTGCACTGAACTGTACAGGAACGCGGTAAAACAAATCAAAAATGCACTGGAACGCACCTAAATGCACCAAAATCGCACTGGAACTCACGTGTCCTTATTTTAGGTTAAGAAAAAAGGGCGAACAAATGCACTGGACCACATCAAAAAAGCACATGCAGAAAAGCATTCGGAACGCATCTGGACTGCGTTTCTATGGTGCGAACTGGCCCTAAAAAAACCACAAAAACAAATGCAGCCACCGCATCAAATAATTGGCAGGCTGCACTGTATTACATTTTTGGATTTGGGTTTAATATTGCTTAAACGTACAAATAAAGAATTTGACGTAAACCTTTCTCTTGACTCGGTAACCAAACATTTTAAACTTGCCCCAAATTCTCTTTCTAAAGAAGAAAACAATAGCTAGCCATATTCTGACAGCAGCAAGATTTTGAACTGTAAACTTGTATCAGGTTTTGTCACAAACATTTTCTAACCCATGTAAGAGAATCAAGAGGAACTGCTCCATCTACAGGATGTTCAGGCATTATCCGGGGTCACAATCTACTTTGAGCCTAGGTTCACATTGATGCGACTTTGCATGTCGGTGGCAAATGCCAGCAATGGCACCGTCCAAAACGGTGCGACACTGCATTTGTGGTGCCGCACTGATTCCCAAAAGTAGTTTCTGTACTACTTTTGGCAACTTTGGGGTGCGATTTCCATAGATATCTGTGCAGAAACCTGCATAGACGTCTCTGTAATTGCCCCCGAAGTCGGGACTGACATGCGGGTATGCAGATATGAAATCTATTTAATTCCCGCTGTCAGTGTGAACCTAGGCTCAAGGCTGAGAAGCCATTTCATATATGGCACAATCATACAAGTCTGGTTGTCTGTGCAGGTCTTAGTTCTGGGAGTGTATTCAGAAAGTCAGCGCTGGAAGTGTATAAACAGCTAGCAGCTGATAAGTATATAAAAACCCGGAATAAAACTGTAAAACAAATGCAGTGCCTAAAAACCACCAGGGGGTAATATGAATAAATAAATGAGATTATATCTCATCCAAAAAAATTGACAATGTGAAGTAACACAAATGAGTATAAAGAAGAAGTCCTCTGAAGTGCAATATGTCTAAAAACATAGAGAATGTGAATGAAGTGAGTGAATAAAGTCCTCTGAAATGAGATATATCTGTTTTGTGACCTCCACCATCAGAGTTGCGCAGAGTGACGGAGATCACTACCGCACTCACCAGCTCCAAAGCTGCTAATGCAGCAAACGGTGGGGGAGATTTACTAAGGCTGGAGCACTCAGAAAATTGTGCACTTGTGCATGGTAGCCAATTAGCTTCTAACCTCAGCTTGTTCAATTAAAGGGTAAGTTCACCTTTACAGAAAATCTGTAAGGTGAACTTACACCGGACCCTCTCTCCCCCCCCCCCCCGTCCTGCTGTACCCAAGTTCCACGATCACCTGCTGTGAGACATCAGGTCGCTGCTTCACCTGTCCAGGGATTTGAAATCCCCATGGCTTAACCAGTTAAGGACCGAGCCCCTTTTTGAGATTCGGTGTTTACAAGTTAAAATCAGTTTTTGTTTTTTGCTATAAAATTACTTATAACCCCGAAACATTATATTTTTTTTCTAACACCCTAGAGAATAAAATGGCGGTCATTGCAATACTTTATGTTACACCATATCTGTGCTGCGGTCTTACAAGCGCAATTTTTTTTGGAAAAAAAAATCACTTTTTTGAGTTAAAAAATAATACAACAGTAAAGTTAGCCCATTTTTTTCTATATTGTAAAAGATAAGTTGTGCCGAGTAAATTGATACTCAACATGTCATGCTTCAAAATTGCGCCTGCTTGTGGAATGGCGAAAAACTTTGGCACTTAAAAATCTCCATCGGCGACATTTAAAAATTTCTACAGGTTACCAGTTTTATTTTTTTCCAAAAGGGTTACCAGTTTTATGTTACAGAGAAGGTCTAGTGCTAAAATGATTGCTTTTGCGCTAACGATCGTGGCTATTCCTCACATGTGTGGTTTGAACACCATTTTCAAATGCAGGCGCAACTTCCATATGGGTTCGCTTCTGCACGCAAGCTCGGCGGGACGGGGCGCTTTAAATTTTTTTTTTTTTCTTATTTATTTTACTTTTTATTTGTTATTTTTACAGTGTCCATTTAACAATAAATATTTGGGTCACTTTTATTCCTATTACAAGAAATGTAAACATTCCTTGTTATAGAAAAAAAGCATGACAGGACCTCCTAAATATGAGATCTAGGGTCAAAAAGACCTTGAATCTCATTAACACTAGAATGCAATAAAAAAATAATAATAATAATTTTTCTCCTTTAAGAGCTATGGACAGAAGTGACGTTTGACATTGCTTTCACCCTTCAATGCTATGGAGCCAAGTGGGTGGCGTCTTCCGCTCACGCAGCATCCAGACATTGAGCAGAGAAGACCCGATCGTCTCTGCTGCTACCGGCGGCTCTGGTAAGCAGCGGAGACGACGGAAAAGTGGCGGGGGGCCCCTCTCACACCCCCAACAAAAGTGATCTTGCAGCGAATCCGCGGCAGAGACCGCTTTTATCTGAAAGCGGGCCGCCCGTTGTTTAACAAAATACCAGGGAAATGGTAGCTATCTGCTACCATAACAATGGTATTCAACAGCAGAGTACCACCGTATAATGACAATGGGCGGTCCGGAAGCGGTTAATCTAAGCGTACCTCGTGATGGTACGTATAGGAGGCATTCTAATTGGTCGGTGCTGACCAATCAGGACCTGCCTAGCCTGTCCGTGCTGGAGAAGAGAGAAAGCTGCTGGGATTTCAAATCCCTGGACCGGTGAATCGGCGACCTGATGTCTCGCAGGACCGTGGGACCTGAGGGGGATATGGAAGGGGTCCAGTGTAAGTTCACCTTACAGATTTTCTGTAAACATGGTTTCTATGCAGAGTTGCACCAGATTTTGCACCATGTGGTTTTAGTAAATAAGCCCCTGTGCGTTTGTGTCAGCAACTCTCGGCCGATCTCATATGCTCATCCAGCTCCGTTCATATACTAGGGATCGCCTGGTATTAGGTACTTCACACAACTGAAGGCAGTTAGGTCATCCAGTCAAACGTTGTATAGGAAAGAAGCTCTCACTGTATGAAGCCAACAGCAGGGGGCAGTATATAGTGTAGTGTAGTATTTTATTAAAATGACTCGGAGATTAAATAAAGATTAATTAAAAGCATCCAGATGCCAAGAAATCCACCAAACATTTAGGCCTCTTGCACACATACTCCTGTTTGAGCATCTACTTTTGCAGCCGTTTTTCTTTTAAATGTATTTGTGCATATTCTCACGCATAAGCGTTCGCGTATTTGCGTGCAAATTTATTCTCACACTCACAATATATCATGGACATTCGCGTATTTGCGCACTTGCGACCAAAAATGCAGATTTTTTCTATTTTTTTTTTTACTGAAGGATACACCGCGCTTGTTTACGCGGCTGTGCGCATAGGCACATTACAATTAATGGGCTGCATTTTAGCTCAGTAAAAAAAGAATCTGTACTGAGCATTTTTAAGCTGCAGTGTGCAAAAGGCCAAAAAGCGTGTACACAGTGCGCATAATAAGATGGCCGCCAGTTCCGATACCAGGAGTGGTGGCGTGATGCCAGTGTGGAGCTCCGCCCCTACGAGTTTCCATGCTAGTACGATACATTGTCCCTCTAGCAATTCGCACTAATCTCTTTTAAATCTTTCCTGGGCTTTAAAAAGCCCTACATGTCTATTACTACTACTATAAAGTGACACATCAGCTTCTCATTCCTTGTTTCCATATAATTACGACTACATTCACCGATGAAAAACATTATATGGAAAAACCAAGCAAAGCAGGACCACACCTTTCTTGTTTGTGGTAAAGTACTTGGAGTCCGTCATGATTGAACACTTCTTTTATGGACCTGCAGGAAGAAAAGAAAAAGAAGAAGAACAAAGATAAATTTCTGTACATGACATAAAATGATCAGAATTATTCCTCTGGATCAACTGTGGGTGAAGGGTTGTATATGGGATTGTTTGGTTATATATATATTTTTTTTTTGGTTAAACTAGATGGACTTGTGTCTTTTTTCAACCTGGCTAACTATGTAACTATATACACAGCATACAGTACTGAAGGTGCATAGGCCTGACAACATCTTTAAATTGGTACCTTGTTCATGGCTGGACTTACTATACACTTACCTCTACTCTGGGGAGAGGAGGGATCCCTTCTACATTCTGATTGGAGATATGGTGGGACAAAAAGCCTCAGAAAGGAAAGACATACTGTTAAAAAAAATAGACATGTGCCCTGCTAAAAAATTAGTTTGTTTTCGTTTCAATCCTTTTCTGGGTTTTTTGTCATTTGTGATAATCGAAATTCGTTATTTGGAAAAATAAATTGTAACTTCGGAAAAATTAGAATTTGTTACGTTCCATTCGTTTAGATGTGGAATTCGTTATTTCAATAATTCGAAGAAAAAAAAAAAATCAGAAATTCAATTGAACGAAAATCTGAAAATTCAAAAATCCGAAATAACTAACGAGCTAATAATAACCATTATATTATAGATATTGGAATTTCCTTTCAAATTTGGCTGTTAGTGAATGCAACGAACACAAATTTATCCAAAGTTACGAATTATCCAAAACAAGGAATGCTGCCTCTAAACGAATGGAACGTAACAAATTTAGAATAAGAAATAATAATAATAAAAAGTTTTTTTATTATTACTATTATTAATTTGTTACATTCCATTAGAAGAGGCATTCGTTATTTTGGAAAATTCGTATACCTTACATTCACGAACAGCCAAATTTGAAAGGAAATTCCAATACTTATAATTTAATAGTTCGTAATACTTATTATTAGTTAGTTATTTCAGTGTTTCAAATGTTCAATCTTTTCAATTTTCGAATTTCCAAATTTTTGTTTAACGGGTTTTCGTTACTTCGAATATTTCCAAATTTCGTCAAAAAAAGAATTCAGAATGAACTGAATTGCGCATGTCTATTAAAAAAGAGCCTTCCACCATTAGGCTTGGTTCCCATCTTGGCATTCCGAATTGCAGGCGATCCAAATCTCCACAAGTTACACTTTCCTGTCACAGATTGAATTTTGATATGACAATAGACCAGTGTTTCTCAACCTATTTTCAGCCAGGGCACCCTTGAAAAACCATTTTCAGTCTCAAGGCACCCCAGTCTAATGCCTCGTACACACGGGTCAACGATCGTATACAACAGGTCGTACAAAGGACCGTTGTATGCTAAATCGACCGTTAGTACGTGCGATTAGAACAGCCTACGTACAACAGTCGTACAACAGAGGTTGTATGAGCAAACTAGAAAACTTTGGTAGTACAACAAGCGGTCGTACGACCGTTGTATCGTGTGTACAGAGAAGCTGGTCCAACAAGTTGTATTGTGCAAAATACGCATGCTCAGAAGTCAGGAACGGCCGGACGCTAATTACATGCACCTGAACTTTCTCTTTATACGTTCATAAAACGTCACTACGTTCGGCTTGGTCATACGATCGTTTTGTGCATGTCAGTACACGAGATGCAACAGCCAACATGCAATTTGGGCCGTTCGGTTGTACGATCGTCAAACCGTGTGTACGAGGCTTAAGGCTTGGTTCACATTACTGCGTATCGGGGAATGCGCACAAAATCGCGTGTGTCCCTGACACACAAAGAAACATGCTGCTCTTTAGCAGACATGCAGGATGCCATTAATTCTTAATGGTACCCCCATGCATTGGCAAAGGCGGTGCATTTTCAGTGTGGCATGATTTTAAAAACATGGTCATGGACTTTCCCTGCATTTCTGTGGGTAGGGCAGCCCATTGAAATGAATGAACTGTCCTATACACAGCATGCAGCCATACAGATGTGAACCAAGAGCTCGTTCACATGTGATGTTAAAGGATAAAACCATGTAATTAAGCCATGTTTTTACAATCCTCCTCTGCTCCCCCCTTTAGCTGCATAAATGTATACATGCACTAACAATCCTAGGAGATTTGTATACAGACATGTTTGGTTTCTTCTTGCTTTCGTCCATCCTCACAAATGAGATGGATGGAGGATTCCCCCCTAATGGGACAGTGTATTCTAACAGCAGTACCTGCTACTGTCAGAACACACTGATTGGCTGCAGCCGCTGACCAGCGTACACTATTTACCGAAAGTATTGGGACATCTGCCTTTACACGCACATTAACTTTATTGGCATTCCAGTCTTAGTCCGTAGGGTTCGATATGGCGTGCTCACCTCAACCCGATAGAACACCATTGGGATGAATTAGAATGGAGACTGTGAGCCAGGCCTTCTTATGCACATCAGTGCCTGACCTCACAAATGCGCTTCTGGAAGAATGGTCAAACATTACCATAGACATACTCCTAAACCTTGTGGAAATCCTTCTCAGAAGAGTTGAAGCTGTTATAGCTACAAAGGGTGGTCCAGCTCAATATTGAACCCTACAGACTAAGACTGGGATGCCATTAAAGTTCATGTAAAGGCAGGTGTCCCAATACTTTTGGTAATATAGTCTATGTGTTCTAGCTTGACCCTTAGGCCGAAGTCAACCAAACGACTAACTTTTGTCAAGCAGTGACAGCCACACACTGATCAAACATCAGCCATTCCCTGCTAAATTGGCCAAATTCCAATCAATCTATAGTCAACATTAAGCAAACCCTGCAACACAGACTATGCAATACAAAGCCTTGGCTAGAGTTCCACTTTAAATACATATCATTTTAAGGTGATATAAAACGAATTACTCCCCACTCATATCTGTGCAGCGCTTCCAGGACAGACTAAAGATATTGCGATGGGTCAGCGACTGCATAGTGAACCACTATGATCCATCTCAGAAACTCTACACAGAGAAGAGGAAGAAGAGCAGCGATTTTAAAACCCCAGACCACTGAAGAAGCTCTGACAGTATTGACAGCTCAGCATCCCCAGAGGTAGGTACAACGGAGACCAGGGGGGCGATGAGTGGGCAGGGCATATGGTGTTAGGCTCGGTTCACACTAACGCAACTTCTGACGCGGCATGCAACACAGAAAGTTGCATGACAAGTAAAAATAACATTCATTTCAATGGATACAATCTTAATTGCTGTTACTCAAGTCGCAGCAACAAAAAAAAGGTTCCTGCACTATTTTTGCGCGACTCCCAGTGCGACTTGGCTCCATAGACTTCTATGTTATCTCACAGAAGTCGCATAGGTATAGATAAGAATCCGACTTTGATGGATCAGGGGTTTTTTTTGTTTTTTTTAACCCTCACCTCTCCTCTCTGGTCATCCCTGCTGCCTAAAAATTTCCTCCCCAGCACATCCCAATCACACCGAACATAGCAGAAACGCACATTCCTGCTCACATTGTTGTGTGTGTTTTCCATGCGTAAACATGCATCATGCATAGGGCAGCCCATGCACTTGAATAGGCTGCCCTACGTTGAACAAAAACCCCAAAGTAGTTCAAGAACCTTTTTGGTTGTGGAGCGTTGCACATTTTAGTGCGCTTTTAGCACGTTTTCTCGTGCACCAAAACACGCATCTGCTAACTGCGATTGGTGTGTCATTAACACTTAGCCTCAGAGGCGGCTGCTCCATAGAGGGTGCTAGTGCACTGTCTCCCCGCTGGAGTTTCTAAGAAAAAAAAAAAAAATAGGCCGCCGGTACATGGCTGTCCCAGTTTTTTTGAGTAACTTGCTGTTTGCTGACAGCAATTCCCAAAGCCTATTGGTTGGCCATTAAAGTGAAGATATGTGCGCTAGCAAAGCTAGTGCTGGTGCCAAGTTGGACTGCACGTTCGCCAGTGATTCCCGCTGGCCGGCCATGTGATCGAGAGGGGCCTGACTCGACTCCCATCCCCAGGGCCTGAGGTATATGCTGCTGTGCTGTGTACTGGCTGGTTGCAATACCTGCATATAGTGGCTGGGCTGCAATACCTGTGTCCTGGGCTGCAGTACCTGTGTCCTGGGCTGCAGTACCTGTGTCCTGGGCTGCAGTACCTGTGTCCTGGGCTGCAGTACCTGTGTACTGGGCTGCAGTACCTGTGTACTGGGCTGCAGTACCTGTGTACTGGCTGCATACTATGTTACTGGCTGATATATATCCCCACCTGTGATGCTGAGCTGTATACTCCTGGCACAGTATGTGGAATACAGGGGACGGAGTGGGTGGATTCTATAAGGGGTGGAGGCTTATGAGAAGTAGGAGGGGTAAAAAGGAAGGGCGGGGCCTGGCGGGGCTTACTAGTATTAGTTACAGTTTGGCTGGTTTTGTTAGTTAAAGTCACCCCCAACTTATTAAAACTTGTGTTGACATCCAACGGAAGAGTGGACACGAAAAGACTTACACACGGCGTGTAAAAGAGACGCCCAACGACACGCATGCCTTTTCGGGTCTACATTTTCGTCCGATTCGGCACCGCTGACCTCTTCAAAATCCTACCCCCCCCCCCCCCCGCGGTCCGGGGCGGGAAGGAAAAATGGGGAGGATGAAGAGTATTCGGAGGTGGGGAATATCTTAGGTGGGTGAGGCAGGGGACATAAGGTGTATGACACGGTCCTCATATGTCGAGTCGTAGTGTCCACCCCTATATATAGTCGGTCATTGTATCATACGTCGGTCATGTGTCCATGACGTCGGGTCATGTGTCCATGACGTCGGGTCATGTGTCCATGACGTCGGGTCCTGTGTCCATGACGTCGGGTCCTGTGTCCATGACGTCGGGTCCTGTGTCCA
>BLSH010233823.1:2020807-2055129 GCA_018402905.1 Glandirana rugosa | reverse complement strand
CGATCAGTGCTATAAAAATGCACTGATTACTGTGTAAATGCCATTGGCAGTGAAGGGGTTAACCTGCAGGGGGCGCTCTAAGGGTTAACTATGTTCCCTGGGCGTGTTCTAACTGTATGGGGGATTGCCTAGCTGGGGAAGGGAAGTGGTCACAGCCTTCACGTACAGGAAGGCTGTGATCACAGCCCTTCCCCCTCACACAGAGCGGAGGTCCGTGTTTACATACACGGACCTCCGCTCCTTCACTCCGGGGGGGCATCGCGGGTGGCCGGCGGCAATCGAAGCCGCCGCACCCGCTCCCTGGCCCCCCCGGACACAGTGAGCGCGCGGGCGCGCCTCCGGCGGCGCGCGCGCTCACTGTGCGCGATCTGGCAGCCGCCGTCGTATGACGGCGGTTTGCCTTACAGAGCCACTTTGCCGCCGTCAGATGCCGATCGGCGGTCGGCAAGTGGTTAAAGAGACAAAGATGGCAGCTTCCTTGGCTGAAAACGAAAGGAGGGTTTACTTCCACTTAAAGCTCTACTAACAGCTAGGTGGTGCAGGGGCTTCCTGACTGGATAACCTGATTGGCTAGATTAGGTTGGTCCTCATATTACATAGTTTTGGTAAATCTAAAATTGTATAAATGATCTGATTGAACAATTCCTCACAGAATGAGATAATATGATCACACCTATAAATTATCGAAAAGACACTTACTGGGTCACTAATCAATTTCACGCAAAGCAGATCAATTTCGCCTAAATTATTCTAATCGGTCTGGATGGAAAACCTGATCATCAGAAAGTAGAGAGATTAATATGATTGTTAAAGTGGTTCTAAAAGCCTGAAGGCAAAAAACTTCCATATGCTGCTACCCCCAAAGCTCCTCTTAATACTCACCTGAGCCCCTTCTCGATCCAGTGATGTGCACGAGAGACTCGGCTGTCTCCGGTCTCTCTCTCCTCATTGGCTGAGACATCAGCAGGAACCATTGGCTCCCACTGCTGTCGACCACAGTCAGTGAGCCAACGAGGAGAGAGCAGGTCCGAGCCACAGCTCTGTGTGTCTCATGGACACATAGAGCAGGGCTTGTGAGTGAGCACACGCCAGTGCTCCCATAGCAAGTGGCTTGCTATGGGAGCGCTGGTCAAGGGGGAGGGGCCAGGAGCACAGGTGAGGGACCCAAGAAGAAGAGGATCAGGGCTGCTCTGTGCAAAACCCCAGCACAGCGCAAGTAAGTATAACACATTTGTTTTGTTTTTTTGTTCTTTAACCACTTGCCGACCGCCCGCCGCAGCGTGACGGCGACAAGGTGGCTCGTTATCACGAACCGCCGTCACAGGACGGCGGCCGCGATAATGAGCATTGTGAGCATACGCGCGCCGCAAAAGGCGCGCCTGCACGCTCACTGTGTTCGGGGGGAGCCAGGGAGTGGGTGCGGCGGACTCGATCGCCGCCGGCTACCCGCAATGGCCCCCCCGCACTGGAAGAACGGAGGTCCGTGTAAGTAAACACGGACCTCCGTTCTGTGAGAGGGGGAAGGGCTGTGATCACAGCCTTCCTCTACATTCCATCACATTTTCTCATGATCACTTCCCTTCCCCTGCTAGGGCAGCCCACACACAGTTAGAACACCCCCAGGGAACACAGTTAACCCTTAGAGCGCCCCCTGCAGGTTAACCCCTTCACTGCCAATGGCATTTACACAGTAATCAGTGCATTTTTATAGCACTGATCGCTGTATAAATACCAATGGTCCCAAAAAAGTGTAAAAATGGTCCGACATGTCCGCTGAAATATCGCAGTACCGCTAAAAATCGCAGATCGCCGCCATTACTAGTAAAAAATTATAAAAAAATAAAAACCCCAAAAATGAATTCTCATCATCCGTAAACGCGGCCACTTTTGCGCAAACCAATCAATAAACGCCGATTGCGATTTTTTTACCAAAAATATGAGGAAGAATATAAATCGCCAAAACCGATGAAAAAAATGTTTTTTTTATATATATTTTTTTTGGATTTGTACTTTATCAAAAAGTAAGAAATTTGGGACTTTTTGTAAAATTGTCGCTCTTCTTTTGTTTATAGCGGCGACCAAAAATGACGCAGAGGTGATCAAATACCACCAAAAGAAAGCTCTATTTGTGGGAAAAAAAGGACACAAATTTTGTTTGGGTACAACGTCGCACGACTGTGCAATTGTCAGTTAAAGCGACGCAGCGCCGAATCGCAAAAAGTGCTCTGGTCCTAAAGTGTGAAATCCTTCCGGGGCTGAAGTGGTTAAACAAACCTTTAGGCCTCATACACACTGACATTTTTATAGCAGCGTTTTTGAGCTTTTTTACAGCTTAAAAACGTCTCTCCATGGTATTCAATGGCCTCATACACACGCTGACGTTTTTGAGCTGCAAGTGGCATAGGCGTTTTTAAGTTCCAAAAAAACCCAGGACCAATCGCGTTCTGAGGCTCCACCGCTAGAGCTGTTTTGATGCCAACGCGGCTTAATTTTGCATGCACAGCATTAAGCCTCGTCAGACGGTTCTCTGTATATATTCAAAATAAAGGTTTCCTATGGGAGCCCATTGATTTGAATAGAAGTGGCACCAGAAATCCAAGGGAAGGGCTGCTCCAGGACGTACCAGGTGAGCTTAATGAAAGAATTGAGTGAGGTACTCGCCCTGTCGTTGCAGCAGCATAGTTCATGGAGAAAAAGGAGGAACGGCTGCACACCCAAACTCAATGCAATAAAAATGTATTAATAGGAGGTCATAAAAACAACTTACAAAAGGCACAGGCACAGGAAAAGTTAGAAGTGGCACCAGAAGTCAGATCATGATGATCCGACTTTTTTTTTTTTCATAAAGATGACCCAACTTGCGGTGCTACTTGTGTGCTGAGAATCTTGAAGAGGAACCCCTGCAAAAATGAAATCCCCCCCACACACACACACACACACACACACAAGGTACCAGACCTTTCGGTCTGGTGTGGATTTTAAGGGGAACCCCCATGCCAAAAAAAATGGCAGACCCTTATCCGAGCACACAGCTCGGCAGGTCAGGAAAGGGGGGGGGGGAACAAGCACCCCCCCCCCCCCCAAAACCATACCAGGCCGCATGCCCTCAACAAAGCACCTTGTCCCCATGATGAGGACAAGGGCATCTTCCCGACAACCCTGGCCAGTGGTTGTCGGGGTCTGTGGTCGGAGGATTATCGGAATCTGGAATCCTCCTTTAACATGGGGGCCCACAGATCCCGGCCCCCCACCCTATGTGAATGAGTATGGGGTACATTGTACCCCTACCCATTCACCTAAAAAAGTGTACAAGAAAAAAAAAAAACAAACACACTACACAGCTTTTTAAAGTATTTTATTAAATCAGATCTGGTGTCTTCTCCCTCTCCGGCTATTCTCCCTCCTCCGGTGTATTCTTTCTTCTGCTCTTTTGCCAGGTCTTCTCCCTCTGTTCTTCTTCCGATATCGACACCTATCATGCATCGGGCGGTGACGTCATAAGGGGCGGGCCTCCGAATGACATTAGTGGGTGACCCTGCCCCATGCCAATATAAGGCAATGCACAGCGCGGAGCCAGCATTAGTCTGAGTCAACAATGGAAGAAAAACAGAGGGAGAAGACAGCAGAGAAGACCCGATAAAAGAGCAGAAGAAAGAAGACCCCTCAGAAAAAAGAAGACCCCGCAAAAGAGCAGAAGAAAGAAGACGCTAAAGGAGGGAGAAGAGCCGGAGAGGGAGAAGACGCCGGAGCGGATTTAATAAAATACTTTAAAAAGCTGTGTAGTGTGTTTTTTTACACTTTTTTTAGGTGAATGGATAGGGGTACAATGTACCCCATACTCATTCACATAGGGTGGGGGGGCGGGATCTGGGGGCCCCCTTGTTAAGGGGGGCTTCCAGATTCTGATAACCCCCCTCCCACAGACCCTGACAACCACCGGCCAGGGTTGTCGGGAAGAGGCCCTTGTCCTCATCAACATGGGGACAAGGTGCTTTGGGTTGAAGGCCGCAGCCCCCCCCCCCCGCCGAAATGCACCCACCCCCCAAGTTGAGGGCATGCGGTCTGGTATGGTTCAGGAGGGGGGGCACTTGATCCCCCCCCCTTTCCTGACCTGCCAGGCTGTGTGCTCAGATAAGGGTCTGGTAGTCTGGTATGGATTTTGGGGGGGGGGACCCCACGCCAGTTTATTTTTGGCGTGGGGGTTCCCCTTGAAATCCTTACCAGACCGTAGGGTCTGGTACCTCTTGGGGGGGATTTTTATTTTTTATTTTTGCGGGGATCCGTCATGATCCGACTTCTGGTGCAACTTGTATTCATAGGGAACCATTGATTTTGAATAGAGACAGAGAAACGCTGCTAAAAGCTAGCGTGGAAAAATGCCAATGCAAAAGGTGAACCAGGGGCGATCAAATGGTCAAGTGTGCCCTACAGCAGAGCTCGACAAACCCTGGTCACCAGGTCGCCATGGCGACCAGAAATCACGTTCTGCCGAGTGGCTTCTGAAGTTCCGATACTTCTTTCCCTTCACTGTGTAACCGCATCTACAACCGTTCTCTGCCTAAGCTGACAGCTGTAAAGAAAAGAAAAAAAAAAAAACACAACCGAGTAGTCTGCCAACTCACTAACTATAAACACAAGGATACAATGTATCTTTGTGGAGATCAAAGGAATTTACTCCCGACCTCTAGATAAGGAAAGTTTAACCACTTAAAGACTAAACTCTTTTTAACATTTGTAGAAAAAAAATATTTTCTGCTAGAAAATTACTTGGAACCACCAAACATTATTTATATTTTTTTAGCAGAGACCCTAGAGAATAAAATGGCGGTTGTTGCAATATTTTATGTCACACGGTATTTCACGGTCTTTCAAATGCAATCTTTTTTGGAAAAAATACACTTTAATGATTTAAAAAAAAAAAAAAACTAAGACCGTAGAATTTGCCTAATTTTTTGTATAATGTGATACCGTGAGAATCGTGACCTTTATTCTAAGCATCAAAACTGTGATAAAGCCCTGTGTACCATCAACAATTACCACTCTTTGTGCAGCTGAGCTCCAGTAACTCACCAGAGCAATGAATATTTACAGTGGGGGGACACACATGTAGGCAGGAAGTGGCTGCAAAGAGGTAGCAGAAGATACTTTTCATGCTTTTTTTGTATTTTAATTTAAAGTGTTACTAAGGGTTCAGTAGAGACATGAATTTGCCACTCTTAAGCTGCATTAGGCAGCAGATGAGGGTGTTTTACATGCCGCAGTCACGATGCATTAGGCATAATAAGGAGTTTCCCCCATAACAGGTTTTTAGTGTCACTCTTTCTGGCCAGCCTATAACCCTGATGTAACGGTGTTACGTTGGAGTTATTGACTGGCTGCTCTGCTGTAAGTAAGGTGGGGGTGGGGCGCAAATTACTTGACTTACCCAGGGTGCTGACAACCCAACACTACTCTAAAAAAAAACTGGCTCCTAACTTTTTTAGCTGGCTCCTAGATTCAAGGCAAATTTGTCAAGCCCTGTCCTAGAGAGGTGCTTTGTAACTGTAGGGGGAGTGGACTGACTGGGAGTACAGAAAGATCGCTGTTCCTGATCACTAGGAACAGATGATCTCTCTCTACTCCACTGTCAGAACGGGGATCCACCTTGTTTACAAAGGCTGCCTGTCTGTACCGCGATCGTGGGGGTCGGCAGCAGCGATGTACATGTGTGTGCCCGCTGCATCTATTACACAAAGCGCCGTACCGATATGGCGATTCGCGCAATAGAGCCACTTTGCCGCAGTATATCTGCGGCGGGCAGTCTTAAAGTGGTTAAAGTGTTACTAAACCCAGGACCCTGCATTCACTATATCTGGTCTCCCAGAGTACACAGAACATGGAAATGCCATTATTTCAGTAAATATAAACTGCTAAATACCTTTTCTCATCAGCTGTATATAGCAGTCTTGTGACTTCTATCAGTGTCCAGCAGAGCACTGGTTAAAGCTTGTAGGAGGAGTTTTCACACTCTCCTGATTGTCCTTTGAGGCTGCAGGACCCCTGGCCCTCTGTCTGGACAGTACTGATTGGCCCAGTGCTAATCCCATGCACCCTCCCAAAAAAAGAAAAAAAACTCTCTAGCAGTTCACACCAAACTGAGCATGTGCAGAGTGCCCCCAAGGTTCTGTTCTATAAGGATATGGTTTGGTGATTGTGGAAGAAGGGGAGGATCAGGAAAAACAGGATCAAACGTCCTTTTTACACAATGCGCAGGATTAACCCTTTAGGTTCCACAGTGAGTATAACAAGCATGCTTTACTGCATATACAGACTTATTCTACTGTTGTGGGTTTAGTAACATTTTAAGTGGTATGAAGCATCAATCTTTTTGATCCTCCAATCCTTTTTTTCCCCCAAACAGTAAACCATGGATTATATGATGATCATATGTAAAATCATTCTGTGTGAGGTCACCATAACATGCATGGTGACCCTTTGACCAGCATAATCCTTTGCTTTTCAATGAAAGCACTTATTTATGGATCAAACTGTCCATCTAATACAATGAGTTTCTAGAATGGTGGACACACACGTCAATAAATAGGCAATAGATCTTTCCCTACAGGTACAATTGATCTATAATCGACAAACCAATCCATATACAACACATAGGGAGTGCAGATTTTGCTTGATAGTTGGAAGATATGACTGCAAGTTATCGTCGACTGCAGCTCAATTTCTACCATGCGTTCTAATAATCTGATTGACATACAATCAAATGCCTGAATAAAGCATCTCAGTTCTGCCAGTTGATGCAACAATATTTAAGTAATAGGTCTTATCTTTATCCTTAAAATATTTCTGCCCATGTCTAACAAAATCGCATGTCTTACCCAAAGGGCAGTTCTGCAGATTAAGGCAGAATTGCACAAGAGATTGTGATTATATCTCCCTCAAGCAAAAATTCCTTGACAAAGGGTACCCAGAAACACTTATAGACCTAGCTTATACTACTTATCTTCCAAGTAAAAAGCCAAAAATTGAAAAATCTCCTGAAAATACATTGTTTTATTACTAGGTATCATGGTTAATACAGGAAAATGGAACATATACTCAAACATTGGAATATCAATAAACAAGGTCCCCATCTCAATACCATCCTTGGTAATAAACCCAAGGTTACCTATAGGAGAGCCCCCACATTAAAAAAAAAAAATTAGCCCTTAGTAAGCTCAAGGATTCCAAGGATGATAATCTCTTGTGCCTAATCCCTCTTGTAGGGATGTACCGTTGCAACAAGGCATTGAGTAAGACATGCGATTTTGTTAGACATGGGCAGAAATATTTTAAGCATACAGATAATAAGACCTATTACTTAGATCATTTCTACAACTGCTCCACTGATTACTTTGTATATTGTCTCACGTGTCCGTGCAAGCTACTATATGTTGGTCGCACCATTCGCCCACTGAGACAACGCTTCGGCAAGCATCATCACTTTGTGGAGGTAGGTTGCAACCAACATAGTGTTCCATGACATTTTCTGGAACACCATGACAAGTCTACTGCTGGCCTACAGGTTTGGGTTATTGAGGCTATACCTAAGAATTTATCTGAAGCAGGACGTTTCTCTAGACTATGTGAACGTGAAAGGTTCTGAATATACACTCTCGATTCTCTTTCGCCCAACGGTTTAAACAAGGAACTAGAAATCAATACAATAATATAGTCACATTTCCTTCTATTTATTTACATCATCCAGTCACTTTACAATCTATTTTTATGAATTTACATACGTATCAGTTATACTGCTAACCTGCATGTTAGAATACCACTGGAACGATTGTTTTCATATGCTTATACTGTGCTGAGTTTATTGTTGGGCTTATGTGCAATCTTTGTTACACATCTAATTTTATATATACTCGAGTATAAGCCGAGTTTTTCAGCACATTTTTTGTGCTGAAAAGGGCCCCCCTCGGCTTATACCCGAGTCAGTGTCTGTGGGTGGTCTGAAGAGATGAGTAGATTCACAAAGCACAGAGCGCGCTGCTTCTAAGAGCCGCTCTATGCATAAAACTGTGACCTAATTACATTGGAATGCAGAGAATGCAAAGAGAGCTGTCAGATTTTCAACTTGCTGTCGGGAGGTGGGCGGAATGCGTGGGTGTTAGCTGTTCAGTCCCGCCCACCTCCTGATCTCAGTGAAGATCTGACAACTCTCTCTCTGTATTCTCTGCATTCCAATGTAATTAGCTCACAGTTTCATGCACAGAGCGGCTCTTAGAAGCAGCATGCTCTGTGCAATGTGAATCTACCTTACTCATCTCTTCTGCCAGTGCCAGCCAGTAGCAATCAGTGCCACCTGCCAGTACCATCCAGGGCAGGTGGTAATGGCTACAACCCCTGTGTAATGGCTGAGCCCCTGTGTTCTGGCTACAATATCTGTGTTCTGGCTACAATACCTGTGTAATGGCTCCCTGTCCCTGTGTTCTGGCTGCTGCATTTTCCACCCTAGGCTTATACTCGGGTCAATAACTTTTCCAAGTTTTTGTGGTAAAATTAGGTGCCTTGGCTTATATTCGGGTCGGCTTATACTCGAGTATATACGGTATGTTACCATATTAGTATCAGTTTCATTACACTACAATTCCCTCACTTAATCCAGAGCATACTTTAGCTGCTGACTTTTAACTTTAGGACACTTACCTGTCCTGGAGTCCAGCGACGTCGGCACCGCCCACCGATCATCAGATCGGCTGGTCGGGTGCAGCCGTAGCCATTGCGAGTAAGGGAACATGGCAGTGGAGCCTTTCGGCATCACACCCGGGCACCTACTGCGCATGCGCGAAGCACGCTGCGCTCTGCCAATGGCCCGGTGGTGGAGGAGGGAGGAGGAAGGAGCCGGGGCTGCTGACGTAATTCGCTGCGGCCTGGGCTCCCGGAAGTGGGAACAGGATACCTGTCAAAGACAGGTATCCTCTTCCCCCCCCACGAAAAGTGCCAACTGTGACACCTGGGGGGGGGGAGGGATCCGATCAGCTGAAGTTCCTAATGTGGGTGGAACTAAATATGTCCTTTCCCCTCATTCCGTATCACTTGAGAAAGGAGTGTGCATGCTCCGTACAGATTTGGTGCATGCTCTGAAACGCGTTGTGTCTTCTACTCGGCCTGGGTGACGTCACATGCCTGTCAGCGTTGCACTCCAGACTGGTTTCCATCAGACATACCCGGACAACATACAGGACTTGCCGGCTCCTTCCTGGTTCACCACAGTATCGCCCGCACATCGGAGTCACCTTAGACTGCCCCCCATGGCACTCTCATCCCAGGCGAGCCGATCTTCCCTTACCTCAAAGTAAGTGATGACTAATTGTTACTACTAAATAAACATTGCACTAAGAAGCGCTTTTCTGTCTTTTTTTCCCTTCATGCTGTAATCACAAGCTGACTTCACTCTGCAGAAAAGCCTGTCTCAGTGCCTGTCTCTTGGTCAAGAAATAACAATCAGACATTACCTCATTGTATGGACATTTTGAGTTTTTTTTCTTGCCCCGGTCTCCCTGCACTTATATATCTATTTGATGATTGTCTATTACGCCCATACTCATGGCGCTAGCATTTTTCCTTAATAAACTGATTTTGTTTGAATTGCACCCCGATCAGATCAGAGCGTGTATGGCCACCATTACATATACCAATGTGAACCATCCATATAAAGGATGGATATTATAATAACATCCCATTTACAGACAGCATCAAGAAGCCATGACTGCTGAGTGTATATAGGACTAATCTAGGAATCACTGTGCATACACACTGATCAGGGTATAGGAGTGTCCAGCCAACACATCTGCCTCCTGCTGCACTAAGCAGGACACATCTGGGATGACACCCGCGCTGAAGCTGCCCGTTCCAGTGGAGAGGAAGACATGCTGGGCTCCTATCCCCCTCCTGCTCCCCCTACTCACCTGCTGGGACAGCACCGAATCACAGTCGGGATGGAACTGGCAGCCGGAAGCAGACAAGCCCCTGGAGCAGAGAACGGACTGCACAGACAGCGGCTCCGGAAACAGCGAGCACCTCACCCAATGCACCCACCTGCGTTCCAAATACCGGATATACGCGTCAACAGTGCGTTCCAAGAGCCTCACCACCATTGGGCGGAGTTTGAGCGTTTCAATGGCCGGAAGTTCTGCTGCATTATTTGTCACTGTGCGTTCCAAGCAGCGGAAGTTCGTAGCGAAGAGCTTGTAACTGAGCCCAGAGGGCGCAGATTGTTTTGGTTGTTGTAT
This sequence comes from Glandirana rugosa, assembly GCA_018402905.1. Taxonomy (NCBI): domain Eukaryota; kingdom Metazoa; phylum Chordata; class Amphibia; order Anura; family Ranidae; genus Glandirana; species Glandirana rugosa. The sequence continues at coordinate 2,044,855 of BLSH010233823.1, read as the reverse complement.
TTGGAGAGGAGAGGAAAACGCACCACCTAGAGATTACCGTACTGAGTCAGATTGGTGTATCAGCAGACACACGTGTGTGAACCTGACCTTTCATCTTTCCTCATGCAGCATGCCCTCTGGCTTACTATTCCTGTGTTACTGCTTCTACCTTCCCCAGGGAGTGATGTGTGGCTGCAGGGAGCAGCTGACATGAAGATGGAAAGGCACAGAGCTGACCTACTTCTGACTAGTAAGTATGAGCGATCACATTTCAACTGTCTATGGAGTTTAAGCAGAGAGAAACTGATGTTGCCTCACTCTGTGCATTCTATACAAACACTGTTGTCATTTTATATTTACAGGGATCTTTGGTTAAGCGGAATACTTTATAGCTGTGTACTTCCAAGACAAGCATCTGAAATTTGAAGATGGCTGAACACGGCGCCCACATCACAACCTCGGCAACCGAAGGCAGGCCTACTATTTTTGAAGTGATGGCCCAAGAGAGTTTGATGGCAGCCGTGAGACCTGCTTTACATCATGTTATCAAGGTAAGTGCCTTGGTTGCAAAAGTGGCAAGCTAAGAACTTAAAGTGATTGTAAACGATCACCTTCTAAAACAAGTCTTTCAATTTAAAATAGAAATGAAAGGCAAACATTTTTGTATAGATATAAAAAAAAAAAAATGATAAATACCTTTTTCCCTTATTTATAAACAATCACATTCCCTCTGCTCTCAGCTGCATAAGAGTTGGGGGGAGGAGAAACAGCAGTACACTGCACTTCCCAGTGATGGGCTGTGTGTGTCTGGACAAGTCTGATCATTGGAGGAGAGCACTCTGAGTTCCCAGAGAACTGACCACGGTGTGTTCTCCTACTTAGACCCCTTTCACACTGGGGAGCTTCAGTTGCTTTAGCGGTGCTTTACCGCTGTTTAAGCGGCGCTTTTCGGCCACTAGCGGGCCACTTTTAACCCCCAAGAAGGGATTAAAATGCCTGTGTTGTGGCGCTTTTAAGTGCTGCCCATTCATTTTAATGGACATGGGCAGGGGAGGAGCGGTGTATACAGCGCTCCCAACCCGCCCCAAAGATGCTGCTTGCAGGACTTTTTTTCCCGTCCCGCAAGCCCCAGTGTGAAAGCACTCGGGTGGCATGGGAGGCAGTTTACAGGTGCTATTTATACACTGCCCTGGACACTGCCCCAGTTTGAAAGGGGTCTTAGTGTGGTCAGTTTTCAATAGAAAAGCAAGGGGACTGGCAGGAATACCAGGGGTTTCACACAAAGGAAGCAATACAAAGAAAACAAGAGACTTTCTCATTCAAGGACATGGTACAGCAGGCATATATGAGGAACATGAAATGTTGGGGTAACAAATGCTTTAAAGTTCACTTTTTAGAAAAAAAAAAATAAATGCACATTTTTTTGCAGGTTAAAAAAAATGTGCATTTATTATTTATTTTTGAGCCTGCAAAGCATTGCACCAGCATTCAGCAGATCGCTGGTGCACTTCAGGTCTCCTTCAGATCGGTGTGTGTATCTGTGTGCCCATACATCCCGTACGGCAAGCAGATACAATCTGACAGGAAGAATCAATGAACTACCACATCACTGTGGTAGTTCATTGAGAACTACAAGCCAACAACCGCAAAGGATGTCAGGGCTTGTACTTCATTCACACACAACTGTGCGAATGAATGATGCAGCCTTGTGGATGGAGCCCCGCACGGCCGCACTGATTTTAAAAATTGACAGCTTGTACAGGGAATCTCTCATTGCATGTCTCTTCTGGAATAAAAAGCTTTACGGTTTTTCTTTTGTTTTTTTTTTATTAATCATGTGTACCTTCAATATTATATATATTTTCATTTGTATTCCTTATTACAATCTTATCAAGAGCCTAATGTCAACATACCAGGCATAAAGGGATGTTAACTGGTATGCATGAGGGCCATGTGTCAGTAGACTTGCACACCAAACTTTTCATATTTGGCTGGTGATAACATATAAGGGTCCTTTCACACTAGCGGGCAGGCTCTGCTGCTCAGCGGGGATCCATCCGTTGATCCCCGCTGAGCCGGCGGATGACAGGACCGTCTCTGCACTCCGTGCAGGAATGGACCTGTCAGAGCTCTGCCCTCCTCTATGGGGGATTGGATGAACACTGACCGTCTGCCCGTGTTAATGCGATCTGCCAGACGGATGGAAAATAGGGTTTCCATCCGTCTGTATTTAGCGGATTGGATGTCAGCAGACATGTCACCACTGACATCCGTTGCTCCATAGAGGACAATAGAGTGTCCGTTCAGGTCCGCCTGAAAAACTGACAGGCGGACCTGAATGGTCCGCTCGTGTGAAAGGACCCTTAATAATAAATGTTGGAACATTTGGATGTAGGCTGTTTCTGATGTATTTTGCTTGGTATCCTAGCCTGCCATTCTCATTCTGTTATTATAGCTGTTTGAACAGGCAAGCAAGATTAGTGGCACACAAAGAAATATGTTAAAACAGAAACTAAAAGCTTTGTCTTGTCAAACTTTACAGGTCCTTGCTGAATCCAATCCAGCACGTTATGGCCCCCTATGGAGGTGGTTTGATGAACTTTACACCCTGTTGGACGTGCTGCTGCAACAGCACTATTTGTCTTGGGCAAGCGCTTCTTTCTCTGAGAATTTCTATGGACTGAAGCGCGTGGCCATGTTGGGTAGCAACGGAAAGCGTAATTTACCACGGAGAGAGTACTGGAAGTCCCTCCTGCTGCTTGTGCTGGTACCTTATATACGAGTGAAACTAGAGAAACTAATGAACAGACTGCGAGAAGAGGAAGATTATTCTATACAAAACTCGACATCATTCCGCAAAAGATGCTATAAAGCAATTCTGGCATCCTACCCTTATATAAGACTGTCATGGGAAGGTTGGTTCCTGTTTTATCAACTGCGATACATTCTGTGGAATACAAGGCATCACTCTCCTCTGCTCAGTTTGGCTGGAGTGCAGCTTGCTAGACTGACCACAGAAGACCTACAAGCCATGGATAGTCAACCAGAAAAAACTCCAAAGTCTGCACTGAGGTGAGTTGTGGCTGATCTTATTTTTTTAGTTTTATTTAAAGTAACCCTTTGTCCTCAGATAATATTTGTGGTATTGTCGCAGTATAGTGTCAAGGCAAATTTTATTAACCCAAGAATAGGAACAGGAATTTTTTGTTTTGTTTTTAGCTGCTGTGTGCTATCTGCTACTTTTTAGTGCTTCTCTTGTGGGAGATGGCAGATCTACAGCGGTGCTTTTGCTCTGAAGAGAGTTTGCAGATACCAAATTTACTGCTGGCCAGTAAGAGAAGAGTCAGTTTAAAGAGGAAGTAAACCCAGATTGGGTTTACTTCTTCTATGTCCCCCTGTAAAGTAGAAACATAATGGGCTACTATGCATCGCATAGTTACCCATTATGTGCCACTTACCTGCAAACAAAGACTGTGGCGTCCAGCGATGTCCCCTCTCCTGGCGGCGTCCATCTTCTGCCCCTCTTCCTTCCGGGGCCGCGACTCTGGCGCTGTGACTGGCCAGAGTCAAATGACGTCACTCCCGTGCATGCACGCGGGAGTCGCCAGTCACGGCACGGTCGCAGTGGAGGAACGGCATACAGGCCGTTCTTTCACTGCGCATGTGCCGACATGACGTCAGCACAGCTTCAACACTGCATATCTCCTGAACAGTACAGGTTTAGGAGATATGCAGTGCACCTGCAGGTAAGCCTTATCATAGGCTTACCTGTAGGTTAAAGTGGTTGTCACAAGTTGACAACCATGTTAATAGCCCAATGAAAAATTTACTTGTGAACCATAACAATGAACTTTTCTTATTTGGTCCTGCAGGGTCAGTTAAAGAGGAGCTCCAGGCTCCCCCCCCCAAAAAAAAATAAAGTCAGCAGCTACAAATACTGTAGCTGCTGACTTTTAATATAAGGACACTTACCTGTCCAGGGATCCCGCAATGTTCTCACCCGAACCGATTCATCAGTCTGCTTCGGGTGCAGGTGCCAGCGTCTCTAGTAAGGGAAACAGGAAGTGAAGCCTTGCAGCTTCACATGTCTTTGGGGAAAAAAGGGTAAGCGTCAGATTTGTTTTTTGTAACTTTTTTACTCCTGGCTGTGTGACAACAGGACATTAAATAAGATGGTGCGGGTTACCACGATAAAGACCTCAAGAGCATTTAGGGCTGGTTCATACCAGAGCTTCTTTTGAGTTACAAGTTTCAAGTGTGTTCGTTCCCTATAGCCCTTAGTAGGAGCAGCCGAAAAATGTGAAACTCACACTTTTTATTCCCTAGAAACTAGCTTTCGATTGATTGAAAATAATTTTTCAAAATTGCTCAAGCTTCAGACGCCCGCAACAATCCTGTACAAACCTCAAAAAAAAAACAAAAAAAATCTGCAGAATGACCAAAGACACTCAGCCCAAGTGTGAATGCCTCACTGCCTTGATCGTTGTTTACATTTGTAATCATAATAAACAGCCATTACTACGAGTGATCAAATTGAAGTGTGGTGCTGTTGGCTGTGGTCCAGATCCAGCATACCAAAAGTAATTGAGGCTTACTGTAGTAAGTATAACAAGAAAGATCTTTTTAAAACCGTGCCCTTCTTAGGTGTAACTAAGGAATAATATAACTTTTTTTTTAATATTCATTTTACTAACCTTGATCATAAATTCCAGACTACTACCTGTTGGTGAACAGTACTGTTAAAGTGCTACTAAACCCAGGACACTGCATTCACTATATCTGGTCTCCTACAGTACACAGACAATGGAAATGCAATTATTTTAGTAAATATAAACGGCTAAATAACTTTTCTCATCAGCAGTATTTAGCATTCTTGTGACATCTATCAATGTCCTGCCGAGTTAAAGCTTGTAGGAGTTTTCATTCTACTCTGAAGATCCTATGTGGCTGCAGGACCCCTTGACCCTCTGTCTGGACAGTGCTGATTGGCCCTGCACTGATCACATGCACCCTCCCAAAAAAAAAAAAAAAAAGCACTTGCTAGCAACACACACACACACCAAACTGAGCATGTGCAAAGTGCCTCCGGGGGCTCTGTGCTATCAGCATATTAATTGGGGACTGTGGAAGAACGGGAGGATCAGAGAAGGCAGGAATCTAACAGCCTTTTTTACACAATGCAGAAGAGTAACCCCTTAGGTTCCACAGTGAGTATAAAAAGCATGCTTTACTGCATATACAGGCTGATTTTACTGTTGTGGGTTTAGTAACACGTGTCTGTCTGGACAAATATCGAGTTGATTTCGTAAAACTGGAGAGTGCAAAATCTGGTGCAGTTCTGCTTTGAAACCTCAGCCTCTAGATGTTATTGCCAAAACTTAAAAGGAGTTCCACCCAGTTAAAAGTCAGCAGCTACAAAAAGTGTATCTGCTGACTTTTAACAATCGGACACTCACCTGTCCCAGGCTCCAGCGATGCGGTCGTCCGAGGGCTCGCTCTTCCCATCACAAGTGTGGGCACCCGGCTTTGGCTTCAAAGCCGGGCATGCACTGCGCATGCGTGAGTCGCGCTGCGCCTTGTGAATGGCCGGCGTATCTTCTGGGACCTGTGACGTGTCCCAGAAGATCGCTGGGGGGGAGGGGGAGGTGAACTTTCTAATGGAGCCACGGCTCTAGGAGAGGAAGTGGACCAGGGTGGCCCCCCCCCCCCCCAAAAAAAAATTGACATGCCAATTGTGGCACGTCAGGGGGTCACCTTCCTTTAAAGCGGAAGTTCCACTTTTGGGTGGAACTCCGCTTTAGTTGAACAATCTGCAGTTAGAAGCTGATTTCTATGCACAGCTGCACCAGATTTTGAAATCTACAGTTTTAGTAAATCAACCCACTATGACTTCTAACTGTAAAATGTATGAATATTGCGCTCCTGGTTAAAAATAAAAATCTACGGCCAGCACTCCAATTGACCAATTGTATGAATATAAAATAAAAAACAGTGCAGCGCTAGAGGGCAAAATTGTATAAAACACTCTATTGTGACAATGTAATCAAATTAAGGTGCAACGTGTATAAAGCGCTAGAAAAAGTATTGCTACATACAGCTAATATCAAATCTTTGTTAGACAATAAATATAAACAAAGAGATATGTGCACAAATTGTGCTAAAGTGCAAAAAGTGCAAATAACAATATCCTGTATATTAAAATCCAACTAAAAAGTCTCTGTGGTAGATTCAACAAAGAACATGTCCATAGACATAAAAAAAATTGGATTGAAGATAAGTGTATGACAAGGTTCAATGCTTCATGAGAACCATAAATCAATAGTGTCCAGTGACCATCACCAACCAAGCAGTGTGAATCCAACACCGGGTGTATTAAACGCTTACCAGAAACGAACAATTAGCACATGGATGGAATTGTAGGTAGCCTTTCACATACAAAGGGTTATGGATCCTCATACAGATCTCCACCTTCACTCTTATGGTTCCAACAGTTGTGTATAACTTTCCACCATGTAGTTTAAAGTGGCATAGTGACCAGGATATTTCCAGCAGTAAGGATTTCAGTAAGCTCAATCAAACCTTTAAAAAAAGAATAGTCTCCATAGTGTAAAACTGTGTAACACTTTTTAATAAAAAACGGTTAAGAACACTTACATCAGCGAAGACAAAATAGGGCCCATTCAGCATGTAGACAAGCTTGCAATGACCTGGGGAATGTAAACCAATGCGTTTCGTCCTCAAAGACCTTCCTCCTTTGAGGACAAAACGCGTTGGTTTACGTCCCCCAGGTCATTGCAAGCTTGTCTACATGCTGAATGGGCCCTGTTTTGTCTTAGCTGATGTAAGTGTTCTTGACCGTTTTTTATTAAAAAGTGTTACACAGTTTTACACTATGGAGACTATTCTTTTTTTTTTATGGTTTGATTGAGCTTACTGAAATCCTTACTGCTGGAAATATCCTGGTCACTATGCCACTTTAAACTACATGGTGGAAAGTTATACACAACTGTTGGAACCATAAGAGTGAAGGTGGAGATCTGTATGAGGATCCATAACCCTTTGTATGTGAAAGGCTACCTACAATTCCATCCATGTGCTAATTGTTCGCTTTCTGGTAAGCGTTTAATACACCCGGTGTTTGATTCACACTATTGATTTATGGTGCTCATGAAGCATTGAACCTTGTCATACACTTGTCTTCAATCCAAATTTTTTTATGTCTATGGACATTTTCTTTGTTGAACCTACCACAGAGACTTTTTAGTTAATATACAGGATACTGTTATTTGCACTTTAGCACAATTTGTGCACAGGGCCGGCTCTACCACTAGGCGGAGTAGGCGGCCGCCTAGGGCGCCTGGCCACTGTCAATCTGTCACTGGCTGCTCTGCATTGGTTCATGCCATAAGAGGGGAGTGCCGTGGCTGGCAGCTGCCTCAATCATGTCATCAGTGCCTTCGAGAATTGGAGAGGAGCAGCCCCCCCCCCCCCTCGATTGTTTCAGTGAAGTGGAGAAGTGCAGGAGAGCCGCGGCTGGCAGTAACATGCCCCACCCGGAGGCCGCTGTGCATCCTGACATGTTGTGCATGTCACTACAGTCACTGGCCAGCACCATAGCTGCCCCCACGTGGAGGGCGCTGTGCAGGATGCATCCTGGCATGTCATGGGACATGGAGATCAGAGTCTGGGCGGCTGGATGGGCACAGGTGAAACTGTATTTGATGGGCACAGGTGAGGCTGTATTGATTGCCGCTAGTGTAGCTGTATTTGATGGGCGCAGGTGAGGCTGTATTGATTGGTGCTGGTGAGGCTGTATTTGATGGGCACAGGTGAGGCTGTATTGACTGGCGCTGGTGAGGCTGTATTTGATGGGCACAGGTGAGGCTGTATTTGATGGGCACAGGTGAGGCTGTATTGATTGGCGCTGGTGAAGCTGTATTTGATGGGCACAGGTGAGGCTGTATTGATTGGCGTTGGTGAAGCTGTATTTGATGGGCGTAGGTGAGGCTGTATTGATTGGTGCTGGTGAGGCTGTATTTGATGGGCACAGGTGTGACTGTATTTATTGGTGCTGGTGAGGCTGTATTTGATGGGCATAGGTGAGGCTGTATTGATTGGCGCTGGTGAGGCTGTATTTGATGGGCATAGGTGAGGCTGTATTTGATGGGCACAGGTGAGACTGTATTGATTGGCGCTGGTGAAGCTGTATTTGATGGCACTGGTGAGGCTGTATTGATTGGCACAGGTGAGGCTGTATTGATTGGTGCTGGTGAAGCTGTATTTGATGGGTGCTGGTGAGGCTGCATTTGATTGGCGCTGGGCAGGGAAAAGGGGGTGGGATCAGGGGTGAAGCCAAGGGGGGGGGGAGTGGCAAAATGAGGTTTCGCCTAGGGTGTCAAAAATCCTTGCACCAGCCCTGTTTGTGCACATATCTCTTAGTTTATATTTATTATCTAACGAAGATTTGATATTGGCTGTATGTAGCAATACTTTTTCTAGCACTTTATACACATTGCACCTTAATTTGATTACATTGTCACAATAGGGTATTTTATATATTTTTGCCCTCTAGCGCTGCACTGTTTTTTATTTTATATGACTTCTAACTGCCTGATTCTTCCCTTGAAGATAAAAATCCCCCAACATTTGTTTTTTAACCACCTGCACTGACTAGTTTGCATATTCTACCGGCTGATCTTTTTACACTTTAAAATGACTGGTATAAAATGTTCATTTGTCCTGTACACTATTTGTTTTCAGACAGAAGAACCCCTGTATGTAGTAAAAGAGCACGATACTCTGATTTCCACTAGCTAGCAAATTAACTTCAGTTATATTTGTCATTTGAACAAAAAGTAGTTTACCCACTTTACTTTTTCATTGAAGTAGGCCGATAAAAGAGCTTCTACATATTTATTTACTGTAGACAATACTTTGTGTATTTTAAAGCCCAACGGAGTCACCAAACTAAACATGCAGTCAGAAAAACATTGTAGCAATGACCTCCATTTTCATGTGCAGTGCCATTGACATAGGGTTAGACCCAGTGCACTCAGTAACAGAGCTGGTCTGACACGCCACTTCCTCTGCAATTCTCTACACAAAGAACCATTTGTGTTGAGGGCAGTATCTCAGCTTTGTCAGCACTGAACACTGGAGTGTGAGGGTAAGAAACAGCATTTTCACTACAGAACAAGTTCTTTTAAATCATTTACAATTTAAAATTACAAAAATTAGGTGAGGTTACAGGACTATAAAGAAATAGAAAGACAAGCTTTAAAGTGTATCTAAACCCAAAAGCAAAAATTAGACGCATACAGTATCTCACAAAAGTGAGTACACCCCTCACATTTTTGTAAATATTTTATTATATCTTTTCATGTGACAACACTGAAAAAATGACACTTTGCTACAATGTAAAGTAGTGAGTGCACAGCTTGTATAACAGTGTAAATTTGCTGTCCCCTCAAAATAACTCAACACACAGCCATTAATGTCTAAACCGCTGGCAACAAAAGTGAGTACACCCCTAAGTGAAAATGTCCAAATTGGGCCCAAAGTATCAATATTTTATGTGGCCACCATTATTTTCCAGCACTGCCTTAACCCTCTTGGGCATGGAGTTCACCAGAGCTTGACAGGTTGCCACAGGAATCCTCTTCCACTCCTCCATGACAACATCATGAAGCGGGTGGATGTTAAGAGACCTTGCACTCCTCAACCTTCCGTTTGAGGATGCCCCACAGATACTGAATAGGGTTTAGGTCTGGAGACATGCTTAGCCAGTCCATCACCTTTTCCCTTAGCTTCTTTAGCAAGGCAGTGGCCATCTTGGATGTGTGTTTGGGGTCATTCTCATGTTGGAATACTGCCCTGCGGCCCAGTCTCCAAAGGGAGGAGACCATGCTTTGCCCAAAGTGTCAATATTTTGTGTGGCTATAATTTTCCAGCACTGCCTTAACCCTCTTGGGTATGGAGTTCACCAGAGCTTCACAGGTTGTCAATGGATTCCTCCTCCATGATGACATCATGGAGCTGGTGGATGTTAGAGACCTTGTGCTCCTCCACCTTCCGTTTGAGAATGCCCCACAGATGCTCAATAGGGTTTAGGTCTAGAGACATGCTTGGCCAGTCCATCACCTTAACCCTCAGCTTCTTTAGCAAGGCAATGGTCATCTTGGAGGTGTGTATGGGGTCGTTATCATGTTGGAATACTGCCCTCCAGCCCAGTCTCTGAAGAGTGGGGATCATGCTCTGCTTCAGTATGTCACAGTACATGTTTCCCATTCATGGTACCCTCAATGAACTGTAGCTCCCCAGTGCGGCAGCACTCATGCAGTCCCAGACCATGACACTCCCACCACCATCCTTGACTGTAGGCAAGACACACTTGTCTTTTTGAATTCAAGCATCTGAACCAAATAAGTTTATCTTGGTCTGATCAGACCACAGGTCATGGTCCCAGTAATCCATGTCCTTAGTCTGCTTGTCTTCAGCAAACTGTTTCCAGGCTTTCTTGTGCATCATCTTTAGAAGAGGCTTCCTTCTGGGACGACAGCCATGCTGTCCAATTTGATGCAGTGTGCAGCGTATGGTCTGAGCACTGATAGGCTGACCCCCACCCCTTCAACCTCTGCAGCAATGCTGGCAGCAGTTGTACGTCTATTTCCCAAAGATAACCTCTGGGTATGACGCTGAGCACGTGCATTTACCTTCTTTGGTCGGCCATGGTGAGGCCTGTTCTGAGTGGAACCTGTCCTGTTAAACTGCTGTGTGGTCTTGGCCACCGTGCTGCAGCTCAGTTTCAGGGTCCTGGCAAACTTCTTATAGCTTAGGCCATCTTTATGTAGAGAAACAATTCTTTTTTTTTCAGATCATCAGAGAGTTTACCAAATTTAACACACCTACTCCCCATTCACACCTGAGACCTTGTAACACTAACGAGTCGCATAACACCGGGGAGGGAAAATGGCTAATTAGGCCCAATTTGGACATTTTCACTTAGGGGTGTACTCACTTTTATTGCCAGCAGTTTAGAAATTAATTGCTGTGTGTTGATTATTTTGAGGGGACAGCAAATTTACACTGTTATACAAGCTGTACACTCACTACTTTACATTGTAGCAAAGTGTCATTTCTTCAGTGTTGTCACATGAAAAGATAGAATAAAATCACATGAAAAGATAGAATAAAATAATTACAAAAATGTGAGGGGTGTACTCTTGTGAGATACTGTAGCAGCTTTTTTTATTTATTTATTTTAGCTGGTGTTTCTGCCAATAACACACTTCCTGTGCCATTGTTGTTACACAGGCTTCTCTCTGGACCACAAACCCTTCCCCTGTGCACCCCTTCTATGTAAATGATAGGAGGGTTTAGTTCCGCTATAAGTCACTTGCCACCTGCCAATGAAGATGGCCAAAAAGGAGATGCCAGTGAGTGGGGGGGGGGGGTTGTGTTTTGTTTTTCTTTTTGTCCTGCTAAAAAAAAAGTAGGTCTACACCCTCCTTGCCTTTACAGCCAACAAAACTGCCAGCCTATGTTTGATCTGCAGTTGCCATTTGATGGTTCAGCTTAGAGCACAAGTAACTGTGCCAGTGCCTTGAAAAAGTATTCATTCTCATTGAAATTTTCCACATTTTGTCATGTTACAACCAAAAAAGTAAATGTATTTTATTGGGGTTTTATCTGATAGACCAACACAAAGTGGCACATAATTGTGAAGTGGAAGGAAAATGATAAATGGTTTTCAACATTTTTTACAAATATGTGAAAAGTGTGGCGTGCATTTGTATTTGGCCCCCTTTACTCTGCTACCCCTAACTAAAATTTAGTGGAATCAATTTCCTTTAGAAGTCACCTAATTACTAAATAGAGTCCACCTGTGTAATTTAATCTAAGTACAAATACAGGTTTTAAGGGTCCTTTCACACATCAGTTCATCAGTTTATCAGTTCATCAGTTCGTTTTTTTTCATCCGTTTTTTTCATCAGTGGTCATCAGTTTTTCATCAGTTTTTTTTTACATCCACTACCAATGCAAAAACGGATGAAAAACTGACCGTTCGTCCGTTTACATCCGTTTTTCGTCCGATCCGTTTTTTCAACGGATGAAAAATAGGACTTTCATCCGTTCAAAAAAACGGATGCTGACGGAAGCGGATGAAAACTGATGCAAATACATGATCATCAGTTGTCATCCGTTTTTCCATAGAGTTGCATTGATGTCCGTTTTTCATCCGTCAACAGATGGCTGGAAAACGGACAAACGGTCTGTATGTGTGAAAGGGGCCTAAAGGAGTGCCATGATAGAATATATATGAAAAAAGTGGTACCTATGTCCCAGTAGTCAAATTAAAGGTATTGAGCTTTAGGGAGGCTGGAATGGACTTTCATGGTACCACAAGGGCCTGTTCACACCTGAGCGTTTTGTAGCTTGAAGCCTGAAGCTACAAAATGCTGGAGGGGAAAAAAAAACAATGATTCTCTATAGAGATGATTCACATCTCCACTCCAAAATGCCTGAAACCGCCTGAAGCTCAAACAAGTATTTTTTCAGGCAGATTTGGGCGTTTTTCTGCTTTTTACATTGGTGACCTTTTGATCTGTGCAAAATCGCTCGACTTTCTGCCTGAAAACGACACGTACAGGTGTGAATGCAGCCTAAGACTTGGAGTAAGCACTTTTTATATAAAAATCAATTTTATTACACACAAGTAAAAAAACTGTCATTTTTTTTTAAAAGACACAAAACACATTTGGTTACAAATGTGGCTCTCAGAATCACGGTTAGAGTGATGTATACAGAGAACATCCTATACCATCTGTGTGTTAACTCATGATGAATGTAAGTAAAAAATGGTGAAAACCATTTATCATTTTCCTTCCACTTCACAATTATGTGCCACTTTGTGTTGGTCTATCACATAAAATCCCGATAAAATACATTTACGTTTTTGGTTGTAAAAAGTTCCTTCAACAACCATTAGGAGCTGCATGGAAAGTTTGAAAATGAGTGGTTAAAACATTAGACCATGCTATCAGAAGTTACACAATTGGAAGAGAATACCGAGCTGTTTGGCTCAGATTATACACTCTTAGACCTGGTGGTTTGCAAGCATTCGGTCAGTCAAAAGTACCAACCTCCTGTGACCTAATGCGGAGGAAATGGTCAATCCCACAATACCTGAATCCAGTACAGATACAAAAAAATTAGAAGAGCATACAGCTCATAGAATGTTATAGGCAGTTCCACTGCCAACACCTTTCTCTCATCGTGCTAACTTTTGACTTTTTTTTTTTTTTCCAGTGTGGGCAGCGTTCTGAAGAAAGTCCTTGGTGGTGTGTCTGTGACTCTCTCTTCCAGCCTGTCATTGGGTGTTTTCTTCCTGCAGTTCCTTGAGTGGTGGTACTCAGCAGAAAACCAAGATACACTTAAATCTCTTAGCTCCCTGCCTGCCCCTTCTCCACCTATCCACTTCGACCTGGAAACCTACTCCCCACTTCTGCCCAAACTAAAGACAGTATGCCCACTCTGTCGTAAAGTGCGAGTTAATGACACGGCTCTTGGCACCTCAGGCTATGTCTTTTGCTACAGGTGTGCTTATTACTATGTGAAAAATCACCAGCGCTGTCCAGTTAGTGGCTATCCGACAGAGCTGCAGCATCTAATCAGACTCTATACTCCTGATGGTTAAGTATTACAGTTTGGACTGCAGATTTTTGCATGTGGTCAAAAGGGTTTGGGAGAAGATAACAAAATGTAGAGACTACTGTTTTAAAAATTAATTCAGAAACTTAGAGTAGAATCTGGTCTAATCCTAAACCTGCTCCCATCCCCATTCTATGTCTTATAGGAACTAGCCTGTAGTGGAATGATGTTTATCCTTACTTATTCCCTCGGTGCGCCGGTCTGGTTACAATTTCCAGGGGAGAGGAGAGATTGGCAACAATCGTTGCAATACCTGTCCAGTGATACACCCAAAAGCTTACTATGGGGCTGTCCCTCCTCTACCCTGAAACTTAGAATGGGGGTGGGAGCAAGTTTAAGAGAGAAGTATGTTTTGTTTTTTTATTCCAGATTTATACTTACCTAGGTGGATGCAGCATCAGTCCGATGCTGCATCTGCCCCCTGGCGCTTCTACACTGAGAACCAAGTGATCGAACATTGCCGATGGCTCGAATCTCACAGATCTCAGAGAGGAAAGCTGGTGACTGACAATCAGCAGCTCTCCTCTCTGCTCCTTCACACTCACTGGAGCTCTGAGCTGTGGAGGGATGGGGAGTGGCCGTCTCAGGCTCTCAGCGGCTCGCTAAGAGACAGGCGGCTGTCCATCCAAGCACCTGGCAGATTCAGACTTCATTGTCGTGATGACGCAGTGCCTGGATGAACACTGGTGACATCAGCAGAGAGCGGGCTTTAGTCTGCTCTCTGCTAAAAACTGGTCACAGGAGTGCAAAACGAATTGTACTCCTGTGATCCATAGGAGAAGCCCAGCCAAACAAGCTCAGGCTAGACTTCTCCTTTTAAGGTTAAATAGGTTTAGACCCGACTGCCACTTTAAAATAGACTGATCTGTCAAAAAAATGATTAATGATATTAGGAAGTTTTTTTTTTTTTTTTTTTTAATAAATTGCTTAGGGAGAAACTTGTTGTAATGTTACTTCTTGAGATACATCTGTAACAAAAATCCAATCTACAAATCATATCTAATTTATTTTTTTTACATATGTTCACATAGAAATTAGATTGGCCATACACAGCACGTGATTTCAGACAGAATGAACGTTATCAGTACAATTGTGTGGGTACAGAAGATCTTAAAAGGCCTGCTTCACATGCTTCAGGTGTCTGATGGGCTGAAAAACTTTTTTTTGATGGTGCAGAAACAAGTCAGAGCCTGAAATTACTGCAAATGGGAAGATGTCATAACATGAAAAGAACTACAGACATAGATGTTATCGGCATAATACTATCTAAAAAGGGACAGTATGTATGGCCAGCTTTAGGGTCACCTAATATAACAGCTAAAATAAGTACAGTGTTTAAATGTTGTTGTCTCTTGTAAGTATGTCCTTGTTAAATGTGCCGGTGGCAAAACCGTATATACAATTATAACAAGTGATCATCTCACACATCCTTGTATAAAATTAGAAGGTAGAGGGCATATACAGAGGTATCTTAGAGGGGCTGATTAATATGCATAAACAGAATTCATTAAGAACTTCCCTTAGCAAATTGTGACTATTCACTTAAGTTATTCAATCAGCCAAAAAAGATACCTGTTCACTTTGAATACCCAGTAATGTGCAGATGCTTTTTACATGATTGGATAACCTAAAGTGATTGTAAAGGCTCTTTGTTCTAAAAAAAAAAAAGTCATACTTGCCTCCTCTGTGCAGTGGATTTGCACAGAGCAGTCCGGATCCTCCTCTTCTTCTTGGGTCCCTCTTCTGCTCTCCTGGCCCCTCCCTCCTATTGAGTGCCCCCTCAGCCAGCAGCTTGCTACGGGGGGGCACCTGAGCCGAGTCAATGTTCCGTGTGTCCATTCAGACATGGAGCCCTGACCCGGCCCCGTCCCCACCCTCCCCTGATTGGCTTACTAATTTTGATTGACGGCCACGGGGGCCAGTGGTGCCGCTGCTGTGTGTCGGCCAATCAGGAGGGGTGTCTGGAACAGCTAAGACACTCGTGGACATTGCTGCAGAGAGAAGGGGCTCAAGTAAGTAATTAGGGGGGTGCTGAGGAGGCTGCTACACACAAAGTTTTTTTATCTTAATGAATTAAGATAAAAAATAAAAAAAAACCTTCTGCCTTTACAACTCCTTTACGTGAATATTCACACAATTGTTGAGTAAAGATCATCAATTCATTTAGTAATATGTCAGTAATGTGATATTATAGTGTGCTGGTCCTCCTACAGCATTGGCTGGCCTGTGTGTCACTTGTTTGGAAGTTGCCCTTGAATACTGGTTCTAACATCACCCCTCTTCCACTAGTTTTTAAGTCATGTCTGTCATGTTTTTATTGCATTCTATTTTCCTGTTCCAGCAACATGAAGTGAAGTGAAATCTTCCACTGGGGACACAGCAATGATGTTTTAACCTTTTATCAGTTTTCTAAACATTTTTGGTTTGCTGTCAGCATCCCATTGGACATAGTAATAGTAAAACATACTATAGCAGTGGTTCTCAACTCCAGTCCTCAGGACCCACCAACAGGCCAGATTTTAAGTATTACCTTGGGGAGATGCAGACTAGAATACTGCAATTGCTGAGCAGCAAATGATATCACCTGTGATGTATTTCAGTTATCTTGCAAACCTGGCCTGTTAGTGGGTCCCGAGGACAGGAGTTGAAAACCACTGTACTACAAGGTTGATTTACTAAAAATAGTTCAAACTCTGGTGCAGCTCTGCATAGAAACCAATCCGCCTCCAGTTTTTTTTTTTTTTAGTCAATACTTAATTGAAGCTGATTGGCTACCATGCAGAGTTTCACCAGATTTTGCAAATCAACTCCTACTTGTCTTTATGGCAATATAGTAATACTAATGTGACACTCCACTCTTAAAAGGGAGTTAACGCATTGATTTTTATTTCACCGTTGCATGGAAATGGCTTGGTTATTAAAAGCCCAGCTCTGGGCAGCTGAAAAAAACCTACACTGCGGTGGATCACCAGCAGCCCTTCATTGTTCATGAGGACGACAAGGGTCTTCCCACATCCCGAAAATGTCAGAGAGTAAAGAATGCCGGCTGCCAGGGGGAATAAGTAAACATGACTGCTTACTCCAAACGTGCAAAAACAAGCATTTGAAGAATAAACAAAAAAAATAATAATCTATTGCGACTTACCAGTCCTTAGATGTGGTGGCTGCATTTGTTTTCCTTTGTCAGGCTCAGCACATTTTCTTCAAGTATAGAAAATGCCTGTTGATCTTACCAGATCCTTGTCACTTCCTGTGAGTTGAACTGAAAGTACAGTCATCTATTTTGTCTTAGCTACTTATCCCTTCTCCCCCGTAATGGAGATGAACAAAGGTAGATATGTTCGAAGTCCAGCTTGGATGGCAATCCTGGCTCCCTCCTTAGATACACTGGAGGAGTGAGTGTAGCCATCCAGGGACAGGAAGTGTTATTTATCATCTAAGGACTAGTGAGCTGCAATGTATTACATTTTAGGGGGTTTGTGTTAAAGCGGAGTTCTGTCCAAAAGTGGAACTTCTGCTTTAAGTACTTGTGACCCCCTGACATGCCACGTTTCGGCATGTCATTTTGGGGGGGGGGGAGCAGGTACCTAGTTTTGACAGGTACCCAGCTCCCACTTCTGCTCCTGGCGCTGCAGCCTCGAGTGTAAGTTCACCTCTCCCCCCTCCCTCCCTGCACTCTTCTGGGACACGTCACAGGTCCCAGAAGATTGCCTGGTCATTCATAACGTGCAGTGCGCATCCGGCTGTGAAGCCACAGCTGGGTGCCCACACTTGCAATGTCAGCGCGAGAGGAGGGGGAGAGAAGCGAGGCTTCGGGTGGCCGCATCGCTGGACCATGGGACAGGTGAGTGTCTGTTTATAAAAAGTCAGCAGCTACACTTTTTGTAGCTGCTGACTTTTAAATGGGTGGAACTCTGCTTTAAAGCTTGATCTCCAGCTGTTAAGTTTACATACAGTTGTGCTCAAAAGTTTGCATACACTGTCATAAATCATAACATTTTGGCATTACTATTGAAAATATGACTGATCATGCCAAAAAAATTTTATTCAAGGGTAGTGATCATATGAAGCCATTTATTATCACATTGTTTGGCTCCTTTTTAAATAATAAGAGAAATCACCCAAATGGCCCTGATCAAAAGTTTACATACCTTGGAATGTTTGGCCTTGGTACAGACATACAAGGTAACACACACACAGGTTATAATGACAATTAAAAGTTAATTTCCCGCATCCGTGGCTTTTTAAATTGCAGTTAGTGTCTGTCTATAAATTGTCAATGAGTTTGCTAGCTCTCACGTTAATGCATTGAGCAGACTTCGATACTGAGCCTTAGAGAGCCGAAAATAAATGTCCAAAGACCTGCGTAAAAAGGTAATGGAATTTTATAAAGATAGAAAAGGGTATAAAAGATATTCAAAGTGTTAAATTTGCCAGTAAGTACTGTTCAATCACTTATTAAGAAGTGGAAAATTCGGGGATCTCTTGATGCCAAGCCAAGGTCAGGTAGACCAAGAAAGATTGCAGCCACAACTGCCAGAGGAATTATTTGGGATAGAAGAAAACCCCACAGGTAGCCTTAGGAGAAATAGAGGCTGCTCTGGAAAAAACAGTGTGATTTTGTTTTTTGGGTTTTTTTTTGGAGCACAATACGATGATACTTGAACAAAAAATTATATGCATGGTCTAGTTGTCAGAAAGAAGCCTTTACTGCACCAATGCCAGAAAAAAAAGCCCAGTAACAATATGCCTGGCAATGCCTTGACATGCCTCCCAGAGCTTTTTTGTGGCATTGGTGCAGTAAAGGCTTATTTCTGGCAACTCAACCATGCAGATCATTTTTGTTTAAGTATCATCGTATTGTGCTCCTTAAAGAAAAAAAAAAAAACACACCGTTTTTTCCAGAGCCACCTCTATTTCTCCTAAGGATACCTGTGGGTTTTTTCTTTCTATCCCAAACAATTCCTCTGGCAGTTGTGGCTGCAGTCTTTTTTTGGTCTGCCTGACCTTGGCTTGGTATCAAGAGATGTCCGAATTTTCCACTTCTTAATAAGGGATTGAACAGTACTTACTGGCAAATTTAACACTTTGAATATCTTTTTCTATCCTTTTGCATTTTATAAAATTCCATTACCTTGTTATGCAGATCTTTTGAAATGTATTTTCTACTCTCCATGGCGAGGTATGCTCAAGTCTGCTCAGTGCATTAACATGAGAAGTAGCAAACTCAGTCACAATTTATACACTAATTGCAATTTATTATAACCTGTGTGTGTCGCCTTGTATGTCTGTACCAAGGCCAAACATTCTAGGGTATGTAAAGTTTTCATCAGGGCCATTTAGGTGATTTCTGATATCATTATTATTTAAAAAGGAGACAAACAACTATGTGATAATAAATGGTTTCATATGATCACTATCCTTTAAATAAAAGAGTTGTTTTGGCATGATCAGTCATATTTTCAATATTAATGCCAAAATGTCATGATTTATGCCAGGGTATGCAAACTTTTGAGCACAACTATAGCTTGTTTGGACTGAGCTGGTCCAAATGAACTATTTACTTCACTAACTGATACAGTACTGAGTTCCAGCAGCAGGACGGGGACTTCCTGTCCTACACCTGGAACAAAATTGAGTCAGGGTGAGCGCTGCTTTGCATTATTTATTTATTTTTTTAATAAATACAAAGCTTCCTCTGATTGGCTGAGGTGGAGAGACGGGTAGTTGACAATACAATCTCAGACTCTGCCATTCAGAGAAACTGTATTCATTCAAAAAATACAAAGCTCCCTGTGAATGACTGAGCAGCACTTAACCAAACTCAAGTTTGTTTCAGGTGTGTGAAGGGAAGTTCCCATCCCACTGCTGGAACACAGTGCTGTACAGTATTCTGTTTGTAGCTGGGACTACATACAGTTCATGCAGGGCTGAGAGCCATTGCACCTGAGAGTGAAGTAAAAGTTTGTTTGGCCCAGCTGGGTCAAAACTATTTAAACATCATTAAAGGCTGGAGTGGGGAAGGGGGTCTAATGTACCTTCAAATTTGTTGAACGTTTGTTCTTATGAATGTGGTTCTAATGAATTAATATGTTGTCCATAGGAACCAATCAGTTTCTTCCCATGATTGTAGCTGACTGTACACTGCTCAGTATGATGTATTACAATATGATCACTACATTTTCCTAAAAACAATGGATTATTTTCTAAGGGCGCATGGACATGGCCACAAAACAGCATCTTTACATGCACAATGCCTGCTAATGACCACTGACTGCTGGTATATATGAAGAATATATGGATGTTTGATTATTATCAATATTTGGCTGCATATGAACAGGCAGAAGTTGGTACTGATATGACAAATTTAGATTTCCTCCACAGAATCCTAATGTTAAACACTTGTTTATTGAATCAAAACCATAAATGGCACCCACCGCCGCATATAATGTGAATGGTTGAAGAAAAAAATGCAAGTTGGTCAAAGGTTTGTCCTCATCTGTATAGAATGACGGCTGGAATTTGTTTGCTATAGGCATTATTCCAATTTTCAGGATTCATGCAACTATAACAGCAAGATCCAGCAGAGTAGATTCTAATATGGGGAAAATAGGCCTCACACTGACTTCCATGCAATGCTTCTCGGTATTCTTGTTTTTAATTGACACCCCCCCCCCCCCCCCCCCAAATACTTCTGCAATTGACTTTGTTAGAATAGATTTACAAATTATCAGCACTGTAATAATATATTTGCACTAATAAAGTTTTATTATTTGTAAAACAATGGCATGTTTGCATTCTTTTCTATACAATTGCACAATTTAAAGGCTAAGGCTGGCCATACATTACAACTTTTTTGTACAATTTTTTTTCTTTTAGATTTACCAAAACCATATAATATGAGGTCAAACTGAAACACTTTCAATTTGTATGCAATCAGGCAGGCCCTTGCACTACATAGTTGAAGGTAAATATAAATTAAATTGAATAAGAAAATTGTATAATGTATGGCAAGCTTTAGGCTGATCGAAAGAGTGAACAGATGGAGGAATCCTCCCTGCTGTGCTATTGTATTCTGACAGCAGGGTCCCCTCCACTGCCAGAATACACTGATCATCACTGCAGTCAATAATCAAATGAAAATTTTCCAATATTCCCATTTGACAAAAGTCAATCATTAGATCAACTTCTATCAAGCGGGAACAGCCATAGACAGATTAGAATATGGCCAGCCCCTGCTCAACAGGCTGAATTTTGATTAATCTATGGCTAGCTTTCTTATTTTGAAGGCAGTTGATAGGATGGTGGGGAGTTAGACGGCGGGACCACCTACTTTGGAAACTTTTCCTTCTTGCTTTAGTACCTGCTTACACCAGAACCCATGTTCCATGCATATTTCCCACACCACATTTCAAGCGCACTGGATGTTTTATCTGCTATGGGTGTCAACAGATTCTAAAGACACCCCAAACGCAGATCGCAAACGCAGTGCATTTGCCTGCAGCAAGATCACATGGTACTTCAGCACCATGTGATCTGTTTGCAGTGGTTTTTTACAAGTAGTGCATGCATACTTTTGGTGAAATTCACTGCAATTTCAGCCCATTCAAATAAATGGGCTGAAAATAAAAACATCAAATTGCACAGGAATACAAAGCATGTTCCCGGGTGATTCCGGTGGGAGCCGTCACTTACATTTTTTTTTGTTTAATAAAGGTTTATATAAGGTATCCATACTATGTTCTTTTATATCAGGTGATGCATAGTTGATGACCAACCTCTCCACCAGTAATATGTAAACCTGACAATAGGACATACAGTATCTCACAAAAGTGAGTACACCCCTCACATTTTTGTAAATATTTTATTCTGTCTTTTCATGTGACAACACTGAAGAAATTACATTTTGCTACAATGTAAAGTAATTACTGTACAGCTTGTATAACAATGGAAATGTGCTGTCCCCTCAAAATAACTCCACACACAGTCATTAATGTCTAAACGGCTGGCAACAAAAGTGAGTACACCCCTAAATGAAAATGTCCAAATTGGGCCCAAAGTATCAATATTTTATGTGGCCACCATTATTTTCCAGCACTGCCTTAACCCTCTTGGGCATGGAGTTCACCAGAGCTTCACAGGTTGCCACAGGAATACTCTTCCACTCCTCCATGACAACATCACGGAGCGGGTGGATGTTAAGAGATCTTGCACTCCTCAACCTTCCGTTTGAGGATGCCCCACAGATACTCAATAGGGTTTAGGTCTGGAGACATGCTTAGCCAGTCCATCACCTTTACCCTTAGCTTCTTTAGCAAGGCAGTGGCCATCTTGGATGTGTGTTTGGGGTAATTCTCATGTTGGAATACTGCCCTGCGGCCCAGTCTCCGAGGGGAGGAGACCATGCTTTGCTTCAGTATGTCACAGCACATGTTGGCATTCATGGTTCGCTTAATGAACTGTAGCTCCCCAGTGCCAGCAGCACTCATGCAGCCCCAGACCATGACACTCCCACCACCATGCTTGACTGTAGGCAAGACACACTTGTCTTTATACTCCTCACCTGGTTGCTGCCACGCACGCTTGACACCATCTGAACCAAATAAGTTTATCTTGGTCTCATCAGACCACAGGGCACGGTTCCAGTAATCCATGCCTTTAGTCTGCTTGTCTTCAGCAAACTGTTTGCAGGCTTTCTTGTGCATCATCTTTAGAAGAGGCTTCCTTCTGGGGTGACAGCCATGCAGACCAATTTGCTGCAGTGTGCGAAGTATGGTTTAAGCACTGACAGGCTGACCCCCCCACCCCACCCCTTTAACCTCTGCAGCAATGCTGACGGCACTCATACGTCTATTTCCCAAAGACAACCTCTGGATATGATGCTCAGCACGTGCACTCAACTCCTTTGGTCGACCATAATAAGGCCTGTTCTGAGTGGAACCTGTCCTGTTAAACCACTGTATGTTCTTGGCCACCGTGCTGCAGCTCAGTTTCAGGGTCTTGGCAATCTTCTTATAGCCTAGGCCATCTTTATGTAGAGCAGCAATTCTTTTTTTTCAGATCCTCAGAGTTCTTTGCCATGAGGTGCCATGATGAACTTCCAGTGACCAGTATGAGAGAGTGAGAGCGATAACACCAAATTTAAGACATCTGCTCCCCATTCACACCTGAGACCTTGTACCGCTAATGAGTCACATGACACCAGGGAGGGAAAATGGCTAATTGGGCCCAATTTGGACATTTTCATTTAGGGGTGTACTCACTTTTGTTGCCAGTGGTTTAGACATTAATGGCTGTGTGCTGAGTTATTTTAAGGGGACAGCAAATTTACACTGTTACAAGCTGTATACTCACTACTTTACATTGTAGTAATGTGTCATTTCTTCAGTGTTGTCACATGAAAAGATATAATAAAATATTTACAAAAATGTGAGGGGTGTATTCACTTTTGTGAGATACTGTAGTTATGGTTAATGTAAATTCTTCATATTTTGTCATTTTAAAATCAAAAGCATAAATGTATTTTATTGGGATTTTTATGTGATAGACCAACACCATGGGGTTTATTTACTATAGCGATTAGTGATGCAAATGTGCGCCTGAGCGATATTTAGCGCCAAAAACGGCAAATAGCGCTAAAACGGTATTCACAATAGCGCCGGCGGCAAAAGTACTCCCAAACTCAAGTTCACTATAGCGCCCAGGCAACAGATGGTGGAACCTAAACCTGGAGAAGTGCTCATGGATATAATGTTTAGAGCATCATATAATCACCTAAAGTGTACTAAAATATGCGGTATATTGTTTAACCACAACAGTACCTGGCACGAAAACCCCCTTCCTGTCCAGGCCATTTTTCAGCTTTCAGCGCTATCACACTTTGAATGACAATTACTCAGTCATGCAACACCCATGGCACAACGTACTGACTCATTAACAGTAAGTTTCACACTATCGCGACTTTCGACTTTTTACCGGACCTGTCCTTCCCCCAAAAGCACGGTCCATGACAACACCAATTTGTTATATGGCGTATAAAATCATGTGAAATCCACTAATATACTACGAGATTTGTAATATAGGTACTCGTGAAGAGGTCCAAATCCAAGGTGGTAGACAACGGACCCGCGATATCACTTGAACTCAAACCCTCATGAAAACGGCGGCCGCGATAACACTTATGGCAAAATCGCGATAAACGGCAAAAACCGCGATTTATAGCGAGTCCGCGTGTAAACGTAGTGATTAGCGATATCATTTATTTGGGGTACCACAACCAGATAGTGTATTTTTAGGGTTATTTTATGTAAATACGAAAACTAAAATTTTACTGTTTTATACTTCTTAAATGTAATTGGT
>BLSH010233823.1:2002981-2020621 GCA_018402905.1 Glandirana rugosa | reverse complement strand
CCATTCTGGAAAGCAAACACCCCAAAGAATAATCATTGAGGCATAATGAGTCTTTTGAACGGTTCATTTTTGTTCCAGTCGTTTTTGGAAAATGTGGGGAAAAAATGAAAACGCATTTTTTTTTACACAAAGTTGTCCATTTATAAGCTATTTTCAACACATAGCATGTACATAGCAAAAATGACACCCCAAAATACATTCTGCTATTCCTCCTGAGTATGGCGACACCACATGTGTGACACTTTTACACAGCCTGACCACATACTGAGGCCCAACATTGAACTAGCACCTTCAGGTGTTCTACAAGCATAAATGACACATCTCATTTCTCAACACCCTATTACACTTTTGAAGGTCCTGGAGCACCAGGACAATGGAATTGCCCTCAAAATGACCCCATTTTGGAAAGAAAACACCCCAACGTATAATCTATGAGGCATAGTGAGTCTTTTGAACATGTCATTTTTTTCCAGAAGTTTTTGGAAAATGTGGAAAAAAATGAAAACGCTTTTATTTTTACACAAAGTTGTCCATTTATATGAGATTTCCAACACACAGCATGTACATAGCAAAAATGACACCCCAAAATACATTCTACTACTCACACCCGAGTATGGCGATACCACATGTGTGAGACTTTTACAGGTGATGTTTACTCATGGGTGTGACAGTCACTGACAGGTGATTGGCGGTGGTCACTGATGGGTGACTGGCGGTGGTCACTGATGGGTGACTGGCTGTGGTCACTGATGGGTGATGGGTGTCTGGTGGTGGTCACTGATGGGTGATAGGTGACTGCCCGTGGTCACTGATGGGTGACGGGCGACTGGCGGTGGTCACTGATGGATGACTGGCGGTGATCACTGATTGGTGACGGGTGACTGGCGGTGATCACTGATGGGTGACGGGTGGTGGTCAGTGATGCGTGATGGGTGACTGGCAGTGGTCAGTGACGGGTGACATGCCACGGTCACTGACGGGTGATGGGTGACAGGTGCTCTTTATGATGGCAGTCTGTTGACAGGTACACTTTATGATGACAGGTACCCTTTATGGGGGCATATGTGGTGACTGTTGGGTGACAGGTGCATTGGGGGGGGGGGGCAGGGGGGGTCAGTGTCAGTGTGCTTTTACTTTACAGATCAGTAACTCACTGATCACAGCTCTTCTCTCCTCACACTTGACTCTGTGTGAGGAGAGAAGAGCTGGTAACAGTGAGTTACCGCTCTGTTTACACTGTATGTGATCGGCTGTGAAGTAGATCACAGCCGATCACAAGGTATCAGCCGCCGATCACGTGGTGAACAGCCATAACCAATGGCTGTTCACCCCTGTCGGTGAAGCGGCGTGTCCTGGGGACACGCCAACACCGACAGAGCCGGGATGCGCGCGCCCGATCGGGCGCAATCCCGGCTTAAAGGGAGGACGTCATATGACGTCCACCCGCTGGGAGAGCAGGACCGCTCCGCCGTCATTTGACGGTGGGCGGTCCTGAGGCTGTTAAAGATAATCTGCTTTTAAACTATGTGAGAAAGTGATTTCTTCACTGAAATATCTTAAAAAGTCTGAGAAGAGATAAATTCCCCGTCTCTTTAATTCTAGGTGCACAACTGAGCATGCCCAGACCTGAAACTGCACTAAATTTTACTCCTATGGAGAAATTACAGGGCACTATAGTAAATACCAAAATGAGCACTGTTTTAACCCGTCCAGATCCGCGCTATAGCCAAAGTACGGCTCCAGCGCGGATCTGAAATGCCGGGTGGACGTCCTGGCCATGTGCGCGCTCCTGGCGCGCACTCACAGGCGGCGGCACGCGCTCGCCGCGTGGCCGTGCCCGCGGGTCGAAGGGACTCGATGTCCGCCCGAGACCCGCGATCCCCTGTCAGACCTGCAGAACGGTGAACCGCCGTTGTAAACACGGCGGTTCTCAGTTCTGTGACAGGGGACATACCAGATCTACTGATCCCAGTCACTGGGATCAGTTAGATCTGTTATGTCCCAACCAGCCCCGCCCCCCACAGTTAGAACGCACCCAGGGAACATTGTTAACCCCTTCACTGCCAAAGACATTTATATAGTAATCAGTGGAAATTTAAATTTCTGATCGCTGTATAAATGTCATTGGTCCCAAAAAAGTGTCAAAAAAGTCCGACATAACCGCCCCAATATCGCAGTCCCGATAAAAATCGCAGATCGCCGCCATTACTAGTAAAAAAAAAAAATCATAATAAAAACGCCATAAATCAATTCCCATAGTTTGTAGATGCGGTAACTTTTGCGCAAACCAATCAATATACGCCGATTGCGTTTTTTTTTTACCAAAAATATGTAGAAGAATACATATCGGCCAAAACTGTTGAATCATTTTTATTTTTAAAATTTTTTTTTGGATATTTATTATAGCAAAAAGGAAAAATATTGTTTTTTTTTTTCAAAATCATCGCTCTTTGTTTGTTTATAGCGGCGATCAGAATTGACGCAGAGGGGATTAAATACCACCAAAAAAAAACTCTATTTGTGGGGAAAAAAATGATATAAATTTAGTTTGGGTA
Source organism: Glandirana rugosa (assembly GCA_018402905.1). NCBI lineage: Eukaryota > Metazoa > Chordata > Amphibia > Anura > Ranidae > Glandirana > Glandirana rugosa. The sequence goes on along the minus strand of BLSH010233823.1, from coordinate 2,018,066 downwards.
CAATGCCGCATGAACGCGCAATTCTCATTCAAAATGCGACAGCGATGAAAGCCAAAAATTGGTCTGGGCAGGAGGGGGGTTTAAGTGCCCAGTAAGGAAGTGGTTAAAGAGAGATTTTGGGAATGAAAGTTGGAGTTATGTAGCCCAATGCAATTTTCAGCCATTTATTCTAATGGTACAATTGTAACTTCCCCAAAGAAATCCTTTTCACATTGAGATGAAATGTACATTTCGCTCAAATAAATTGTCCTTGCAACAATGTTGCTATTTCATAATCTATTTTGTTTTTAAGAATGGTAGAATGTGTAATGTTTTCATGTTTTGTTAAAATATTTTTTTCTCTGTCACTTTCACACAGGTGTCTTTACAAACCACAAACAATACCACTGCTTATGGGAATTTAAAATTAGTCCCTTTTTTTTTTTTATTCTTTACAAATTATCCTAATTTGAGCCCAAAAAAATGTGATATGTGTACCAACATCAGAAATAAAAACGTAATTTCCAAAAATCGGAGGGTAACATTACTATTCTACATTCACACAGCAAGAACCACCAAATATCACAGAATAAATCAAGAAGAATTACTTCTGACTGATGTAATTCCTATATATTCAAATAAATGCAGTATCTGTGTATATATGTGTAGGAGGACTCCACACAGAGGCGGCTCTCTAATTAGGCAAATTAGGCGGTCACCTAAGGCCTCGCACTCACAGGGGCCTTGCAACCGCCTAATTTGACAGACACCAACACCGAGATAAAGAGTACTGGCACCAGCACTTTAAAGCTATTAATATATGCAATTTATAAAGTTAATTTTTTATCACTTGAATGATTTTTCCTATTATGGGCATAAGTAGGGCCTCATGTCTAGATTTTGCCTAAGGCCTCACAAAGCCTAGAGCCGCCTCTGACTCCACATGTAGCAGCCCCATGGCTCACAAGGTAGCAATTCTGCCTACCATTGCTGAGGTCCTGAGTTTGAATCCCAAACATGCCACTTCATGTAGAGGTGTTGTTTGTTATCTCTCTGTTGTTAAACATAACTCCTGACCCAGGGCCTTACCTAAATTATGTCCAAATGTAGTATTTATGTGTAGTAGGATACCACCACCATTGCAAAAGTATTGGGACGCCTGCCTTTACACGCACATGAAATTTAATGGCATCCCAGTCTTAGTCTGTAGGGTTCAATATTGAGTTGGCCCACCCTATGCAGCTTCAAATCTTCTGGGAAGGCTGTCCACATGGTTTAGGAGTGTCTATGGGAATGTTTGACCATTCTTCCAGAAGCACATTTGTGAGGTCAGGCACTGATGTGGGCAAGAAGGCCTGGCTTGCAGTCTCCACTCTAATTTAGCCAAAATGTGCTCTACTGGGTTGAGGTCAGGACCAATCAAGTTCCTCCAAACCAAACTCACTTATCCATGTCTTTATGGACCTTGCTTTGTGCACTGGTGTGCAGTCATGTTGGAACAGGAAGGGGCCATCCCCAAACTGTTCCAACAAGGTTGGGAGCATGAAATTGTCCAAAATGTCTTGGTATGCTGACGCCTTAAGAGTTCCCCGGAAATACAACCCCACACCATAACCCCCCCTCCACCAAATTATTTGCTGTTTGCTGAAATTATTGTGCATTTTGACCATCAAAACTGGGTTTATGTGACCATGCTGTCAGTTTTGTATTGTTCCTGTCTGACCATGCATTCTTCCAGGAGAAAATACTGACCAATGTATGTGTGTAGAATGTGGGGGTGGTGGGTGCTATTGTTTGAATACATGCCATTTTAATATTATGTTGTAATGCTTTGTTAGAATGACTGTTAAGTATATTTCTATAATTTTGCAGTTAAAAATGTGATGTGGGTGGGTGTTGAGTAGTTCTATGAAATGTGTGGGCTGTTATACACTGTGAAAGTAAAGCTATGTCCACTGTAAGGTTTAGGCGAATATTAGATTGTAAGCTCTTATGAACAGGGCCCTTAGAACCCAATTGCTAACTTTTTTTGCTAAATGTAGCACCATATATACTGTAGAATAATTTAATGCCAGTAAATATGTACATGATTATGTTTCTGCTGGCAAAATAAAAGCACATTATTGAGCTTTTGTTTGTTGTTTTTCTAGTTTCTTCTTACTTTTTAATTCGTTTTGGAGGGTGGTGGTTTTTGGGAAGTGGATTATCTTCCTTAGGGCTGGTTCACACTGCTGCGGTGTCCGAGATCTGATGTGATTCACACCGCAATGCAAATCACATGCAATGTCTAAGCTATGCAAATTCAGCCATACAGATATGCATTGCATTCGGATCAAACTCACACAGGACCCTTTTTTGTTCCGCAGCAGAATTGGATCGCAAGGGTGTTCACACCCATGCATTCAGATTCCTGTCCGAATTTGCAGTTCGCAGTGTGATATGCAAACTGATTTGGGGGTGTCATTAGCTTTCTATTGACTCTCTCAGCAGTTTGCATATGGCAGTGTGAACTGCCTGCGAGTTGGGTGCAATGCAGGAACTCGCAGTGGATTCGCAGGGTTCCCGCATTGCGCCCGACTCGCAGGCAGTTCACACTGCCATATGCAAACTGCTGGGAGTGTCAGTCAAAAGCTAATGACACCCCCAAATCAGATTGCAGTACGAACTGCAAACTCGAACAGGAATTGGATCGCACCAATGCAATACAATTCTGATGCGGAACAAAAAAAGGGTCCTGTGTGAGTTTGGCCTGACTGTGATGCGATTTTAGCCATACTATCTGTATGGCTGAAATCACATCGCACAGAGATCGCATGTGATTTTCACTGCAGTGTGGTGCGAATCACATGTGATCTCGGACAACTCTGCAGTGTGAACCGGCCCTCAGTCATACTCTCATTTATATTTGCATCGTTCGTACAGATTTGCTTGCTCGTCCCTTCCCTTTCCTGACCTCCAGGCTGCATGCTCAGATAAGGGCCTGGTATGGACCTGGGGGGGGACCCCATACATTTTTTTTCGGCCACATTCAACTGTCAGCTGGCACATGAGCACGATTGTTACCATAATATTAATTCCTCAAATGCAATACATTATTGTATAGAATGAAAAGAATCCAACATTTTTAGTTGTATTTTCTGTGCATGAGTGTGCCCTGGTCTGTGGTGCACTGGTATGTTGTCCTACATTCAAAACTCATCTCACCTAATAACTAGCATTGTAGTCAGTAGGCATAATTTTATGCAATTTACATCATTTTGGTTGATTACAGAATTTTAACTCTTCAAATGTATGCAATGATAATGTAATACAATACAATGGTGTGGAATTCCAAAATCCAGCTAATCATAAAAAACAGCCAAAAAAACGGCATGGGTCCCCCCCCCCCCATCCCCCCATCCATACCAGGCCCTTCAGGTCTGGTCTAGATTTTAAGGGGAACCCCGCGCCAAATTTTTTAAAAAAATTGACGTGGGGTAGCCCCAAATCCATACCAGACCCTTGGGTCTAGTATGGATTCGAAGGGGACCCCCCCCCCCCCCCCAATGCCAAAATGTTTTTAAAAAATTGCGTGGGGTTCCTCCAAAATCCATACCAGATCCTTATCACTTACATTTCCCTACACTTCCGGAACTGGTTGCTAGGGCCGGCCCGCCTGGCGTCTAGCAACCAGTGACATCACAGACTCTCAATCTCTGTGAGGCTGGGAGCGAAGCCTGCGCTTAATGCTGCTGCACTGCTGTCTCCACCCACCTCGGCACCTCTTCCTTCTCCGGCGCCCAGCAGCAGGGACTGGTGTGATCTTCAGACAGGCAGTGTCTCCTCTCCACCCCCCTCTTTCCTCGGTGCCCTCAGCGTGGGGACTGACTTCCTTGGTGTGTAGACCAACTAGCACGGGGCAAAAAGCCCCTTGTCAAATTTATGATGCCGGAGAGTCCACGTTGTCCAGCAACAGCGGCCGTTCTTGGGGTGCAGGCAGGTGGTTGGGGGATCAGTCTCATGGAGGTGATCAGCGATGGGTCGAGCTGAGGGCCGATAGGCCTGAGAGCCTGGGACTCAGGAGAATAGTTCCACCGCGGCCCCTTCCTCCTTGATCTCGCCCCCCTTCCCAAGAGATGAAAACCAGCGGGAGCAGCATCTCCCGTCCCATGCCTGCAGAGCCAGAGCATGGACTGCTCCAACTTCCTCTCTGCAGTAACATAAAAGCACTGACAGATCAAGGAGACAGATTGGCATGGAAGGTACCTTACATACAGAGACTGGGACAGAGGAGGGACTGCAGATAGGGATAGAGCTAGCAGTCTCTCTCATCTCCCCTCTCTCAGCCCCCCTTTCCATCTGCTCAACTGTCTCTCTAAGCCTTGTCTCGGCCTCTCTCTCAATCAATCCAAATCACCAGTGCTGCAAAAACACAATTGTGCAAATATACAAATAAATAAACAAACTAATTTTATATAATAATCAATAAAAAGTTCATCCATAGCCATGAAGTTCATTTATAGCCATGTTTTTTGGATGCTTTTTATTGATTGTGATAGAAATTCGTTTGTTTATTTATGTATTTGCACAATTGTGTGTTCTTGCAGCACTGGTGATTTGGATTCACTACCCAGTAGGGCTATCTTAGAATTCTTTTATTTGATGAATTGTTATATGAAAATTTCTGTAATTTATTTATTTGCACAATGAGGTTGAGGGTTCTTGCAGCACCGGTGTTTGGGACTCACTACCCAGTAGGGTTATTTTATAATATTTCAGTTAATGGAAGCTACATATGTCAAATTCACACTATAATACTTGTTGCAGCACCATGCAGTTGGAATCAATACCCAGTAGAGTTTTGTATTTAGCCTTTTAGATTTTTATACATATATAAAAAGTTAACTACAAAACCCTACTGGGTATTGGTTCCAACTGCACGGTTCTGCAACAAGTATTATAGTGTGAATTTGACATATGTAGCTTCCATTAACTGAAATATTATAAAATCCCCACTTCTAACGCCTATGATGGCTAACCTATGTATAAAAGATGCAACACTTATTTTCAGGCAGTCTGGTCATGTCATCCCATGTGTGAGCCAGTGGTGTATGCAGGGGAGAGGAATGAGCACCAACAACAGATAGGACATAGGAACTCATGCATGATGTCACCACTCCAAACTTTAGCAGCCATTGTCAAGCATGCTCTCCTCTCCCCTTCAGCCACAGCTGACTAACACAGGGGATCATGTGACCAGACCGGAGCTAGCTGAAAACAGGTAAGTCCACAAGTTGAGGGGGGGGGGCGCAAATTACTTACCTCGCCCCAGGCGCTGACAACCCACGCTACGCCACTGGTGCAGCCTATTGCATTTGGGTGTGCACCCAAGCTCAAACACACATGCTTTTCTTTGCAGCCTCAGCTGCAGGGGCAGTGAATGAATGGGGAGCACTCTGTGCTAAGTAGCTTCCTGTTTATTCCCAAACTTATAAAAGGGTGCAGTGAGCAAGTGTATTCACTGTGTTCATTTAGAAAAGGAAGGGGCTGGTAAATTAAATATTTACAAGCCCATTTCCCCGCTTTCCATTCTGAAACATGCCCTGCAGCATCTTGGGGGAGAGGAAAGGAGGGAAGCCAGCAGCACTGGATGGTGGGGGGGAGCAACAGAAGTTGGAGGAATAGTGATAAAGGTGTGCCCAGACACACCCCCTGCGCACACCATTGCTGGAATATATAACCAAGAGTTGTCATTGTGTGCATGTGATAACAATATCACAAATTCTCCACAAATATTGCTTATAAGAGGGTTGCAAGAAATAAGCTTGCTCACATTATCCTAAACAATGCAAATGGTAATAGCAGTACATCTAACATACACAAACAATCTTAAAATTGGTTCTAACCCTCAAAATAAAAATGTGATCATGCTCCCTTATAGCAGATTAAATAGCACAGTGCTTGTGCTGTCTAATCTGTGCATTTCTAAGCTGTAAAAAACCTGGTTGATCCTGCCTGTTCCTGTGCACCCCTCTGTGTGCTGTCCAAAGTAATCACAGCTGCTGAGACCTGTTTACCGTGGTCAGTTTATATGCCTCCATCAGTCTGCTCTTCTCTCTTCCCGTACCTGTCAGCTGCTATGTGTGAGCTGCCCCTCCCCTCCCGTCACTGTTAGTAGCTGGCAATAAAGCTAAAGCGGAGTTCCACCCAAAAGTGGAACTTTCGCTTTAAGACCTCCTCCCCAGCTCCTGATGGTGAATTGGAGCTTTTGGGGAAGGGGAGGGGTGTGTGGATATCTGGGATTGTGTTTGATGCACAGCTGAGATGGCCATCCATGATCTCATCAGAGGGATGGAGAGAGACAGCACACATGCATGATAGGAGATTAGTGTTCCTATATAGGGTATGGCGTCAATGTATCACTGGCTATTGAGTTGGATCTGCCTTGCACAGATGAGAAAGTGCAGCTAGCATGTGCGGGAAGATTCCCGAGTCCTTCAGGTAATAACTGCTTGCCACTACAGCTGCTGTAATGGTACAAGTCTGTGTACTAATATAAAGGCACACTCACTGTCCTCCAAGAATGTGCTCCTATTCAGGATCAATAGTCAGTGCTGTTATCTCCCGGCTCGGTGCAGCTCTCTGATGTGCTGGGAGCTCCACTCCAGTTAATCAAACACAGGTATATAGCTTTCAGGCTGCTGAATAGTCCCGGCTGTATGGACTGGTAGATAATGGAGCAGATATGTCAAGAGTACTCCACGTTGTCCACTTGGAGTTCCTGGGGTGGAGGGTGGTGGGATCACTATGGTGCGGGGCTAGAGGCACGTCACAGCATCAACATCTACATGTTTGGTTCTGAGAGCCAGAACTTCATCAGGACATGTGGGATAGTGAGCTGTCACTTGCTTAAATGCAGGGCTAGGTGCCACCCCCAATAAACTGCAAAAGACATGCAGGTGCATGCAACCCGTGATAAACCTACACTATATACATACAAGAGCCACGAGTATATAACTAAATCGCATCACATCATTATCCTCATTTCATTCTATGGGGAACTCCCCCTTTCCCTCATAGATTGGGGGAAGCTTAGTGCACTCAGGCATAGACAGGCTTATGCTTTCATCACCTGGCCGACCATGTAGGACTATGCATCTATTATTGCATGCCGATATATTGGAAGAAAATCCATTTTTCACCTCTCTTATCATGTAGAGCGTTGGGGGACAGTACTCCCTGTTTACACAGGCATTGATGGAATATACCCCATCGGCATGTCAAAAAAGCTGCGCTAGGGTGTTTCAGGCTGTGTATATTTCACAGCCTGCTACAATTCTGACTACCCCCAGCACAGCACAACCCAGCCGACCATGTAGGGCTAGTTATACATGTATTTTCTCCACCCATAGCTTTAAGTCCACAACACCTTTTTTTTTTTTTTTCTCTCCAAGATATTTCAATAGGTTTCATCTACTTCACTAGCACTGAATAACAGACAAGAAGCCCTATATGGATGGCCAGGCCTTTTAGAGGAGGGGGGGACAAACCTTAACCACTTGCCGACCGCCAACCGCAGGTTGACGGCGACAAAGTGGTTCGATATCGCAAATCGCCGTCATACGATGGCGGCTGTGAGATCGCGCGCTCACTGTGTTTGGGGAGGGCCAGGGAGCGGGTGCGGCGGACTCGATCGCCACCGGCTACCCACGATACCCGAGTGAAAGAACGGAGGTCTGTGTAAGTAAACATGGACCTCCGTTCTGTGAGGGGGGAAGGGCTGTGATCACAGCCTTCCTCTACATGGAAGCTGTGATCACTTCCCTTCCCCTGCTAGGACAGAACCCCACAGTTAGACCACGCCCAGGGAACACAGTTAACCCTTAGAGCGCTCCCTGCAGGTTAACCCCTTCACTGCCAATGGCATTTACACAGTAATCAGTGCATTTTTATAGCACTGATCGCTGTATAAATGCCAATGGTCCCAAAAAAGTGTCAAAATGGTCCGATATGTCCGCCCCAATATCACAGTACCGATAAAAATCGCAAATCGCCGCCATTACTAGTAAAAAAAAATAAATAAAAACCCCAAAAATTAATTCTCATCATTCGTAAACGCTGCCACTTTTGCGCAAACCAATCAATAAACGCCGATTGCGATTTTTTTTTTTATCACAAATATGAGGAAGAATATAAATTGCCCAAAACTGATGAAAAAAAATGTTTTTTTGGATTTTTTTTTTTGGATTTGTATTTTAGCAAAAAGTAAGAAATTTGTGTTTTTTTTGCAAAATTGTCGCTCTTCTTTTGTTTATAGCGGCGATCAGAAATGACGCAGCGATGATCAAATACCACCAAAAGAAAGCTCTGCATGTGGGAAAAAAGGACGCAAATTTAGTTTGGGTACAACGTCGCACGACCACGCAATTGTCAGTTAAAGCGACGCAGCGCCGAATCGCAAAAAGGGCTCTGGTCCTAAAGTGTGAAATCCTTCCGGGGCTGAAGTGGTTAAAGAGGACCTACAGTCTGCTCACATAATTTGTAATAAAAACATCTTTTCCATTCTGAAGCTTCCCTCCAACCACTTTGCATATTATTTTATATATATTGTGATTCTGTACTTGCCAAATATGCTGCAGAAATCTCCCTCCACTGAGTCTGGCTGCATCCATTTTAACTGTGGGCTGCCTGTTTACTTCCTGGATTTACACAGAGGCACACCTCCAGCTCTGCAGCTCCCATTGGCACTCATGACTTCCTGGTAAGAGTGAGAGAGAGCTGTGCATGATGTCAAACACCTAGGCTTTTTACCAGACAAGAAAGAGGAAGTGGGCTGTATAAAGGTATTTACTGGCAGAAACAAAATGTTTTACTATCCAAAGTTAAAACAAGGGCAGAGGATTTAATAGATGGAAAGATGAAAAAATGACTGAAGCTCTGCTTTAAGGTATCTATATTAGAGCGCATTATATGTGCTAGTTTACGGTCTCCTGTAACCTCTTTTTCTTCCTTTGTTTTCCTCTTGTTCTCCAACTCCCTTACTTATCTATGCCTTCCGGTACTAGACCCTCACCTAAACTGCTTCCACACATATTATATAAATACATATACAGTATCTCTCAAAAGTGAGTACACCCCTCACATTTTTGTAAATATTTTATTATTTTCATGTGACCATACTGAAGAAATGACAATTTGCTACAATGTAAAGTAGTGAGTGTACAGCTTGTATAACAGTGTAAATTTGCTGTCCCCGCAAAATAACTCAACACACAGACATTAATGTCTGAACCCCTGGCAACAAAAGTGAGTACACCCCTAAGGGAAAATGTCCGAATTGGGCCCAATTAGCCATTTTCCCTCCCCAATGTCATGTGACTCATTAGCGTTACAAGGTCTCAGGTGTGAATGGTGAGCAGGTGTGTTAAATTTGGTGTTATCGCTCTCACTCTGGTCACTGGAAGTTCAACGTGGCACTTCTTGGCAAAGAACTCTGTGATGATATGAAAAAAAGAATAGTTGCTCTACATAAAGATGGCCTAGGCTATAAAGAAGATTGCCAAGACCCTGAAACTGAGCTGCAGCACGGTGGCCAAGACCATACAGCGGTTTAACAGGACAGGTTCCACTCAAAGAAGTTGAGTGCACATGCTCAGCGTCATATCCAGAGGTTGTGCTTGGGAAATAGACGTATGAGTGCTGACAGCATTGCTGTAAAGGTTGAAGGGGTGGGGGTCAGCCTGTCAGTACTCAGACCATAATCCGCACACTGCATCAAATTGGTCTGCATGGCTGTCGTCCCAAAAGGAAGCCTTTTCTATTGATGTTTACATGTTGGCCTTGAAGGCTTCACTAAATGTATCAGCAGCGCATGCACATGATAATGTTGGCCAACCATTCATGAACCCATGAATAACTGAAGGTCGGTCATTCTATGCAAATGGTGCATGACTGGCTAATTCATGGCGGACATGTAAACATCAGTAGTGGAATTGGCAGCACAAGCACTACTGCTGATTATGCATCCTTAATGTTTACATGCAGGCTCAAAGCAGCAATGACAGCCAATAGACTGCATTTGTGCTGTAAAACTCCATTCACACCTGATCGTTTTGGGATCACGGTAGACACTGCGATTCTGCACATGATCTTAAAATGCACTACAATGGCAAAAACGCAGGATTCAGGTGGCACCTAAAATGCAGTATGGTTTTGCCATGATTGCAAATTGCATCGCGTGAAGCTTGTTGCTCAAAAGAAGCTCCTGCTCCTTTTTGGGCGACAAGCTTCACGCCATTTGCAGCATGATAAATCACTGCAAAACTGCACCGCATTTTAGGTGGCTCCTGAGCCTGCATTTTGCCATTGGAATGCATTTGAGATTGCAGGCAGAATTGCAGCAATTCTGCCACCATCCCAAAATGCGTGAATGGAGCCTAAAATATAATATACATTCCATATGCCCATACTCAAACACAGATCTTTTCTTTGGCTTGCACAGCAGATTAACAAAGGCCAGCGTGCACGAGCCCATAGACTACAATACTGCTGCAGCCATATCTGAATGCAGAGAATTGTACACCCATGTGCATAACCTCTTTAAGTCACAGAACACCCATGAGGATTAAGAGTTAAACATTTCAAAATTGGACGGAAGTACTTTAAGACAAAATAGCTGCTAAAAGTAAAGCACATGCTTGCTGTACTCACCAACCTATGGCCCCTTTCCCACTTGTGCGACCTAAAAGTACCACGATTTTGATGCGACTTGAAGTAATGCCTGTGTAATCTTGAGATCTATGGACCTCAAGTCGCATCAAAGTCGGACCAAAGAAGTGCAGGTACTACTTTGAAGTCGCACAGATATGAATGGTACTCATTGGAAATGATAAGGTGCGACTTGTCATGCGACTTTGCAGTCCTAAGTCGCACAAGCGTGAAAAGGGCCTTACACGACCTGAAGCCCATGTGAACAAGGGCCAAGGATACCTTTATTACTAACAGGTCATTTTTTTTCAGGTTTGCACACAGCTTTGCAAGAAAAGCATAAAACATTTTCCATTGAGCTCTGGTTCAGACATGTGCAATGCGGGAACCAGCACGATTACTGAGCAGGTTCCCGCATCGCATCACTCCGGCAGGCAATTCACACTGCCCTCTGTGAACTGATGGCGGGTGTCATTACAAGGTTAAGGACACCCCTAGTTTTGATCGCAGTGCGAACTGTGAACTAGCACATGAATCACAACACCCATGTGATGCGATTCTAGTGCGGTAGGAAAAAAAAAAAAAAATGAAAAAAAAAAATTTACTTTTTTTTGCGAATCTAGTGTGAGTTCAGCCATACAAGTGTATGGCTGAACTCACACTGCTCAGAGATCGCATGTGATCGGCACCTGCAGTGCGGGTGTGAATCACATGCGATCTTTGAGATCGCACATATCTGAACTAGGGCTTTAAAAGCAAATGTTGCTAAACTTCATTATACAACTTCAGTTTCAGAAGGTTTACCCCCCCCCCTCATGACCAGGTTATTTTAACTGACAATTGCACAGTCATGCAACGCCGGACCAAAAACAAAACAAAAATTATTGCCATCTATCTAAATCGCAAAAAATGTCTTCATCAATTTAGTCCAGTATGTATTCTGGTACATATTTCTGGTAAAAAAAAAAAAAAAAAGCCAATAAGCGTATTTTGATTGGTTTGCGCAAAAGTTATAGCATCTACAAACTATGTGATTTTTTTTTTTCTGTTTTTACTAGTAATGGCAGCAATCAGCGAATTATAGCGGGACTGCGATATTGCAGCGGGCAGTAGGAACACTGACACTTTTTTGGGAGACAGTGACACTAATACAGTGATCAAAGCTAAAAAAAAAAAATATATACACGGTCACTGTACATGACACTGGCAGGGAAGGGGTTCATTTCAGGGGCTTAATGTGTGCCTGACCACCAGTGCTTTACTACTGTGGGGGAGGTGCTTATACTAGGAGAAGACAAGGATTGGTGCACAGGATCCTCGTCTTCTGTAGTAACAGAATGGCAATCTGCCTTGTTTACATAGGCAGGCCGCCATTCTGCCTGTGTACCAAAGCATCTAATGTCAAATCACAGCGGGAGCGGGCCGCTGGCTGTGCCACAAACCCAGAAGTGCAGGATCACGTACCTTGCTGCCGTATATCTACGGTACATAGTCGGCAATCGGTTATAGAGTTCCCTGCAGAGGACAGTACACACCACTAATACAGAAAACTGTGGCTGAAGTCCCTTCATAATCCCAACACTTCAGGTAGTGGAAATCCCAATCGCACACTGGCTGAGTGGTTCCTCCCACTGCCCCCCTACATCATTACAGGTTATAGTTGTGAAATATTTGTCTTTGAAAAGGAACCACTGAGCCCTTTGGATGGTGGAGGAGACCAGGTGGTAGACCCTGGCAGAAGTGTTGGTTTCCTAAAAGGCCATTCGGGACAGGATTTCTTTGCTTTAGCCTAGGTTCACATTGGTGCAAGTTCAGCTGAACTCACACCATTTCATTCCCACATGTCAGTCCCAACTTCAGGTGCGATTTCAGAGACATCTGTGTGGGTTGCTGCACAGATGTCAATGGAAATCACACCTGAAATCGGCAAAAGTAGTACAGAAACTGGAAAAAAAACAATGCGGCGCTACTATTATTCAAAGTCCAAAGTAGAATCTTAAATCAGTGGTAAACCACCGTAAAATTAAAGTACACAGTGCAGTCCAGTGTATAATTCAGTACTTCAGTGCATAATAAAGCATATAATTCGGTGACTTCCACCAGCATGCGATGTTAACCACCACCACCAGGAACAATGGATGGGTACTCTTACCAGAGAGCAATTAGAATCAAGCGTGTCACAACTCAACTCCAGTTGTCATCAGGGAGATTCTTCATATAAGTAACCGTCCCAGTAGAGGGTAATTGGAACCAGGTGTATAAAAACTCAGTAATAACTGTCATGAGAGGGCTTCTTAACATTAGATAGGCATCAAACACTTTCCAGGTAGAGTAATCCCACATCGATGACCCGATAAGGAACCAAATGTAGAGACAGAGTACCTCAAGCAGAAAACAAACCTACATAGCGGAATACTGTTTAACTGATATTTTATTGAGAAGAGGTATTGCACTTGCATGTATGACATGAACGATAAGCACAGCATGGAATTCCAGCAAAAAGATGATTTGGAGGGCGCAATAGGATGGAGCAGACTCCTGTCATCCGACACGTTTCGTCTTAACAGACTTCCACAGGGGTAGTGGAAGTGAGTTTTTATGCACCTGGTTCCAATTACCCTCTACTGGGACGGTTACTTATGTGAAGAATCTCCCTGATGACAACTGGAGTTGAGTTGTGACACGCTTGATTCTAATTGCTCTCTGGTAAGAAACATCGCATGCTGGTGGAAGTCACCGAATTATATGCTTTATTATGCACTGAAGTACTGAATTATACACTGGACTGCACTGTGTACTTTAATTTTACGGTGGTTTACCACTTATTTAAGATTCTACTTTGGACTTTGAATAATAGTAGCGCCGCATTGTGTTTTTCCTGTCTTGGATACAATTTTTGGTTATTATTGTCGTGCTGGCTGCTATGCATTTTTTACTATAGGTAGCGCAGTATTGTCCAAATTATTGTAGTACAGAAACTACTTTGACAAATCAGATGCCAAAACACACCAAGGTGAACCAGGGCTCAGGGTGGCATGTAGTGGTGCAGGAAGGAGATGAACCACCTTTGTTTACAGCACTTGTAACTTAGCTCATTTTTCATGTCTCAGGTTTACAACCACTTTAGATTTGAGAGTTTGAAGGATTCAGAGGTGATTGAAAGTACCCCAAGGTACCTTGCCAAAAACACGACCCCCCCCCCCAAAAAAATAAATAAAAAGAAGATTATATACAAACCAGTAGGTAGGCCAAATCGGATTTGAGTTTAAGCCAAGCATTTGCATTGTGCACCATTACAACCTTCTAGCTGTTGGCATCCTTGAAAACGAATAACAACCACTTTAAGGTTTGGAAACAGAAAATAGTTGGAGCAAGATCTGGTGATTAGTAGAGCTGAACGATTAATCGTTATAAGATCGCAATCACAATTCAACCCCCTCACGATCTACACCTGACATTTCTTTGATTCTGTGTAAACAGTGCAGGGCGACTTCTCAGGCAACTTAAGTCGCCTTGACAAGTCATGCTCCATGCTGTACAATGGAACCATTCGAATAGGAGCGGCAAAAGTCGTTCTGACTTAGAAAAAGGTTCCTGTACTACTTTGGGCGCGACTTGCATTGATTTCTATTACAGAAGTTGCCTGCAAGTCACACTGAGTCGCCCCTGAAGTCGGATCGCCTACCAGAGCTGTAAAAAATAAAAAATAAAAGCCGGAGACTGTTCTATATTCCTCAGCACTGGGAGATAAAGACAAGAGATACTTTGTAACAATTTGTACTTTTCGATCAAAGGGAAGAACTCGTCTGGAAATTGAAGTAGTTTAACCATTTAACCACTTCAGCCCCGGAAGGATTTCACACTTTAGGACCAGAGCACTTTTTGCGATTCGGCACTGCGTCGCTTTAACTGACAATTGCGTGGTCGTGCGATGTTGTACCCAAACAAAATTTGCGTCCTTTTTTTCCCACAAATAGAGCTTTCTTTTGGTGGTATTTGATCACCGCTGCGTCATTTCTGATCACCGCTATAAACAAAAGAAGAGCGACAATTTTGCAAAAAAACCCAAATTTCTTACTTTTTGCTAAAATACAAATCCCAAAAAAATATTTTTTTCCAACGGTTTTGGCAAATTTATATTCTTCCTCATATTTGTGAAAAAAAAATATATATATATCGGCGTTTAATTGGTTTGCGCAAAAGTTGCCGCGTTTACGGATGATGAGAATTCATTTCTGAGGTTTTTATTTTTTTTTTTATTTTTTACTAGTAATGGCGGCGATCTGCGATTTTTAGCGGTACTGCGATATTGCAGCGGACATGTCGGACCATTGGCATTTATACAGCGATCAGTGCTATAAAAATGCACTGGTTTATGGTGGTTTTCTTTCGAGATAAACACCCTTTTTTTCCTGCGTTT
>BLSH010233823.1:1921983-1989287 GCA_018402905.1 Glandirana rugosa | reverse complement strand
GGGGGGGGGGGGGGGGGGGGGGGGGGGATGTTGGGAGGCAGACTGCAGGAGCAATGTAAAGAGAGCACTTATCATTATAGCGCAGTCCCCCCTTTACATCACAGTAAAGGGGACTGCTCTGTAAAGGGGGCACTGCTCTTTACTGGGACACTAATCATTACAGTACAGTCCTCTTTACATCACAGTGCCCCCTTTACAGAGCAGTCCCTGTCACAATGTAAAGGGGACTACACTGTAAAGGGGGGCTGTGATGTGAAAGGGAACTGAGGACACAGATATAAAAGGGGGCACTGTGCTGTACAGAGGGGCTGAGGACAGACTTAGTAAATATCGCATTCCCTCAACCTGTCCAAACCCCCCGGTCTCTGGGGAAACTGGCTGCCATGAAACCGGTCCCAGGTAGCAAAAAGGTTAGCAACTGCTGCTGTTGACAATTGCAGAGAGCATACTACGTAACTGACTGATAGGGATGCACTGATGCAGATACCAAGCATTTGTGTGAGTATCGGCACTCACCCACCCAAATGCTCCTGACACTGATAGTTTGCGGCAATACAAAGTGTATGAACTTCTCCAGCAGCCCTGATCTGCCATCATTGGCAGACCAGGACACCTATGTAGACTATTTTGCATGTGGCCAGATATGTACAGGGAATTCAAACTTTTTTTAAAAAAAGTGGCAATTAGATGGCACTTTTCCCCTTTCTATACACAGGAGCAGTGGGAGAAATTGCATTTGATTCAGACAGGAATTGCACCACAGTCCTGTTCAAATCACATGCGATTTGTGCCAATGTTTTCTGGTGACACAAATCACACTGCAAATTATGGGTACTTGTACGAAAGTATCTTTATTTGTACTTGCTGATAAAAAAAAAAGACCCCACACACGCAACAAACACGGTATCAGTGCAACACTACTGACTGTTACCGGAAACAAACAAAAAAAAAAAATATAAGGGGGGGGGGGGTCATTATGGATATAGCAGTGGTCCCCAAACTGCGGCTCGAGGGCTGGATGTGGCCCTTTGCTTGCTTTTATCTGGCCCTTGGATTAACAATGGGGCACTCTGCCAACGATTGATCCACCTGATAAACATAGGTAGGGCATTGTTTATTTCCATTGACACCAAGCCATTTTTTACTCCAGCTGGTCACCATCTGGCCCCCCATCAAGTTTGAAGGACCGGAAACCAGCCCCTTGTTTAGGAAGTTTGGAGACCCCTGATCTATAGGATAGCCCTGTTTGCAATATGTTACGGGTTTTGAGCTCTGGCTCACACTGATGCAATGCAGGAAAAGCACAGAAACACAGTGCAATGCGGGAAATGCAGTGCTATCAATTAAAAGTTAATGCCTCAAAAGAAGGTCACAGTGTGTTTGCTTGGGTATGAGCACCCATGTGAGCCGATGGAAGGAAGTTCTTGCATCTTTTTGCAGCTGCAGTGTGATTTGAGCCATACAAAAGATCAGGCTCAAATCGCACAGAATCACATGCAATTTGCACAGAAATGCAGTGAATCACATGCAATGGGACACATCACATTAGTGTGAACCCAGGATTAGACTCAAGCTTTTTGTAGCTTAAAGATCCAAAATGCTCAACATCTAAAAAACCTATGTATTTCAATGGCTGGCCTTTTAGCACACCCCTCATATACACATGGAAAGACCCTCCAGGAAATCCACATCCAGGCACAGATTAGTTATGTTGCACTTACCTACATAGAGCCGACATAGCTCCATCCAGCTTACTTGGGTGAAACATACGGAGAGCAGCAGTGATAATAAAGCAGCGAATGACAAGAACTAATCGGAAATATGCACACAATCATGTTACCTGGTAGCCAGTAGCAGAAGAATCACCACGTGCTGATTAGGGGGCGCAGATTATATACAGTAAGGGAACAGAGGCGGTGACCGCGAGTTCCGGGTCACTACGGGGACCCGGAAGTGATACCGGCGAAGAAACAGGAAGTAGCGTGCAGATTATACAGAGAATGAACAGAGAATCAAGGGAAACTGATTCTAGTGTCACCGTTTTCACATAGGGGGAGTCTTGAGTAACTGGGGAAAATAGGGGTACATTGGCCGCATTATAGGGTGCCAGGGGGGTTCAGTGGCACCATGTGCAGGTAACAAAGGGTGACAGCATTACGTTGTAAGGGAGTTTGGAGGACACAAAGTGCCAGTGTTATGGGTTGCATGGGCAAAGAGGGAACTGAGTGAGTGGGGGTGCATTAAAAGTGGTGCAAGTTGATATAGGGATATCACTAAAGATGGCAGTGTCAGCGCTACAAGGTGACAGAGGTGCAATGTTAGAATCACAGGGTGACATGGGAGGGGTGAGTAACGGGGTGCCTTGTCAGCATCACAGGTTAACATAGAGGTACTGGGTTAAGGAAAGTGGGAAATCAGCACTGGACTCATAGTCATAGGGGTTATCTCATTGGCATTGCTATCCTAAAGTGATTGTAAAGCCTTCTTCTAGGGTCTAGGCTGTTATTTTATTAACCCTTTCGCTGCCAGAGCCGTTTTTGCACATATGTTTATAAAAATCATTTTAGACCTGAAGATTGCACAAACCCCCCAAACATATCTTTTCTGAAAGCAGACACCCTGGAGAATAAAATAGTGGTAGTTCCAATTTTTTTTTACGTCACATGATATTACCACAAAGGTCTTGGAAATGCAAAATTTCAGTAAAAAAAACACACTAACGTAAATTTTAAGCAATTATGACCAATTATGCATCACTAAGAAAAAAATGCATCCTAAACACATGAAAAATAAAGGGGAAAAACAAAACAATACACTTCAATTATATTACATTTTGCTCTTGTGTTTAGATATGATCAATGGAAATACATACTTATATCTGCTCCATCTAGTGGCCATAATGCTGAATTTTCCTGATTTTTTTTTTTTCTCTTTCACTTTGTGTTTTTTAAAGAGCAAAAAGTATTACACAATACAATATGGCCGATTGCCTACAAAAATGTCTATACAAAGTCACAACCCTCTTCAAAATGGGAGATAGCATAAACATCAACATAATAGTTTATCTCTGAAATACAGTGGAAATAATACACTAATTAGCAAGTAGTGAAGGAGTAATCCCCAAGACAGTGGGACCTTGGTTTGTACTAACAAACTGGAAGCGGTAGGTTTAAGAAACAATCAAAGTAATGTCATAAGGAAATCCATAAGCAAATGACTTTATTACAGCAAAGTAAACCTTACTCAAAGTGGTTCTTACTCAGGCCTGGTTCACACTGCCCCAACTTCAAAGTCCACATCCCAGAAGTCAAAGCAAGTCGTGCCATAGTCACACTAAAAGTAGTGCAGGAACCTTTTTCTAAGTCGGAGCGACTCAAGTCGCTCTTACTAGAATGGTTCCATTGCAATTAATGCGGCACAACTTGCCATGCAACATGTGCTCTCAAAGTTGGAGCGCATGTCACACCAGTGTGAACAGGGCCTAACTGTGAGAAAAAGGGCCACTTGTATGTCAGAGTAAACAGCTGAGGGGAGAGGCTGTGTAGAAAACAAGAAGCTAGGAGATGAGAAGCTGAGGGTGCAGGTGGAGGTCTGGGCGTGAATGAATTTTAGGGTGACCACGGTCAGATGTCTGGGAGGGGGCTGAAGTGAATAGAAACAGACAATTATTACATGTTCTGATGTTTCAGTTTCTATTTGAAGTCTTCTTTCTAGGCCCCTAGGCTGTTGGTGCTGTAGTTAGATAGTAAAGAAGCAGTAATTAAAATTGCATCTTTAACCACTTCAGCCCTGGAAGGATTTCCCCCTTTAGGGTCAGAGCACTTTTTGCGATTTGGCACTGCGTCGATTTAACTGACAATTGCACGGTCGTGCGTCTTTGTACCCAAACAAAATTTGCCGTCCTTTTTTTCTCCACAAATACAGCTTTCTTTTGGTGGTATTTGATCACCTATGTGTCACTTCTGATCACCACTGTAAACAAACAAAGAGCGACAATTTTGCAAAAAAAAAAAAAAACAATATTTTTTACTTTTTTGCTATAATACATATCCAAAAATAAAAATATAAAAAAACTAATTTATTCATCAGTTTTGTCCGATATATATTCTTCCTCATATTTTTGGTTAAAAAAAATAGCAGTCGGCGTATATTGATTGTTTTGCGCAAAAGTTGCCGCGTTTATGAACGATGAGAATTCATTTATGGGGTTTTTATTTGTTTTCATTTTTTTAATAGTAATGGCGGCGATCTGTGATTTTTAGCGGTACTGCGATATTGCGTCGGACACTTTTTTGGGACCATTGACATTTATACAGCGATCAGTGCTATGAAAATAGACCGATTGCTGTGTAAATGTCACTGGCAGGGAAGTGGTTAACACTAGGGGCAATCAAAGAGTTAACTGTGTTCCCTGGTATGTGTTACTAACTGTGTGGGGACTGACCTGAATGGGGGAGGAGAGTGATCGCGACTCCCATATACAGTAAGCCTATGATCACACTCCTCCCCTGTCAGAACAGAGATCCGTGTGTTTACACACACGGATCCCGTTTTGTCACTGCGGGGGAGCGATCACGGGTAGCTGGCAGACATCGAGTCCACCCCACCTGCTGCATGGCTCCCCCGATACAAAGTGAGAGTGCCTCTGGCGGCGCGCGCGCACTCACGATCTGCGATCTCGTAGGTTACGGCAGTTTGCGATATCGAGCCAAGTTGCCGCCGTCAAGGCACGGCGGGCTGTCGGCAACTGGTTAAAGCACCCCAATGTGCAGTGTTTTTTTCCTTTTAATATGTGCATTGCACTCTGCTTGCTTTGGAGTCCTAGTTAAAATGAAAAAAAAGAAAAAAACATATGAGGAGAGTCCAGTCACTTGACCTGTCAAAGTCCTGTGATCACTCTGTCCTCGAATCTTTGAGTTCTTGTTGCTGACCAGAAGGAATACCTTGGTACACTGCAGGCTCCCCACCACCACCTGCGTTCTAGGAATATGCAGGCCGTGCTTTATAGAGCAGATAGTCGTATGCCCTCTCTGCTATACTTGCACCCATAGTTGTAGTTTTTATATTTGGGTGGGACAAAAACATATGCATATAAATTTCAACCACTTGCAAAACAAGTGGTTCAGCAGGGCAATATTGACCAATTCTGTCTCAGGAAGGAAATCCTACTGGATTCTAAAGAGGTGAAAATCTCAATCCAGCTCTGTGCCCGTCTGCAATGGTGCTGGACTCTCTCTCTCTCTCGTGGGGTGGGGCTGAGGCTTACTGTGTGTCTATGGACCCACACAGCCTGACTTGAGCGCAAGTGGCTTTCTGTGGTGGTGCATGCAGAAGAGGAAATTTGGTGCCGCTCTGTACAATACCATTGCACAGAGCAGGTAAGTATAGACTGTAATAAGGCATACCTGTAGGTTAAAATTAATTTCTCTTTCGTTCGTCGACAGGCACAGGGATTCTTAGGACTAAGTGGGTTATACTGCCCTCTTCAGGAGTTTACTAGGCAGAACAGGCAGTTCTAACAGCAAAAAGAACAGTAACAGACACAGCCCCTCCCAGGGGGCAGTCCCCACTGGCAGATAACCCCACACCCAGCTCTGCTAGCTCAGTTTTTTCTGCCTAGTGCAAGAAGTAGACCTAGGCTCCCTGTTGGGATCTGTGGTATCTCTCTGGGTCCACTTCAGCTGTCCTGGAGGACAACCTAACAGATGAAGACTGCAATCCAGTAGCCATGCTGGGTGACAGGCTGGGTTGTAGATCCAGGTAGTCTCCCCAGCCGGCCATCGAGCGCGCGCAGACCTCAGCTCCACGCTGGGTTGGCTGCGACAGGCCCCGAACCGGACAGGGTGGCCCCGCGGGTTAAACGTCCCGCCGGTGCACATATGACCAGGCTCCTGAGTCCGTGTCACAGTGTTACCATGGCTGACAGCTCCCCCCGGCCTGACAGGTGAGGCAGATCTGTCTCGGGTGGGATACCCGCTCCGCTCGACTGGATGGGTAAGTAGGCCCCCCCTCTCCCACCAGGGTCTGGGGGGAGCAGGCGGGTTTCCCCCCTGGTGTGTTAGGCTGGCGGGTTGGTCCCCCCTCCTTCGCTTCACCCCCCTCCCTCCGGTGCTGCGCCCCCCCCTCCCCCAGGGGGCTGTCCAGGGCCTTAGCTGTCCCCCTCCTCCTTGCCTCGTGCTGCTGGGCGGTCGGAGATTGATCGGTGGCCATTTTCCCGTCGTCCGGCCGCCATTTTCTTGTGGCCAGCCGCATGGTTCGGCCTCTGGGGCACCCAACGACACGGCTACACCATTTTGGTGTAGCCGTGTCGTTCCTGCGAGGTTTGTCCTCTAGTGTGCAGCGGCGGCCATTTTGTTGTGGCCTATGCACGTGTGCCGACCTGTGAGTGTGGGTGCGGTCCCTGTGGATTCTGGCGCCGTTTTACCCCCTTCACAGGGCGGAGAGCTCTCCTGTGGGACAGCAGCAGAAGCAGTGGCAAGTGAGGAGGACGGGGGGGCAAGGCAGCGGCGGACAGCAGCAGGCACAGCTCCTCTCCTGGACAGTTGAGCGAGCAGGTGGTGAGTCCCTCCGGGGTTACCCTCCTGTAGTAAGTCCTGCGCAGCGTTTTGAGTGGGGGGTGCCTGGTCTCCTGGTACCTAGACCTCAGTTAGGTGGTGTGTTACCAACGTGGGTGTCACAATGGCAGCCGATGCGGATACTTCCCCACCAGACCTCTCTGTGGTTGCAGCCAGCGCCCCAGGGACTGTGATCCCTATTGACGCTCTGTCGGCGGTCCTGGAGTCCTTCGTCTTGCGGGTAGAGACAGCATATGGGCGTAAGGCGGCGAAAAAGCGGCCCCTACCTCCCCCCTCTTCTGGTGAGGACTCGGACCCTGACGGGGGCTCCACCATGACGGGGACCCCCCTTGAGCTGTCAGATGGTGAGGCCCCGGATTCTACTAATAGTGAGGCGGAATCTGCGGCGGCCACTGCTGCACAAAAAGGCACTAGTCAGCACCCTGATCACAGCGGTGCATGAAACCCTGAAGTTGGATGATACAGTGGGACCCTCGCAGGAGGTCCCCTTCGGGTCGCATAAACTGGCCCGCGGGGCTAAGGCTTTTTCCTATGTGTCTTACCTGGATAAATTTGTCTACAGAGACTGGGAACGGCATCAGAGCTCCCTTCCCATACCCAAACGTTTCTCTGTGCGTTATCCCTTCGAGGACAGCCTGTTAAAAAAGTGGGCATCAACCCCCGTGGTTGATCCCCCTGTGTCTCGCCTGAACAAGGCGACCACGATCCCGGTGGAAGGCACACCGTCCTTTAAGGACCCTGTGGAAAGGCAGGCTAAGACCATTGTCAGATCCATGTTTGTTCTGGCAGGATTGGCCATGCGGCCTGTTGTGGCCTCTGCTCTGGTGTCACAGATGCTCACGGAATGGGCAAAGCTGTTACACCACAAAATGAGCGATGCTAAGGTTCCCCCTGCTTGTGTGGAACTTGCTGAACAGCTTATCCAGGGTCTTAAGCATCTGTATGATGCAGCCCTGGATACAGCCCCCCGATCTCCAAATTGTCCGTATCTTCGGTGGTGGTCAGACGTTTGCTCTTCGGTGGTGGACGTTCGGTCCCTGCTGTCCCAGAGGTGGTCCTCCCTATGCTTTTGCATGCGGGTCTTGGGCCTCATGGTGTCCACCTTCAAAGTGGTCCCATACGCCCAGTGTCACACCCGTGTTCTGCAGCGGGAGATTCTGCGAAAGTGGGACAAGTCCCAATCATCCCTGGATCGGTTGATCAAGGTGGACCACAGGACCAGGACTTCACTGCTCTGGTGGATGTGGGCTCCGGCCCTGCAGTTGGGGAAGTTGTTCCTCCCCCTCCATTGGACGGTGGTCACGACGGACGCCAGACTGATCGGCTGGGGAGGCGTCCTGGGGCTGTTGTCGGCCCACGGACAGTGGTCTCCGGAGGAGTCTCATGTCCTGATTAATGTCCTGGAATTGCGGGCCATCAGGTGCTGCCTCTCCCATTGGACGAGGAGGCTGCATGGGTGCCCTGTCCGGATTCAGTCTGGCAATGCCACGGCCGTGGTATACGTGAATCACCAGGGCGGGACAAGGAGCTCGGCTGCGGCCTCAGAGGTAGCTCACATTCTGCGGTGGGCAGAACTCCATGTACCTGCAATCTCCGCCATCCACATTCCGGGCGTAGGGAATTGGCAGGCGGACTACCTCAGTTGTCAGGGATTGAACCAGGGAGAGTGGTCCCTGCACCCGGCCGTGTTCTCTCAGATTTGTCTGAGGTGGGGTACTCCAGACATGGACCTTCTAGCGTCTCGTCTCAATCGGAAGGTGCAGGCCTTCGTGAGCAGGACAAGGGATCCATTAGCGGATGCCCTAGTAGCTCCGTGGGCTCAGTATCGGCTCCTCTAAGCCTTTCCCCCTCTCAAGTTGCTTCCGCGCCTTCTGCACAGAATAGAAACGGAGGGCATACCGACCATTCTCATAGCTCCAGATTGGCCAAGGCATCCTTGGTATGCCGACGTAGTTCAAATGGTTGTGTACATCCCCTGGCGACTCCCGCTTCACGAGGATCTCCTGTCCCAGGGGCCTATCTTGCATCCTGCTTTACCCTCGCTGACTTTAATGGCCTGGCAATTGAATCACAGGTGTTGAGGGATTGGGGTGTCTCAGACTCATTGATCCCCACCATGCCTAAGGCACGTAAGGCCACTTCCAGAAAGATTTATCACCTGGAGGGCTTATATCGCCTGGTGCGAGAATGGGGGTGGAATGCCTGATCTTTTTCGGTATCTCAAGTTCTGGCTTTTCTGCAGAAGCGTCTCGACCAGAAGCTGGTGTTGAGTACGATCGAGGGTCAGGTTTCTGCCCTGGCGATCTTTTTTCAGCGACCTTTGGTGGCGCATTCTTTGATCCGTACTTTCATGCAGGGGGTTCGACATGTCGCCCCCCCAGGTACGGTCGCCTCTGGCGCCACGGGACCTCAATTTGGTACTCTCGGTCCTTCAGAAGCCACCCTTTGAGAATATCAGGGAGATATCCCTACAATTGCTTTCACAAAAGGTGGCTTTCCTGGTAGCCATCACATCCGCTCAGCAGGTGTCTGAGTTGGCGGCTCTATCATGTAGGTCTCTGTATCTGGTCCTACACAAGGATAAGGCGGTTCTGCGACCATCACCTTCTTTTCTGCGGAAGGTGGTGTCATCTTTCCATATCAATGAGGACATTGTCCTTCCTTCGCTCTGCCCGCATCCCTCTCATCCTAGGGAGGTTGCCTTGCACTCCCTGGATGTTGTTCGGGCCTTGCGGGTGTATCTGGCGACCACGGCCTCTTTTCGAAGTTCGGATGCGCTTTTTCACATTGGATTAGACAGACTGTGACCCGAGCCTATGCTGTTCAGGGTCTGGAGCCTCCTTTCCCGGTCACGTCTCACTTTACCAGGGCGATTAGCACTTCCTGGGCTTTTCAACATCAGGCGTCTGTGTCTCAATTGTGCAAGAGGCTACTTGGTCCTCTGTGCACGCCTTCTCAAAGTTTTACAAAGTTGATGTTTTAGCATCCTCGGATGCTGCGTTTGGCCGCAAAGTTTTGCAGGTGGCCGTGTGAGACATGTGTGGTTCCTCACTGAGGGTTCGGTTGGGTGTAGTTCTGTTACCCACCCCTCATTTTTGACACTGCTTTTGGATGTCCCACTTAGTCCTAAGAATCGATGTGCCTGTCGATGAACGAAAGAGAAAACGGGATTTTTTTACTTAAAATCCCTTTCTGTGAGTTCGTCGACAGGCACAGCACCCACCCCCCTGGATGTTGCACTGCTTGCTACGAACTGAGCTAGCAGAGCTGTGTGTGGGGTTATCTGCCAGTGGGGACTGCCCCCTGGGAGGGGCTGTGTCTGTTACTGTTCTTTTTGCTGTTAGAACTGCCTGTTCTGCCTAGTAAACTCCTGAAGAGGGCAGTATAACCCACTTAGTCCTAAGAATCGCTGTGCCTGTGGACGAACTCAGAGAAAGGGATTTTACAGTAAGTCAAAAAATCCCGTTATCTCCTAAATGTGCATCCTTCATGCAGCCGCTGACGTCAGTGGCGCATACACTCTGAATGTCCGGCATACCTTGCCGGATCTTCAGAACTTCTTGCCAGAAACAAAGACTCCTGAGTGCATGTGCAGGAGTGACATCATCGCGGCTCCAGCCACTCACAGCGCCGTAGTCCACGAACCCAGAAGAAAGGCTGGGGGAACATGTGACCGGGAACCGTTAGGAGGGCTTTGTTCTAAGGTAAGTATTTCATAATGTGCTATTATGCAATGCATACT
This sequence comes from Glandirana rugosa, assembly GCA_018402905.1. Lineage (NCBI taxonomy): Eukaryota > Metazoa > Chordata > Amphibia > Anura > Ranidae > Glandirana > Glandirana rugosa. Next base: position 1,978,970 of record BLSH010233823.1, on the reverse strand, counting down.
AGCACACTGTGGCATTGTCTTGCAGGGTTTTTTCAGCGGTTTACAACTGCTTTAAAGTTCACTAGGATTATTCCTCTCATTCCAGCATGCGCAGCAATACCTAATACATTGTGCACAATTATTGTTTTTATAAACGTGTGCACCCAACACATGTTTGGCCCCATTCACATGTGTACACCCTGGTGAGGGTTGTGTTTTGCCTGCACAGGTGTTCTGTGCATCCTTTTGCAGGTAGTCCCATTCACGTCAGGCACACAGGCACTGCTCCCAATTTGACATGTGTAGGTGTGAGTTTGTGTCCCCGAACACAGGCAGTGTGAGTTCAGGGACAAGCACGCGCAGGGTGCAGCAGAGAAGCTGTGTCATTTGCATTCATATGTGAGTGCAGGGAACGTTGAACATTTTTCTTTTTTCTACTTATTTTATTAAACTTTTTTTCAACATTTATGCTTTATTTTCACTAAAATGTATTGCTATTACAATGGGGCTGATGAGATAACATAGTGCACGTGACAGGAGACATAGGAGGTCTATAAGGCCCCTTTCACACAGGCTTGTCCGTTTGACGGAATCCGCTTGCTTAGCGGGGGATCGATCCGCTGATCCCCGCTGAGCAGGCGGATGACAGGTCCGTCTCTGTTCACTGTGCTGAGACGGACCTGTCAGAGTCCCACTCTCCTCTATGGGGAGATCTGTGCATATCATATGCAATGTCTGTGCTATGCAAATTCAGCCATACAGATTGTATGACTGAATTTGCATCTCATTTGGACCAAAGACGTGCAGGACCCTTTTTTTGGTCTGCACCAGAATCTGATCGCATGGTTGTGAACACCCATGAAAACTTCCCTGTACAAATTGACAGTTCGCGCTGACATCGCATGTGATTCGCACCGCACTGCTGTGCATATCATATGTGATGTCTGTGCGGTGAAAATTCAGCCATACAGATTGTATGGCTGAATTTGCATCTCATTCGGACCAAAGACGTGAAGGACCCTTTTTTTGGTCTGCACCAGAATCTGATTGCATGGATGTGAACACCCATGCAAACTTCCCTGTACGAATTGACAGTTCGCTCTGCGATATGCGAACCGATCTGGGGGTGTCATTAACTTTGTATTGACACTCCCAGCGGTTCGCATAAGGCAGTGTGAACTGCCTGCGAGTTGGGTGCGATGCGGTAACCCGTAGTGGATTCGCAGGGTTCCCGCATTGCACCAATGTGGACTGAGCCTAAGGCTGGGTTCACACTATCCAACATAAAAACGGTCAGACTTTTGATCCTACTTTGCCCTGCAACATCGGTCCTCCGACTTTGAGATAGTCTGACTTGTCCTTTGACCAATCAAAACAATCCCAGTGTGAGATAAATTCCTTTTACTACTGTTGTAATCACCATGTCAGATGTCACAAGTCATGGTTAGAACAAGGATCCGACTTTGATCCTACTTCAGTGATATTCAATGAGCTGAAGTAGAACCAAAGTCGGACCAAAGTAGTACAGGAACCTTTTTCAAAGTCGGACCGACTTGTGTCGGACCAGTTAAGACAGCTCTCATAGGGAAACATTGATTTGGTGACGTAATGCGACTTGTGCTCACAATGACGGTCCATTTGTCGGACAAGTGTGAACCCAGCCTAAAGCCCCATACACACCATCAGATTTTCTGTAGACTTTTGTCTTCAGATTTACCAAAACCATATAATATGAGGTCAAACCTTAGGAGTTTCAATTAGCATGCAATCAGGCAGGCCCTTGCACTACATGGTTTTGGTAAATCTGAAGACAAAAATCTACAGAAAATCTGATGGTGTGTATGGGGCTTTAGTAGACTCCTAGCATCACACCTGCACTCAACTGAAGCTGATGGAGCACAGACTGCTCATTTAGCTTCTACCACAGCCAGAGCTGATGATGTCTGACAGTTCTGAACCTACGTATATACCACACAGGGGAGATATGTCCCTATATAAATATATTTTTTCTATTCTCTACTATGATCAGCATAGGTGTGCGCAGGGGGGTGCACCGGCTGTGCCTGGGCATCCCCTAATCACCCCGTGTGGCACAGATTCCCCCTGCTGATATTTCACCAAAGCCACTCCTAACAACAATTGTAAAAAATAATTTAAAAAAATAAAAAACACTGCCCTTCTGACACCAACCTCTTCCCTAATGACAAGTCCACTGCTCTGCTGAAACCATCCACTGCCCTACTAACACCATCCACGTTTTAATACATTTCAGGTGCACACCCTTATGCACCTATGATTATCAGACTCACAGATTCCCAATTTCAAATTTGGCACTTAGATTTTCCTCAAGTATCCCAACGAATAGAAGCAATTTAAACCATTGTAAATAGAACTATTATTTTCGTTTCCATTTGTGCTGGTGTTCAGTTTTAGAGGTTTAGGTTTAAAGGTTAAGTTTACCTTCACAGCAGGCATAGGATCCTTCATGGTGTCATTCATTCATATAGATCTGTGAATAAATGAACCACAAGTCCCATCTTCAACTGCGGCCTACGGCTTTTAGCTCTCTTAGTTAAAACATTTCTTAACCCCCCATAAAAACAGATCCTGTTCCCTTAAAGCATATTATACACCACAATGCTTGTGCTGTGTCATTTGGCCCCCTGTATCACCTGTAATACCTGCCTGATCCTGCCAGTTTCTACCTTCACCCTGTACGCTGACTCTGATCTATTATGGCTGCTGAGCCCTGACACCAGAGTCAGTATGTGCCTCTGTCATCTGCAGCCTGCTCTGTGTCTCCTGTGTCCTCTCCTCCCTCCTCTCCCCCTCCCCTCTCTGAGTGTCTGCTCGTGTCAGCACCCCCCCCCCCCCCGCTCCTGCTGCTCTCATGGTTAACATTAAAAGCTCCTATCCCCTCTGTATTAGAACAATAAGCTCCCCTGTGTCTGTGTTAAATCATAGCTATGCTTATCTGTACTGATAACACACCGTCTTCCTGCGATCATGTAACTCCTCTGCTCTGTCTCTCCTCTCCTCCCCGGCTGACGTCAGCTGCAGTGCTTACTGTTTTTTAGCTAGTGATCTGCTCTCTTGTAAAAGTGATCAGGTAGGCTTTAGGCTTGGTTCACGCTACTGCGACATATGGTGACATATGGTGCAACTTTGCCAGGCGACTTCCTAGTGATTTGCTGGCAACTTGAGGACTACTTTGATGCGACTTTGTCTTGTGCAGGTATGTAAAGATAACAGCATACAGGAAGCTGCCATGCACTGCCTGGGTAATCTTCCTGTAATGTCGGATCCAAATCACATTAATATAGATGAGGATATGACTTGGAGGTGACTTCCATTAGGCCCGGTTCACACTGGTGGGACATACGCTCCGACTTTGAGAGCACATGTCACATGACGTGCATAAATCAATGACTTTCTATGAGAGCCGTCTTGACTGGTCAGACTTTGGAAAAGGTTCCTGCATTACTTTGGTCCAATTTCAGCCCATTGAATATCATTGAAGTCATATCGAAGTCGGATCAGTATCAGCAACTTGTGCTTAGAGGCAATGTTAGCACTGCAAAATGTCTTGGGAAAAAAAAACAAATCCATACCAGACCCAAGTTGCACTGGTTTCAACTTGGATCCTGTTCATTAAAGTCTGACCGATGTTGCAGGGCAAAGTCAGATCAGAAGTTGTGGGACTTTCATGTTGGAGCAGTGTGAACCCGGCCTTAAAGTTTATAGGCACAAGTCACCTTGAAGTAGTAAAGGAACCTTTTATAAAGTTGGAGCAACTTTAGTAGTGCTAATTAAGGCAGCTCTTATTGACTAACATGGGATTTCACATGTCATGTGACTTGGGGTCTCACAAGCTGGATTCCAAGTCAGTGTAAACCGAGCCCTACAGCCAGCCGATCACTTCTACAGTGTTCAGAAGGGGCCCCCTTCCCCTACCATACCACAATAAACAGTCAGGATGTGCGAAGACAGAAGGATATTTGTTCCTCCATTTTCCTCTGTGATGAATGAACTCAGAGCTGTTACAGGCATGGAAGCAGCTAGCTGAGTATACTACGATCTGTGTTCAGCTGCTTTGGAGGACAGGAGAGACATTAGGGGCTTAATAGACCACTGATGTCTCCATAAAGAGTATCTGTCATCCACCCAAAGTTGTCACAAGGGGGCTTGTTATTTAATAAAAGTTGAATAAAAAAAATAATTTAAAATGTAAATCACCCTGTCCCCTTGTGCATTCACTCACACGGGCATAGGTCTAGTGCGCATATGTAAACAGTGGCTGCACCACACATGTGAGGTGATGCCACAAATGTCAGTGTAAAAGCAACAATTCTAGCACCCTAATTCACAAATAACGCTAAACTGATAACCTGTAAGGCTGGGTTCACACCTATGCAAATTGGATGTGGGTTTCTCCACATCCAATTCGCATGACAGGAGATTGTGGGTGGCTCTCTATGTAGCCAGTTCACACATCTCCGTGGCGGCTCCAGTGCAGCTTGCACAGGGGTCCTGTGCGCCTTTTGGCTCAGTTTCAGGGCCGAATTCAGGCAAAAGTCAGCCCTGATTCATCCCTGAAACAGAGAACAGGGATTCATCGAACCCCTGCTGTGAACCGCTCCAGACGGAGGTGTGAACCCAGCCTAAAGGCTTTTAACCACTTCAGCCCCGGAGGGATTTGCCCCGTTAATGACCAGGCCATTTTTTTGTGAAAAGTCACTGCGTCACTTTAACTGACAATTGCGCGGTCGTGCGATGCTGTACCTAAACAAAATTGATGTCCTTTTTTTCCCACAAATAGAGCTTTCTTTTGGTGGTATTTGATCACGTCTGCGGTTTTTATTTTTTGCGTTATAAACAAACAAAGAGTGACAATTTTTTAAAAACTTTTTGCTATAATACATATCCAAAAAAATATAACAAAACGAATGAATTCCTCAGTTTAGGCCGATATATATTTTTCTACATATTTTTGGTAAATAAAATTGCAATAGGTGTATATTGATTGGGTTGCACAAAAGTTATCGCGTCTACAAAATAGGGGATGTGTTTATAGCATTTTTATTATTTTATATTTTTTTTAATAGTAATGGTGGCGATCTGCAATTTTATTGGGACTGCGACATTGCGGCAGACAGATCGGACACTTTTGACACTTTTTTGGGACCAATGACATTTATACAGCGATCAGAGCTAAGAATAGACACTAATTACTGTATATGTCACTGGCATGGAAGGGGTTAAACTCTAGGGGGCGATCAAGGGGTTAACTGTGTTCCCTAGGTGTGTTCTAATTGTGTGGGGGCTGGGCTGACAGGGACATGACAGATCTCACTGTTCCCAATCATTGGGGACAGTAGATCACTGTCACCTGTCAAAAGGGGATCTACCTTGTTTACATTGGCAGATCCCCATTCTGCCTCTGTAGAAGGTGACCGGCGGGCTCCCGCCCACAACTGCACCTGCGCGTGCCACCGTACAGCTATGGCGATTTGCGCAAGAGGGACAACCTGCCGCCATCAGATAGTCGGCAAGCGGTTAAAGCATCACCTATGGACAATTTTAGGTAATCTAGTTTATCGAGACTTAACAGGAGCGTGCAATTTTTAATCTTGACATGTTTGGTATCTATTTAAGTGAAACAACATAATCTTTTATATTTTACCAAAAAATTGGGTGTTATACAGCAAGTGGATAAAGTGCATGCATACCCCAATTTTTTGTCTGTGTGTTTCAGATAAAGTAGGAAAAAATTAGAACCCCTGTCAAGTTTATAGTGCTGTTGATGCCCCTGCTGGATATATTCACCCCCTCTATTTGTCCTGGTGAATTTTTACTGAGACAAAAAGTGATAGAAACCTCAAAATGTTTAACTTTACAGGAATTCAGGGAGATCTTAAATGTCCCGTTCTTCATAGAGATTTCATCTTACTTCCTGTTGCCTCTTTGGAACAGAAAGTGAAAGAAAATCTCCCCAATGCGATAAAGACAACTAAAAATATAAACTGATAAGGTTTTTAACCCTTTCTTATGCTACCCAAAATTTAGAGTGTTTGACCAACTAAAACTTTTTCTCTTAGACCCCTTTCACACTGGGGCCGTGGGTCCGTTAGCGGTAAAACGCCGCTTGTTTTAGTGGCATTTTACCACTGTTTAAGGTCCCAAGAAGGGGTTAAAAAGGGGTTAAAAATGCCCGTGTTGCAGTGCTTCCGAAATCGCTTTTCAGGCGCTTCGGAGGTGCTGCCTATTTATTCCAATGGGCAGGGGTAGTGGAGGAGCAGTGTATACAGCGCTCCCAAACCGCCCCAAAGATGCTGCTTGCAGGTCTTTTTTACCCGTCCTGCAAGGGCACCGCACCAGTGTGATAGCACTCAGACTTTCACACTCGGGTGGCATGGGAGGCAGTTTTCAGGCGCTATTTTCTAGTGCTAAAACACCTGAAAACTGCCTCAGTGTGAAAGGGGTCTTAATTTTGGGAAGATTTTGAACATCTGTCAGGTTTTAACTGCTATCCAGGCTACTTTAGGCCCCTTTCACACGGCTGTTCCGATCAGGTCCACCTGCTAGTTTATCAGGTGTACCTGATTGGAAGGTCTATTCATCCTTATAGACAGGCTGGTGTAAACGGACTACCCCGGGGTCCAGTCGGGTCCCCTAAAAAAAGGGGGATCCGCTCTCTTCTGTTTAGGTGGAATGGATCGGAGGGTACTGTGTAAATGGACAGCGGAATCCCTTTACTCCCAGCTGCCCATGCAGCAGAGTGGGCTCTATCAGCAGATGAGTGTACACGAATGTGTCATCTGCCCGCTCTGCTCTGATCAGCAGAAGATCTGTGAGCTGATTTGACATGTGTACTGCCGAACAATTTGTACATTTTTGTTTCATTCTTTTTTTTTTTTTTTTTTTTTCGTTTTTCGGGTCATTTGTTATGATCAAAATTTGTAAATTCGGAAATTCAAAAATAAGAAAGAAAATTCTAAAGAACAAAAATCCGAAGATTCTAAATAATAACTAACTAATAATAACTATTACATTTATAGGTATTGGAATTTCCCTTCAAATTTGGCAAATACGAATTTATCCGAAGATACAAATTATCCGAAATAACGAATGCCACATCTAAACAAATGGAATGGAATGAATTAATAACAAATAATAATAATACGTTTCTATTATTATCATTATTGTTATTTATTATTATTGATTTGTTACGTTCCAAGCGTTTAGATATAGCATTTGTTATTTCGGATCATTCATAACTTCGGATAACTTTGTATTTGTTATGTTCACTAACAGCCAAATTTAAAAGGAAATTCCAATACCTATAATTTAATAGTTAGTAATAGTTAAGTTATTAGCTAGTTATTATTTCAGATTTACAAATTTTCGAATTTTAAAATTTTGTATTTTTCGTTCTTGTGAATTTACGATCTTATTTTCAAATCTTCACATTTTTGAATTTCCAGATTTTATAATTTCCAAATTTTCATATTTACGAATTTTCGAATTTACAAATTTTCGAATATCCGAATTTTTGAATATTCGAATTTATGACTATTCAGTAAAATTCGTAAAACAGGTTTTTGTTAACTTGGATATTTCCAAATTAACAAATTTGTGGAAATTCGGATTTGGAACGATACCAATTGCACATGTCTAGAGCTGATCCCCTGCTGATTAGAATGGAATCCACCACATGTGAAAAAAGTGATTTCTTTCCTCACTTCCTGTCCTGCTGATATTTTAGCAGAAATGAAGTGAACTCTCCAACAGAAACGCAAACACACTTTTTTTTACTAGGGTAGGGAAATTGCTAGAACTAGATATGTGTGATTTGTTTAGTTACGAATCGAAATGTGGATGAAATTTGTGTTATTTGGAGATTCAGATGTATCCGAATCTCCAAATCACAAATAATCAGAAATAAATTATTGCATAACGAAAGCAATACATTCTTATGTATTCATTAGTTTCATTCAGATGACTTGCTGCAATCGTTTGGGCTTTTTGTTAATGTTTGAAGCATCCGCAATAACGTAATAACATAACAAATGATCTGAATTGATTCGGATCCATTGGTTTTTATTCTAGTGAGCATAACATAAATATTCTAATACAAATCTTTTTGTATTGGGGTTGAACTTGAGAGACCATACATTTAATTTGTATCTGCACAGCCCAACAAACAAAGTCAGTTGGAAATGGGGAAATTAATTCAACATTACGAATAAATACGTATTATTTGGATTCAATTGTTTTATTCAGATGAGAGTGGCGTGGTAGTCTTTGACTCTTGTATTATAAGTCAGTTCTTTTTGCATTAACATTTTTCATTATTATAAAAAAGCACTACATATTAAATAAAAACATTGCAATAATTCACTAAGGTATAAACATAAAATAAGATAATTCCTACTTATTGTGTTTGGGTTGGATGGAGGTGGATCAATCAGAATCTCCAAAACATAGCGTACCAAAAGACCTTGATATAAATTTTGTTTGCATTTCGTACTTTCGGATGCACGTGTCCAGCTCATTCCATTTATCTTTGTGGGTTGGACTAGCAGGGTTGACTCGGAGTGCATAAGTAATCACTCAAAATAAATTACTTGTTAAAACTGATATAGACAATTCCAAAATAACGAAAGAATAACAGAACTTACGAAATTATACAAATCAATTCAGAGCAACAAATATATACTTTTCCGAACTAATTAAAACGCTCAAAAATGGAATAATTCTAACATAGCCGATATGACTAAACAAAATGATTTACTTAGCGAATTACTGTATATAATCGAGTATAAGCCGAGTTTTTCAGCACATTTTTTGTGCTGAAAAGACCCCCCCTCGGCTTATACTCGAGTCAGTGTCTGTGGGTGATGAGTAGATTCACATTACACAGAGCACGGGCTGCTTCTAAGAGCCGTTCTCTGCATGAAACTGTGACCTAATTACATTGGAATGCAGAGAATGCTGAGAGAGGTGTCAGATTTTCAACTTGATGTCGGGGAGGTGTGGGTGTTAGCTGTTCAGTCTTGTCCACCTCCTGATCTCAGTGAAGATCTGCAGCTCTCTCTCTCTGTATTCTCAGCATTCCAATGTTATTAAGTCACAGTTTCATGCACAGAACGGCTCTTAGAAGCAGCGTGCTCTGTAGACTGTGAATCTACCATACTCATCTCTTCTGTCTTCAGGCTACATTCTCTGTGTAATGGCTGAGTCCCTGTGTCCTGGCTAAAATCCCTGTGTCCTGGCTAAAATCCCTGTGTCCTGGCTAAAATCCCTGTGTCCTGGCTACAATCCCTGTGTCCTGGCTACAATCCCTGTGTTCTGGCTCCCTGTCCCTGTGTTCTGGCTACAATACCTGTGTAATGGCTCCGTGTCCCTGTGTTCTGGCTACTGCATTTCCCACCCTAGGCTTATACTCGGGTCAATAACTTTTCACAGTTTTTTGTGGTAAAATTAGGTGCCTCGGCTTATATTCGAGACGGCTTATACTCGAGTATATAGGGTAAACCAAAATGAAACAAAACTATTTTTTCCATTATGCACATCTCTAGCTAGAACACTTGTCTGCTTTTTGTTTCTCTCTCTCTGCCCCTGTTGGAGACTTTTCCTCACTTCACTGTAAACAGAGAAAAAAGTGATGGAAAATATTTCTAATTTCTCATGGAATGTTCCTCTAGCATGTGTGGAGATCATGTGGGCTGTTTTCCCAAAAAAAACAATTGAAATGGATAATAGTGAATGTTTCCTACTAACCAGTTGCTGACCGGACCATAGCCGGCTACAGCGCGGTCAGATAGCTTTGGGAGGCTGTCACATGATTTACTCCCAGAATCACGCTCCCGCGTGCCCCCTGGGGCGCACACCCGGGAATGTCCATGGCCGTCAGCTCTCCCAGACCTAATGTGTCACAGATCAGGGTAAAGGGCCAATGACAGTGGCCCTTTACCACGTGATCACTCCATCCAATGATGGAGTGATCACTTGTAAACAAACCGGAGCATGTGCAGTTCAGCTCCTCCCCTCTCCTCGCACCAATCCGTACCGTGTGCGAGGAAAGGGAGTATCGTGTGCAGCAGCGCTGTGGGCTGGATCTGAAGTGCCAACAGCGCTGATCTGTGCCCATCCCTGGCTCATCCATCCTTGGCTCATCCATCCACATCCATGCTCCATCCCTGGCTCATCCATCCACATTCCTGCTCTATCCCTGGCTCATCCATGCTCCATCCCTGGCTCATCCATCCATCCATGGCTCATCCATCCACATCCATGCTCCATCCCTGGCTCATCCATCCACATTCATGCTCCATCCCTGGCTCACCCATCCACATCCATGCTCCATCCCTGGCTCATCCATCCACATCCATGCTCCATCCCTGGCTTATCCATCCACATCCATGCTCCATCCTTGGCTCATCCATCTACATCCATGCTCCATCCCTGGCTCATCCATCCACATCCATGCTCCATCCCTGGCTCATCCATCCACATCTATGCTCCATCCCTTGCTCATCCATCCACATTCATGCTCCATCCCTGGTTCATCCATCCACATACATGCTCCTTCCCTGGTTCATCCATCCACATTCATGCTCCATAACTGCTTCATCCATCCACATTCATGCTCCATGCCTGGCTTATCTATCCACATCCATGCTCCATCCCTGACTCATCCACCCACATCCATGCTTCATCCCTGGCTTATCCATCCACATCCATGCTCCATCCCTGGCTATTCCATCCTCATCCATGCTCCATCCCTGGTTCATCCATCCACATCCATGCTCCATCCCTGGTTCATCCATCCACATCCATGCTCCATCCCTGGTTCATCCATCCACATTCATGCTCCATCCCTGGCTCATCCATCCACATTCATGCTCCATCCCTGGCTCTTCCATCCACATTCATGCTCCATCCCTGGCTCATCCATCCACATTCATGCTCCATCCCTGGCTCATCCATCCACATCCATGCGCCATCCCTGGCTCATCCATCCACATTCATGCTCCACCCCTGGCTCATCCATCCACATTCATGCTCCATCCCTGGTTCATCCATCCACATCCATGCTCCATCCCTGGCTCATCCATCCTCATTAATGCTCATCCATGCTCCATCCTTAGCTTATCCATCCACATTCATGCTCATCCATGCTCCATCCCTGGCTCATCCATCCTCATGTATGCTCATCCATGCTCCATCCCTGGCTCATCCATCCTCATTCATGCTCCATCCCTGGCTTATCCATCCACATTCATGCTCATCCATGCTCCATCCCTGGCTCATCCATCCTCATTTCTGCTCATCCATGCTCCATCCCTGGCTCATCCATTCTCATTCATGCTCCATCCCTGGCTTATTCATCCACATTAATGCTCATCCATGCTCCATCCCTGGCTTATCCATCCTCATTTATGCTCATCCATGCTTCATTCCTGGCTAATCCATCCTCATTCACGCTCATCCATGCTCCATTCCTGACTTATCCATTCTCATTCATGCTCATCCATCCCATCCATGGCTCATCCATGCCACATCAGTGATCATCCGTGCCACATCAGTAATCATCAGTGCTCATCCATGCCACATCTATACCATATCAGTGCCCCATCTATGCCACTACATTGCCCATCAGTGCCTCACAAAAGTGTATTAGGCAGTCAAATTATATTTGAAATGTATGTCCCTAGAACACCTGATGGTGCTCCCTGCATGTTGGGTGTCTGTATGTGGCTAGGCTGTGTAAAAGTCTCACGCATGTGGTATTGCCATACTCAGGAGGAGTAGCAGAATGTATTTTGGGGTGTCATTTTTGCTATGCACCTGCTATGTGGTAGACTTGGCGTAAAAAAAAAGTGTTTTCATTTTCTTTTCACATTTTCCAAAGAGTTGTGGAAAAAAAATGAGATGTTCAAAAGACTCATTATATCCCATAAAATATACATTAGGGTGTTTACTTTCCAAAATGGGGAAATTTTTTGGGCATTTCCATTGTCCTGGTGCTCCAAGTGTAATAGGTAGTCTAGAAATTAGATGTGTAACGGTCATGTACCTGGGTGTCATTGAACCGGGATGTTCCTGGTCTCACAGCTACAGCCTTACCACGGGGGAGCTCTAGAGTTTTCGCTATGTTCTTCCAGCTTGATGCACTGCCTTGGACTCACTAGCCCCACCTGGTGGCAGCTGCAGACAATGCTTAATCAAGCAGCCCATAAATAGCAACACTTCCTGTTACTCAGTGCCGGTTTGTTGGACTTGCTCCCTTGGTGTTTTGATTGATCTTTAAAACTGATTCCTGTGTATGAACTTCTGCCTGAATTCTTGACTACTCTCCAGTCTGCTGATTTGGTACTTCACGGCCAGCTCGTGTATGACCTCTTACTTTTTGCACGCGTGTATGACCTCTGTCCGCCTGACCACTCTCTGGATTAGGGTTGCCACATCATCCCTTTAATCCAGGACACATATGAATTAGACAGTTTCTGAGGCTAATTTAATGCAGATGAGGCGCCAAGTGAGTTTAACTACCAACTTAATCGGCCGCAGAAAGAATGTGTCCTGGTTTAAAGGGATGATGTGGCAAAAGTACTCTGGATACCGATTTTGTACCGCTTTGCCTGATCTGTTGCCGACATGACCTGTCCGACTACGCTTTCGCCTGACTTCTCAGTGCTCAAGTTCCACTTCGGACACTACCTACCACAGGTACCTTACAGTAATTTATGTCCCTAGAATGCCTGACGGTGCTTCCTGCATGTTGGGCCTCTGTATGTGGCTAGGCTGTGTAAAAGTCTCACACATGTGCTTTTGCCATTCTCAGGAGGAGTAGTAGAATGTGTTTTGAGGTATAGCTGCAAGTATGCTTATGCTGTGTGTGTGTCAGAAAAACCTGTTAATTTGACAATTTTTTTGAAAAAAAATCTTCATTTTGCAAAGAATTGTGGGAAAAAATTACAATTTCAAAAAACTCACCATGCTCACCAAACTCACAATGCCTCTTACTAAATACCTTGGACTGTCTACTTTCTAAAAAGGGGTCATTTGGGGGTATTTGTACTTTCCTGGCTTGTTACTGTCTCAAGAAATGAGATAGGCCATCAGTACATCAGGTGAGATCAATTTTCAGTGATTGGCACCATAGCTTGTAGACTCTATGGCCCCTTTCACATGAACGTTCCGTTCAGGTCCGCCTGTCCATTTTTTCAGGTGGACCTGAATGGATCATCCATGCACCCCTATGAAGCGACGAATGTCAGCGGAGATCCGCTCCAGACCCGTAAAGTCTGATGGTGGAAAACCCCTATTTTTACATCCGTCTGCGGATCGGATGACAATGGACAGACGGATCCGTTGTCATCCGATTTCCCATAGGGGAGAGCAGGGGCACAGAGAGAGCGGAGACGGATCCATCATCCGTCAGCTCAGCGGGGATCAGCGGAGCCCGCTGACGGAACGGCCACGTGAAACCGGCCTAAAACTTTCATAAAGACCAAACAGAAACAAAGAAAAATGCACTTTTTTTTTTTTTACTAAATTTTTGGTCTTTTTTTAGTTATAGTGCAAAAAATAAAATACCACCAAAAGAAAGCTCTATTTGTGTAAAAAAAAAAAGGCAAACATTTCATATGAATACAGTATTCCATGACTGAGTAATTGTCATTCAAAATGTGAGAACAGTGAAAGCTGAAAATTGGTCTGGTTAGGAAGGGGGTTTAAATGCCCAGTGGGCAAGTTGTTAAACAATAGATAACACAATAAATACTAATTCAGTTTTATTACACATCAATTATAGAAATTATAAGAATGCTGCCATATTTTAAAATGGGAACAATAACCTCTAAAAATCAACCTCATGTCAGTCTTCATGATACAAAACATTGAATACATTTTATAACATTTATACAAATATATATATTTTTTAAACAATGTTTAAAACAATAGGAAAAACACCAGTTCCTTTTCATACAGCACACAAGCTTAAAGCGGAGTTCCAGCCAGTTAAAAGTCAGCAGCTACAAAAAGTGTAGCTGCTGACTTTTAATAATCAGACACTCACCTGTCCCACGGTCTAGAGATGCGCCACCTGATGCTTCGCTCCTCTCCCCCTCCCCTCCGTGGAGCCGGCGTCACAGGTGTGGCTGTGCTGCGTGTTAAGAATGGCCGGGAAATCTTCTGGGACACGACACGTTGCAGGGAGGGAGGGGGGACAGGTGAACTTCCTTCACCAAAAAAAATGACATGCCAATGGTGGCATGTCAGGGGGTCACCTGTACTTAAAGCAGAAGTTCCACTTTTGGGTGGAACTCCGCTTTAAAATATAGGCGTACTTTGGATAAAAAAAACTGTGTATGCACCCCTATAGCATCGTTTATTGAAACCCCACAAAAGTGGAAACCGGAAGTGAGGTCCAATTGCTGCCATATTGTTTTTTAATTTCACACTTATTTTTAACAGTAAACGGAGCTTATATACATGTACACTGAAATACATTATATAGAAATACGTGACACTAATTTTGATGTTACATTTTAAAAGCAGCGGTGTTCTGTGACATTTCCTAAGCAATGAGATTGCCAGGCTTGGCGCTGCTTTTAAATACGGTAAGTGTGAAATTGAAAACCTCCGGTAGGTATATTAAGATGTCCGCTTGCCGCCTTCTCTTTGTATCCTTACTGTGGACGTGTGCGGGTGTAGCAATATGGCAGTGACAGAACGTCACTTCCGGTTTCCATTTGTGTGGGGTTTCAATAAACGACACTACATCCCCACCCCTCTTTGACATAACAACAAAAATCGAATGCAGCATGGCGCCTCATTACACTGTTTGAATTTCCTCTGCATTAAGCATTGTTTACTTACCTTTCTTCTGGCCAAGCTCAATTGTGCTTGTGCACTGGAGGACAGAAGCTAGGAGGAAAATTGAAAATAAACAATGCCTGGCACAGTTGTAAGTTGAGCAGTCTTGGGACTGTACTGCATTTGAGGTTCAACTTTTTTTTTTTTTGCATAAATCTAAGGTAGAGTGGGGAAGCACATACCCAGTTTTTTTATCCAAATGTAGAGCAGCTTTCAAGGGCAAGTTCACTTTTAGTAAATGTCCACGCTCCCTAGCCCCAAAACTGAATCTAACCTATAAACCAAATAGTCAGCTGCTTACCCCTACTTACCACAGCCCCCACTGATCTTTACCTTTTCTGGGCCTGCTGTCCAAGCCTATGCAGAGAGACCCTGTAGCCTTGAATGGTGTCAAATTCTATGAGTCTCAAGATTTGTTTTATAGGGAGGGTGCACTTGCTACAGATATAACCACAAAGCTGTACTTAAAGTGTATCTATGGTCAAAATGTAAAATCATATTTCCACGTTCTATTTAAATTATATTTAAATAATTTCTGGCCTATTCCTAGTAATCTGAAGTATCTTGAAGTCTGTAAACTCACTTTGTAAGATCCCCTCACATTTACTTCCTTGAATTCTGTGACATGTATTCACTATGCCCTGTGAGTAGGCACTGCTGTGTCACAGAATTCACAGAGAGTGCCTTCTGAATACAGAAGGAAGGAATTTTAGGAGGCCGAGTCAGTACAGGAAGCACTGCTTGCAGTCAGAAAGGTACCATGGGATGTGTAGTCCATAGAAACTGAAAGTAAACAGCAGAGGAAAAGTTGCAAAGCATGCAGGAAATCCAGGAAGTTGCAGAAAGAGATGACCAGTAGACAGGCAGCACTCACAACATGAAAGGAGAATTACCACATAAGCTTAAATTGGATTGTCAAATACTGTTTGTATTGTTATTACAAATGATGATATAAAATGAAAATGTATACTGTGACCATAGATCTCTTTTAATATGAGGCAGGCGTCTCTGCAGACATTAAGGAGTGAAATGGAATCAATGTACTAAAAATTAACATAGGAGTGTATTTACAAAGCAATGAATGTAACATTCACCAAGCAGTCACTGCATGGTGCATCAGTAACTGTAATTTAAAACACCAGAACTATGAAGGTACACCTGCAGTGAATGTTTGATGGATGCCACATTTTACTTTTTATAAAAAAAATAGTCCATATTATTGTTGTTAGGCAAAACATTCATATTTGAAAGATAAATGATCAATAACAAGTGTTTTAATATGTTTGTTTTAGTTTATATGAAGAGGGAAGCCATTTCAGCTGCTACCTCGGGCAGAATGACCAAGTGTACACTCACTCCGTTCCAAATATCATACAAAAGGAATGCAGCTCTAACTGGGTTTGTGTTATATGAGCACTCAGGAAACGGGCTTAATAAGACTATAATCTAAGCATTTGACCAGGGCTTCTCTGGCCACAGCTCTAATGTGTTCTTTCTTTGGATTGTTCTCCTCTTTTCCAATAACAGTTAGGATCTCCAGCATTTCAGCCTCCACCAGTTTCTTTGCAAGCTCTTTGTCAGCATTAATCAGGTTGTAGGCAATCACAACTCCACGGTGCTGAACCTGCAAGTCCTCATTAAGGCAAAGTCTCTGCAGGATTTCCATCCACTGTGTAGTCTAAAAAATGTATACACACATAAAATGATTTATATAAAAAGGAACATGCTAAATTGCAAAGCCAAATAAGAAAGATAAATAGGAAACCAATCAAACAGAAGCTAATCTAAAAGCTTCCATGTTCCCATTATAGCATTTGCACAAACCAAAAGGGATCAACGTTGGACAGCTCTGTTGGTCATAAACAATGCTTTTTTCCACCACTACAAGTATGCATGAGAATAAACTAAAAGTCCAAAAGATTCAACTTAATGTGCCTTCTCTTTTAGTTACTTGTATAAGACAAAACCTGTACCAGGTTTCACTAACTACCTCTGACCCTATTACATTGCTGGATGGTTCCAAGTGGTCAAAACGCCTTGGGGTTGATTTACTAAAACTGGAGAGTGCAAAATCTGGTGCAGCTATGCATAGGAACAATCAGCATTCCAGGTTGTTTTGTTCAAGCTTAATTGAACAAGCTGAAGTTAGAAGCTGATTGGCTACCATGCACAGCCACACCATATTTTGCACTTTCCAGTTTTACTAAATCAGCCCTCTTGTTTTTGTAAATTCTTCCCGTGATCTGTGTTATGTCTCTCCATTCAAAGAAAAGACAAGTGGAGGCTTCTTTACTTTTATCATCATGAAATTGCTGGTGATGATGTCACTGTTAAAACATAGACTACCAATGTGAAAATATGCAATGGTTGCAGCCAAGTCACTGGGGCCTATGGGAGTAATTACACACTCCTGGACTACATATGTAAAGGACACATTTTCAGAGAGAAATATGGAGGATGTCTCTGTTAACTTTTCCTTCTGCAAATGGTAGTTGCCTGTCTATCATGCTGATCATCATGCTTCAATACTTTGAATCAGAAAAAGCATGCAGATAATAATTTATGATTTTCTGATATCAAGAATTGTTCCAGGTCAGTGACTTTGAAAGAATTGAAGCTAGTGGGTCAGTGTAATAGCCAGGCAACTAAAATTGTAAAAGGGGTTAGCTATGGCAGTCCCATATTACTCTGAAGTCAGGTTTACTTTAATCAGCATGTTCTTTGTTTTGAATTTTAACTGCCTTAAAACTAGCATTCTACAACCCCTTCCTTTCCAGGAACTTTTCTGTTTTTAGTTCTGTGATAATTTGACTGACCATTACACAGTAATGCAACATTATATTGAAATTAATTTTGTATCATTCTTGTTTGCTTTACTTTCTAGTATAAAACATATTAACCACTTGATGCCTGCGCTATAGCAGAAAGACAGCTTCAGCACAGGCTTAGATTGCTGGGAGAGCATAAATGGACCAATGGTGCATCCAACTAAGTAAGTATGAATCTGCTGAAATAAAAAACAACCTATACTTTTCTCTTAAAATATGGGTTTGGTAAGCAGTCTGAAAAAGCAAGGAAAGCTGGGCGGCCGCACTTCGATGCATACACCTTTAAATCCATACAGCCACAGAGATACAGGAACAGTGACAGCTGAGGTGTTTCACACCCTTATTGGTGCTTAGTCATAGCACCAATAAGGGTGTGAAATGTGTCAGCTGCCACTGTTCCTGTAGCTCTGTGGCTGTATGGATTTTAATCTATTCCAATAAAGGTGTATGCATCAGAGTGCGGCCATTCAGCTTTCCTTGCTTTTTCAGACTGTGTTTGCAGAGCCAGCAGCCTTTTTCTTGCGTGCAGGGAAGGTGTAATTATGGTATCGCTGCCTGGAGCAGTATAAACTTGTTTTCGGGTTTGATAAACAGTTGTTAAAAAATCCCTCAAACATCGGTGGGATTACAAGGCTCCCTCTGCTTCCTTTCTCTTCTCTGCTTCTTTCATTAGGCTATTAACCTCCTTGCTTAGCATTCATTTGTTATGAGAAGGGGCAAGTGGACTCTCAAATGTAACCAGTAGTAATGTCTACATTTTTGAAAGTTGTGTTGGCCAATACGATTGGCTTTGTGCCTTTTGCTTATGATATCATCCCCATTTTAAGCTAATTTGTGAGCCAGTATTTCCATATATTCTCATTTAAGTAAGGTTTGCCTAATGTTAGCTTGCAATGAGTTTTACTCACCACTTGTGTTAATTTGTGGCATAGCTTCTTCTCGGCTGCGGTCAAAACAGCTAGAGTTCCTGCTGCGGCTCTTTGCAGTTTCACTTCATCCTCTTCACCACACAATAATACTACCAATTTCAAACGATCATTTCCTTCCGCCAAGAACCTTTCCTGGATCTAAAAGAATGACACCACAAACTAAGGCTGGTGGACATTTTCGTATTTTGACTGTTAAAATAGTAAGACTGTAAAGTGGTTTTATAATTTTGTAAAGCAATGGGAACTCCACTGGAGCAGTTAATTCTTGTCCTGTAGCCATTATTTATGTAGCGCCCTCTACGGTAGGTAGGTGTTAACGTGAGATTTTTGCTAGGTGAGGCAAATTTAGTCAAGCCTGACTTAGTGCAGGCCTGATTGTTTTGATTTTGGGCTAGGAGTGGCCCAGGGTAGAGCTGGGTGATTCACAGGTGGTGTCATCAGGACCTTCCACTTCTTTCCAGAAGCTTCTGGTGTTTTCTGGGAAGAGAGGTGGGAGGGGAAGTGTAGCCACCTGGGGTATTCTAAGGAGCCCTGACCAATCCCCAACCTGGATTGGCAGGGGGCATGCCTTCTTAAATACTCAGGGTCAGCCCAGGATGGGAGGAGAGTTCGAGAGCTTGGGTGGAAGACTGAGGATGTGATAGTGTGGAGACTGTCGTGGCCCAGGGGGAGCTCCAAGTCTGGGGGGGGTGCAACCGGGAGGATTGAGATCCTGGTGGGAAGCACAAGGCGGAGCGGAAATTTTGCGGGAGAGAGCACTATCAGAGAGAGATCTTCAGTGAGGAACTACAAGTGTCAGGAGTCGGAGAGCTACACACCCTGGGATACTGGAGGAGGCATGCCGGAGCAGATTGGGGTGAGAGACAGTCTGGGAAGGATGCAGAAGCCAGTGTGGGACTTTGGTGTTTCTGTGGCAGTAGAGGAGCCAGTTGCAGCTGGAAGAGCTGGCAGGGCCTGGAAGAGGATGGGCTGGGAGATTTAGTCCATCAAGCTAGCTAGCACATTGTACTTTGCTACACTTTGGGAGCCAGCGGTCCCTGCCTGTAATGGCGGTCCGAGGTCCTGCTTCAACTACAGCAGGCCTCACCATGTGGTAGCTAGGCCGGAACTAAGTGAATGTGCTGGAGTGAGGAACAAGGGGTGGAATGTGCAGCAAGCGTAGTGCTGGAGTGAAGGAGAAGTGTATATACGGAGATGTATATAGTGGACCCGGTGTAAAGAACTGTTTGATCCTTGGGCATCCCATAATCATCCCTACCCCATCCAATTTCAAATCCCCTAATACAAAAAACAAAACAAAGTACCAGCCTGTTCTGTGACTCCAGATGTAAGGAAAAAAGTGTGATTGAGGGCAGTGTTATCAGGTGAACCACAACTTCCAGCCACCCCCAAGGGGGGGTCATGGCTACATTTATAAGCGCAGAGATTTTCCCTTTACAAAATAGGAATGTTCCACATTATATCATATATATGAAACATTACATAGATAAACATGCCTAAAAAAATTATTGCAATATTATAATGTGCTAAAACAGAGCAGTACTATGAAAGCATTTAAGATAACTGTTGTGGGAGATTAGCTCGTGGGGATCACTTTTCAGAGGAAAAGATTCAGCATGGAGGTCAGTTTCTTTAAAATCTGGTGGCTTGTCAAGTTTATTATTACGGGTTTGCAAGCTCAAAACACATAAAAAAAAGAAAACAAAACCTTGCTGTCCAGCGCTAAACTAAACAATCAGGTTCCTCTCTGTACAGTGTGGGGCTGTCCCCGACACCCACAAAACATAAGCATAGTGCAAATCTTGATCTTTGAGTCCAAATGAACACACAGAGCTCACGCAGCTTTCTCCCTCTGAGATCCAGGATAGAGCTCTCCTGTGCTCTCTTCCTGGTCATTAAATGCAGGTGGAGAGGGGTTTGAGTGGACTAGAAAGTCCGGGCTGGAACCAGCTCTGCCACAGTGGCTGGCAAAACCCGGGTGGGACTCTCGCTAGTTGCCTCAAAGTGATTGCATTCAAGGTGACAAGTATTGCCCGTCCATTATGGCGCCTCGCATAACGTCACATATCCCCTCCTTCTGCTCAAGCCCCTGAGGTGGAGCAACTGTCCCGACCATGCAGTGGGCCCGGGAAAGGCCATCAGCGTTGTTCTGGAGCATTCTGGCCCGGTGTTCCACTGAGAATTTAAACGGCTGTAGGGCCAGGAATCACTTTGTCACCCGGCTATTTTTCTCCCGGTTGTCACACATCCACTTAAGGGGGGCATGGTCGGTGACTAACCTGAACGACCCTCCCAGTAGGTAGTATTTTAGGGCCTCTAAGGCCCACTTAACAGCTAGGCACTCCCCCACAATGGCATAACTCCTTTCATGCCTATTAAGCTTCCTGCTTAAGTAGACGACCGGGTGATCCTCGCCATCTCTGATCTGGGAGAGAACAGCACCTAGTCCCACCTCAGAGGCATCAGTTTAAACATCAAACTCCTTTGTGAAGTCTGGGTTCACGAGCACTGGTTGTACTCAAAGGGCTTGCTTCAACTTCTGGAATCTGCCCTGTAATCCCCAGGAAAGCACAAACCTGTTTTTTGTTCACCGGTTGGGGCCACTTTTGAATTACCTCAATCTTATTGGTCTGGGGCTTGATCAGACCCTGACCAATAACATACCCAAGGTATTTAGTCTCCTCCAGACCTATGGCACACTTTTTTGGGTTGGCTGTTAAACCTGCTACCCTCAGCGAATCTAACACTGCCTGCACCCGGGGCAGATGTGATTCCCAATCTGGGCTGTGGATGATGACATCATCCAGAAAGGCTGCTGCATAGAGCCGATGCAGCCTCAAAGTCTTGTCCATTATCCTCTGAAAGGAAGCAGGGGCCCCACGCAGACCAAACGGCATTCATTTGTATTAGAAGGACCCCCCGGGGGTAGAGACAGACGTTTTTTCCTTTGCTGAGTCCGTTAGGGGGATCTGCCAGTATCCCTTAGTTAGGTCTAAGGTTGTTATGTACCGGGCACTTCCCAACCTGTCCACAACTTCATCAACCCACAGCATCGGGTATGCATCAAACTTAGACACGTTATTCAGTTTCCTGAAATCGTTACAGAATCGGATAGTGCCATCGGGCTTTGGGATAAGCACTATAGGGCTCGACCAGGTGCTGTGGGACTCCTCTATCATGTCTAACTCCAGCATGGTTTTTATGTCTCTCACCACCGCCTCTCATCTAGCCTTAGGTATTCGCTAGAGTTTTACATTTACACAGACCCCTGGTTCCGTGATTATATCATGTTGTAGTACAGTGGTCAGTTTGGGTAGGGAAGAAAAAAAGTCTCTATTTTTACTGACAAATTCCTTAACGTCGTTTTGTTGTGTCAGTGACAAGGACTCGGTTACAGGGACATCCGGGGTCAGGGGTAACTTGTCCTTTTGGGGAGCGGCACTGTCAATAAACTCTCTCTGTCCTTCCACGGTTTTAGGAGATTAACATGGTAAATCTGCTCTGGTTTCCTTTTCCCAGGCTGGTAAACTTTGTAGTTTACTTCCCCTACTCTTTCCCTAATCTCAAAGGGACCCTGCCACTTTGCCAGGAATTTACTTTCAACTGTGGGGACTAGCACTCTGTCTCCGGGGTTGAAAGTTCGGGTTTTGGCACCCCGATTATAAACCCTTCTCAGGGCTTCCTGGACTTGCTCCATATGCTCTCGTACAAGGGGCAGGACAGCTACGATTCGATCCTGCATCAAGGAGACGTGCTCTATGATGTTCTATATGGTGTGGCCTCTCCTTCCCACGTCTATTTTGCGACATCTAGCAGCCCCCTGGGATGTCTACCATACAAGAGTTCAAATGGGGAATACCCCGTAGACGCCTGCAGAACCTCTCATATGGAAAACTTGAGGTACGGCAGCAAAAAATCCCAATTTCGTCCATCTTTATCCACCACCTTTTTTAGCATACTCTTGATCTTGTTAAACCTTTCCACCAGATTGTCAGTTTGGGGGTGGTAAACAGAGGTACGGAGATTTTGTACAACTTGCACAATTCTCTGGTCACTCTGGACATGAACGGGGTACCCTGATACGTCAAGATTTCTTTAGGGATCCCTACCAGACTAAACACCTGGACCAGCTCCTTGGCGATAGTCTTAGTGGAGGTATTCCACAAGGGTATGGCCTCAGTCCAGGATCACCAGGATGTGCTGGTGTCCCCGGGCAGATTTTACTACTGGTCCCACGAGACCCATGCTAATTTGCTCAAATGGCACTTCATTATGGGAAGGGGGACAAGCAGACTACGAAAATGATGGGGCCGTCATTTGAGACTCAGGGCATGATTCACGGTATTCTTTGACATCTGCATACAACCCAGGCCAAAAGAATCTCTGGGTTATTCTCTCCCTGGTCTCCATACCCAGATGTCCCCCCATTACATGCCCCTGGGCCATATCTAGCACCATCCTGTGGAAGGGTTTGGGAACCACTAGCTGTTCCACTTCGTCCTCCCTGTGGTTCACCACCTGATACAACAAATTATTTTTAAGCGTCATGTAGGGTTAAGACACCCACCAATTAGTGTCCACAGGTTCCTCATCCATCACCTTCACGTTTTCTCTGGCTCTAAGGAGAGTGATATCCCGTAGTTGTTCTGTACAGAAGTCCTCTCTCCGGACCTCCAAGTCAGGTACTACATTTGCCTGGGTAATTTTTCCCCCGCTGTGAGCTATCTTCCAGCTCCTCCGGCTCCCCAGCCAGTACAGGAAAAGGAAGAGGGTCTCCTCCCTCCTCGGTCCTACCACCAGTTTCCCCTTCCATTTAGCAAAACGGGTCTGGCGAAGGGCCCCCGTGCTTCCGCAGCAGGAGGAGCTCTACCCTCCAGACTCCCTGTGCATTCCCATAACCTCCAAAAATGGGGAAAATCCCTGCCCACTAGGGCGTCATACAGTAGTGAAGGTACCACCCCCACTGAATGAGTCACACTACCGCAAGGGGTGTCAATCATAACCACCTCCGTCTGGTAGTTACGAGTGTCCCCATGGATGCAAATGACTCTGACAATGCTAAGGTGTAACCTTGCAGGATCTACACAATTGCTTTTTACCAATGTCGCCACACTACCGAGTCAAGCAGTGCAGTGACTGGTCTCCTATTAACAATAATCACACACATTTGCTTCTCCATGAGATTTAAACATGATGCTGTATATGTGACCTGTGCAAAAAGAGAGAGGCGTCTATTCACATAAGTATAATCTCATTGCATGGGTTCATCATTTAGGGGGCTATTGGCAGCAATATGGCCCAATGCATCAGTCGCACTTTATGTGTTCTATACCCAGTCCTCTCAAGGGTCCCCAAGACCTTCCTGGCTTCTTTGGTCAGTCTCCAGGTCTAGAGACCGCAGTCTCTTTAGCTGTATCAGCCTTATCAAATTCCCCCACACCCCTGAACCCTGAAACAGTCTTACCGGGTCTGCCAGGGATCTTTCACCTCTAGACACATTGGAGTGGGGCGTAGAAGGGCGCAACAAGTCCTCAGTAGCCATGTATCCACTGTGCTCATTGAGACCTTCAATGCTGCAGAAAATTTTCTGTACCCTTCCCCAGATCTGTACCTCAATACAATATTGTCTTGAAGGTCTACAGACAATTCCTTGGACTTGGATAAGTGGAAACAGGATGTGCCAGAGCTCAATTTTGAGTGTCATGGCAAAGCCTGTGAATACTTATGTACATGTGATTTTGCTAGTTTTTTATTTTTAATAATTTTCATAGATTTCAAACACCTTCTTTCACGTTGTCATTATGGAGTATTGTTTGTATAATTTTGAGGAAAATAATGAATTGAATCTATTTTGGAATAAGGCTGTAACACAACAAAATGTGGAAAAAGTGAATTCTTTCCGGATGCACTGTATGTTTATATACATTTATTTTTGTTTTAGGGATTTGTGTTAGCCCTGTAAACAGTAATTTTGTGAGATAGTTATTTGTTTGAATAGTTGGCCTTACTGGAGGCTCTGAATGTTTTATTTTTTGACATTTGAATGGTCTGTGCCTATTTTTCATTTTGCAAATGATGATTGTTACTTCTACTTCAGTCTGAGGATTTGGAACTTTTCTTGCACATGTGTATTCAGTAGGCATGTGCGATTTGTTTCTTTCCGAATTTGTTTCTTAACAAATATTTCGAAATTCGGCAATTCAGACAAATCCGAATTTCCGAATTTTCCTGAATTTTAGTTTTGTCAAATTTGGTAATCCGAATACCGGCAAATCCGAAAATCCGAATTGTGGAAGTTCGGTAATTGGAAAAGCCGAAAATCCAAAATTCAGAAATCCAAAAATGCAAACATAAGAAAGAACATTTGAAATGATGACTAACTAATAAATAACTATTCAATTACAGGTATTGGAATTTCCTTGAAAATATGTCTGTTAGTGATAAATTTTGTATTTAAGTTTGCTAACAGCCACATTTGAAAGGAAATTCCAATACCTATAATTGAATAGTTATTTATTAGTTACTTATTATTTAAAATGTTCTTTCTTATTTTCCCATTTCTGAATTCCCGAATTTCCGCATTTCCGCATTTTTGAGTTGCCGAATATCCGAATCCCAAAATTTTGAATGTCTGAATTCCGAATTTTTTTGAATCCCTGAATTTCTGAATTCCCGAAAAAATAAAAAAACTAACGGAACAAAAAAGAACAAAGTTTTCGGCCGTGCACATGTCTAGTATTCAGATAGGAATATCTACCTTTAGGCCTCCAAGAAAAAAGTATTAGCACAATCGACATCAATACGCACATGTGTTTGGACATGTATTTCTAATTTTGTGTTTCCTACATTGTTTCAGCAGTGAAAACGCTAGTGTTTTGGATAACAGTTTATGTTTTTGATGGAAATTTATGAGGGCAATTAGTCTGATTCCTATCTTAATCTGTTGGACATGTCAACGTATGAACCAAAAATTAGAATAGGGAAATGCTCAAAATAACAAAGCCCTAATGGTCTGAAATGGTCAGGGGATGCAGAAAATAAGCCAGGGGTGGAATAAGACAATGGAGTAATATTACAACTAGTTGCCCTCCTCCAGTATTTCATTCACCTAAATATTTCTGTTCTGGTCTCATTCTAAATTCACTAGCTGCAATTCTCACCCCAAATGGGTGCTGTGCATATGCAATAAGCTAATACTGCATCCACTTAAACAAGGTTATTTATTAGCAAACACTAATAAGCGTAAAGGGGGAGGATTAGCACTATAATATAATAGCCATTATAGCTGCTAGGAGGTGATTAAAATGTCACTAAACCCACATCATAAAAAAACTATCAATAAAAGCTGTATTACAAACTGTTCTCAGTCACTTAGAGATTCGTTTTCTGTATTCTGCAAAAACTTGGTTTATTATTGCTGTTCTATATCTCCACCTTCTGTCCAAGTCCCTAGTTCAGCTACTGATTTTACAGAGCAGTGTTAGCAGCTCTGCACATGCTCAGTTTTCAGTGAGTTTCTGTGCTGAGCATTTCCTCTCTATCACATGTGAGCAGCCCATGTGACTATAGAGTCACAAATGTGGGTATATAAACAGTGGTAAATGACAGCCCACTCTCTCCCTCCTCCTCCGTGACCACTAACCAGCTGAGGATGGAATATTACATGCAGCTTAATGGAGACTTCACCTCCCTCTTATTGTAAGATACAGGCTGGAGGGGCGTGACACAGCCTGTGACTGGCAGAAATCTGCCCACATCATGTTATTGCCAAAAAAATAATAAAGTTTTGATTTCAAATAAATATATCTATGACAATTTAAAACAGTATATTGATATTATGTATTTTTACTTTTTTTTATCATATGACCTGCAGCATAGGACTAGAAGCTCCCCCTGCTTATGTTTCCCTGCAGACAAGCTGGGTCATGTGACATCTGTATATCGATTAGGAAAACGTTTTTTTTTTTAAATTCAAATAATTACAGAGCCATCATCCATATATAGAAATAGAAGGGACAATGTAAATTAAACAGTGTGTGTTTATTATCACTTTAAACAAAGTGGAATAGTGTGGGCATCTGTAGCTAATAAACATTTTCTACTGAATTCTGTTTAGGTATCCCACAAAGTGCACAGATGTGATGTCTGCATATCAGAAGAATGCAGACAGAACGACTGACCAGGACCAAAAGGCATACTCAATAAAGAAGAATTTTGCTTAACATTAATACATTTGTATATTGGTAGCAGCATTCTAACCCATTGACTATGTGTTATTATGGGTGCATCTAAAGCTGAATGTAGATGTGTTAAGCAATATAATCCAGTTATATAGAAATATATTAATATTTAAGTTACAGTTGTAAGTGAATTGAGTAAACATAGTATGATAATTAGAAAAGGCTCACAAAGACAACATCTGTAACTGCAACATTAATTTTAAAATATGTTAAAATGACTTTAATATTGTCTTGTTAACCCACAACAGCAGTGGCGGCTGGTGGTTTTCTTTTTGGGGGGGGGGAGTGGCAAACAACCAACCCCCTGGTCGGTCAGCGGCAGCCCCACGCTGTTGGTCAGGTTACCCACACCCAAATCTCCCCCATCCAGCACCGCATTTACCCCATCTATGTCATGGACGGGCAGCGCTCCTACGGTAGCTTCCATCGAGTCTCCTCCTCTGCATTGCGGCGGCTTCCGCCACTTGTCTCCTCCCTCCTCCTCCTAGGCATCCAATAGGATTGCCAGTCCTTTCAGCCAATCGGGTGACGGGTCTCAGGACCTGCTTCCTGATTGCTCTGGGAGGAGGATCAGTGTGACAATAGCGAATATTTATTCGCTATTTTCACACAATTGGGTGGGCTCAGGGCGCGGTGCTCTGCACCCTGAGCCCACCCTTTTTTGAAGCCTATTAGAGCCTCTGGCTCTAATCACAAGCTTCAAAAAACCAACCCCCATTGAAATCCATGCATCCGGCACCCTGCATGTAGATTAGTGGCTGGGCGCATGGATGAGGGGGCGGCGTCTGTGCGCCCCTAAAGGACGGGCTGCCGCCGCACAACAGTATTCCTTGTATTTTGTAAGTTCTTGCAAGTACATTCCCATAAATGGAACAAATCTCTACCTACACAAAGGAAAAAAAACTCATGAAACAATTACTGCCCTAGCTGGTACCAAAGCAAGTACAGTATGTCTCACTTACCTCTTTATTTACTGCCAAGTTGCACATGCATTCGGTGGCAGCTTGTCGGATCTGTTCATGATTCTCAAACATATAATTCTCTATCTCAGGAAGGGCCTTCTCCTTAATGATTTTTTTCCTTTACACAAAACATTTGAAAAAGATCACTTAAATATGTAAAGCATTCCTTTTCAGCCTTTATCAGCGTTTTCACTTTCATCATTTTCAGCATTTTTTTCCAACATTTTCTGCTTGTGAAGTAACGGATCTTTTTAACAGCTAGCAGAACAGTTCTGCAAACAGAGAGAAATAAAATGTCCTGACCACTTACCTTAACACAAGTCTTATGCTGGCCCTAACCCTACCTTCTCCTAACTCCTAATCTTAAACCGATCCCTGCAGCATCTTTTGTTGTATTGTCTAGACCCAAATGCCAGTCCATTCTCTATAGTCAAAGGTTTAAACCCTCTAAGAACTTCCTTCTGCCCCCACACAAATTCCAATTGGCAAGCCACTAATATGGACTCCTTCACTAGGCCCACAGGCATATGTAGGAAGTGGGCAACCTCTGTCACTACCAGGCAGAAAGTGCTGCATTTGAACACAGAGGGCATCCCACAGTAAAAGAGTGAACATGTGAGCTTGGAGCTGGGCTTTACCCTAATCCTTAGAATCAATTCTTAACATTTAATCTGAACCTTAAAACCTAACCTAACACTTAAACTCCTAAAAACCAAACCCTTACCTCAAACCCCTAATCTTTTTTTTTTTAACAGAAGAGTTTTTATTTTTACAGAAGGAGAATTTAAACATTGGTTGCATACAGGTGGTAACCACTTATTTTACATTACAGTTACAGATACTTTCCATATTACAGGTGTACAAGACAGTTGCAGTTTATGCAGGGGAAATTTAACAGATGTGTTAAGCACAACAAGATTATCATCCAGAGCTATTGATCAAACAGAATAGTGACCTTTGCTTATCAGCTGCTTTTTGTAGGACTTCCGGGCTGAGTATGAAGAGATGGGGGGGGGGAGGGGGGGTAACAAAGCTGAAGGGCGACTGCATCAGGGGGTGGATCTGGAGAAGGTAAAAGAGGAGAGGGGGGAGGGGGAGGACTGTCACACATCATCCGCCCCAACAAACTCCTAATCTTAACACTCACCTTAGCCTAACCAGTAACCTAACCTCTAACACTTAAATTGTGCAGATCCATATTTACTTTTTAGAGTGTCTTACTCTGAATTCAATCCAAATAATGCCAAAGAGCTCATTACCGAGAACCAAGACCTCTCCACCAAAGCACCCCCAGATCTGCTTAGTCTATTAAACTCTGTAAACCCCCCAAAACTTTCATAGAAGCACGGTTTATTCCCTCTGCATCTGTGGCTTTAAGTTTTGGTCATACCGCTATAGTTCATTACCATAGGCAAGAATAAGTACATGCACTGTGTGGTACACCCTGAAACTAGTCCAAAATCTCAGTCAGTAAATTTTCATAATAATTATATTTGATGAGGAACCCATTTTCTCTTTCTGTGTATTCTTGTCATCGTAATTCTACTGAAAAAAAAGTAACCACTGCAAGGAAGGCCACATCTTGCACTTATTAATCATTATATAGTGTATCCCATAATCACTGACACACATATAGTACCATCAGGTGGTACTAAACATAGTGATCTGAACCCATTCTTTAAATTGAAAGGAATTTATGTGGCATGTAGTATGGTGAATATGTAAAGATTATTTTTTATTGTGTGAACATTAAACCAACCTCAATTTGTCACTTTTCCCAGCAAAGTTGGTCAGGCCTAAAAGTGCTTCATAGTTCTGCATACCATCTTTCTCTGTGTTTAGAAGACTGACCAGGGGACGTACCACTTCATATACCTGGAAGTATACCAAAATGCTTATAAAGAGCTGTCTCCAAAACATATATTTATGTTGGTAGCATTTTCTTATCCAATAATAAACTGCTTCAAAGCCTCTACACTTTGAAAGAAAGAATAGTTGCAGGCAGGTTGAAAAAGATCCATTGTGTTCAATCTAAGCACACAAATTTAAAAAAAGTCATCTTAAAAACCACAGTTAAATCATAGGAAAGCAAAACACTTATAAAGCATGGCCCATGAAAAATGGAACTTGGGGAAAAAAAATAACAATTGATCTCTGGATCAACAATCTACAGCATCATTTATTATAATTATTAGTAGACATTGAATTTTTTTGCAATAAGAAGCATTACCCAGTCCATTCTTAAAGCATTTTATTGAATGGGCTGGACCCTGCTCTTGTGGAAGACTTACTCTGCTCTACTTTGCTGGTTAAATACATTTGTGGCAAGTTGGCAAATGACAAAATGACAATGTGTATAATAGTGATTATCTATACATTTAAATTTATAGGTGAAAATTGCCTGTAATTTTGCTTGTGGAGTATGTTTACAGCTTGTTTAGTCCTGCGCCCTAGTAAACCTTATGGCCTCATTCACACAGGCATATCAATCCATACATCTGTGCAAAGGGGCTGTATTCTGTGCAGACCTGTGCCTGCAGCCTGATCAAATCAATGACGTGGTCGACTGCACAGCTCTCCATGCGCATGCGGGTTTAATGCACAGATCAGAATACAGTCTGTCTGTGTCCTTATCCATGCATCAGACACGCATAGATGTACATTCCTGGATGCACATGAAGATATGTGCAAGTCCATGCAGCCGGCTGCATGTCACTGATTTGTTTCCTGCAAAGGTCTGCATGGGACACCTGTGAATCCCATGCAGGAAAAAACAGCCCCTTTGCACAGGTGTAACGATTGGTTCGCCTGTGTAAATGAGGCCTAAAGCTCTCCACCTGTACCTCTGTATAGTATGATGAGACTGAATAGTAATTTGACCTCAGCAGTCAATGTTAGGAGGCTAGCTGTAGGCATTTGTCTAAAAAATAAATAAATAAATAAATACATACCCTTTCTCCTGGGAATGCAATGTCAGGGTTAGATATAGCTGCTATTTTGGCAAGACCATGAGCGGCTTTAGTCTTCCCAGCTTCAGTACCTTCCAGAGCCAGTGGGATCATGACCTATCAAAACAAAGAGCAATGGGTGATATTGTTAAACCTTCTTGTTTATGGAATAGCTAACAAGTGAATCATTTTAAGATATATTGGATTAATAAATTAAAGAAGGGATGTTGTTTCTCTGTTAAAAAAAAAAAAAAGAAGGGATATTGTAAAGCACTTTACCTTGCCACCCCCTTGTGCTACGATAGTTCCTCTGTCCTTTGGATCTTCACACAATGCCAGGAAAACTCTAGAAACAGTACAATGTAAATTAACAGAAACAGCTTCTAAAAATGTATCTTGCATTCTTTGATCTCTGAGCTGTTTAAAGTGGTTGTAAAGGCTTAAGCTTGTTTACCTTAATGCAATCTATGCTTTAAGGTTAAAAACCTTCTGCATGCAGCTCCCCAGCCCCTCCTTATACTTACCTTAGTTCGATTTAGATCCAGCACTGCACACAAAAGCAGAGGCTCTCTTTGCTCTATCCCTTCTCATTGGCTCAATGCTGCTGTCAATCACAGCCAGTGACAAGGGAACAGGGGGCGGGTCTGAGCCATGCTCGGGAGCGAGGCTGCACTAGTGCCCCCATAGCAAATGGCTTGCTATTGTATTATATATATTTAAAGGTAAACTATAAGGCCTCATACACACGGACGTTTCTAAAAAAATAAACAAAACGTCGGGCCCGACGTCAAGGAAAAAAAGTTGGCGTTTTTCGGCGTTATGCATTGGCGTTTTTGAGCGTTAGTGAGCGTCGGCGTCAATAGGCGTTTTTTAAAAAAAATCATCCCTCTGCTATTTTTCAACCTAAAAACGCCGGAAAACGCCGGTATAATAATAGGTGGCGTTTGTTGGCGTTTGTTGGCATATTGTGGCGTCGGTGTCAAAAAATGCCAAAACGTTACAGCCTCAGAACGCGATGGCTGTGGGTTCTAGTTTCAGCTCACTAACGCCGACGTCATCTACAGCTCAAAAACGCTGACGTTTTTATGGGGCCATTGACTAACATGGAGAGCTGCAAAAAACGCCAGAAAATGCCGGCGTCAAAAAACGTCCGTGTGTATGAGGCCTAATGGTCTGGGGTCAGATTTATTTGTAATTTTTATAAATTTGTTTTTAAACAGATATCTTTTTTTTTTTTAACTATGCATATCAAATCTTTGTGTTACTAATAATTATTTAACACAGCATGCACACATGAGCTATGGAGAGAGCGAGTATTCATATTTGTCCTTTAGCAGTAAAGATCATTTTTGTTCTAGGTGATGTTACCTGGCTAGCTGCTCTTTTGTTTGATCTGTAAGGATAGAGCTGTCTGCTTTCAACATGCAAGCAAGGGTGGACATAACATCAGCCTTCAACAGTCTCTTAACTCGCTTGGTCACAAAGTCTTTCTTGTCCTAACAGAACACAGAAGAACATCAAATAAATGCAAAATAGCATAGGCAGTTTCTCAAACCAAATGACCAAATACTATGCAGCAGGACAGAACTGAATAGGTTTCAGTATTTGTCGTAGTAAAGTAATCACATTGAAACACAGTGTTTTCAGGGTGTATTCAGATGTGCAATTATATTTTATGAATTCATTATTTCAACAAGTGCTGCTATAAAATATTCTGTATAGGTGCTACCCTAGATGTGGCATAACTCTGGGTACCAAATATTTTATTAGTGCTTGTCCCAGTTCTGTAAATGAAAACCAAACATGGTCCATTATCTGTTTTATAATGTTCTGTTCTCCAATAAGTTACTTACCTTTGGGTGTGTTTCAGGAACATGTTGCTTTGAGAACTTGGCCAGCTGTACCAGCTCAGGAATGACCTCTTTCACTTCATAACTGTTTGTACAGTTGACCAGAGTGGTAGCCACTGAGTACAAGACTGTCTTGTCACTTGTCTGTGGGAGTAAAAGCTGAGATGTCAGCTAAACGGTACAGAGCAAGCATTATTATTATTATAAAAAAAAATACCATGTCCATTCAACACATTGGCTGTACAAACCTTAGCCAGTTCAAACATGGCTTGCAGAGATTGTTCATCTTCAACAAAATCATCCTTTACATCAGCATCTAAAGTCAGATAAGCTAAGCCTTCAACTGCCCACTTCCTTGTTTGTATGTCAATGCTCGGATTACATAGCCACCTATGAAGAAACATCAGTCACTTTCCAGGTGGGAATGGAAAAGACAACTGAATACTCCATACACAACAGATTTTATACAAACTGCTTAACTATTTGCTGGGTAATATTATTTCTTTAGAACCAAGTAAAGCTAGCATATAATGTGTACTGTAAGTAGTATATTTTGTGCATGCTGTGATAAAAATGAATGGTGAAAGGCTTTTATTGTATAAGATACTTACTTCCTGCATTGTTTAGCAAGTTTATCTGTAGATCCCTCAGCAAACTGCCTTAAAGCGTAGTCTGTACCACCAGCTGATCCCAGCTTGCAAAGACCCTGAAAATTGAAAGCCAAACAAAACAAGTAAGACACTTACTTACACTTGCTGCAAAACAAGGCGTCAGACAGGTGTTGTTAAAGCTCCCTTAACGCCAGCCAAAGCCCATGTCACTAAATAAAATGGTTAGCGTACACTCCTGTTTACACATTGCGTTGGCTTGGCTGGGCGTCAGCTTTGTGTCAAAAATTATACCCCATGTAGCTTTAGCCAGGCTTCAAAGTCTCTCCAACGCCTCCATAGAAGTCTATGACAAAGCCCGTTGGAAGCCCATTTGAAGCTCGCTTGAAGCACCTGCGGCTTTTCAGAGGCTGTAATTCAGCTTTAGCTTTGCTTTGTTTTGGAGAAATTGCAAGTGTGAGATATCAACAAACACACAGGACATTTACCAAGCTTCAACGAGGCTTTAAAAGTGCATCACTGAAGCCTCACTACAGCCTGTTCGAAGCACCGCCAAAGCCTCAAAAACACATCATAAAAGCTTGTTTAAGCTGTATGGGTTTTAATGAGCCGAAGCAAGTGTAAACTAGCCCTAAAAGCAGAATTTATCAAATATCCAAGAACCAGGCCCCTATCTAGTGCAAATATGACTGCCTCTTACTTAGTATACTACAACCCATGAACCTGATATCCTGCACAGCCAACTGGTGACAGTTTTACAAAATATCTAGGACATATTTACCAAGTTGCCTATATCTGATCAAGGCCATATTTTATGTTGGCACAATGCTACTTTTCACCCACAAAGGGAGGAAGTGAAAAAGAGAAGTTTGGGAACACAAAAAATAAACACCTTTACCTAGATGGTTGCAGCACTGATCCCAGCTGCAGCTGCCCCCTGCTGGCTCTACACCAAGAACTGATTGCTGTGTTCTCTGGATTCAGTCTGCAGAGAGCCTGTTACTGTTAGTCACCGAATCTCTGATCTGCCCCTCCAGTGCTCACTGGAGTGCAGGGCTGTGCAGGGGGTGGGAGTGGCTGGTTCAGTCATTCAGGGGCTTGCCGGTCCAAGTATTTGGATGAATCCTAATTGTAAAGTTGGTATCTTTCCAGAACCTGGACTGGATGAGTGACTTGGATCCATAGGAGAAGTAGGGCCAAAATTGTTGTGGCTATACTTCTTTAATTGATCTTCAACCCTGTAGTAAATCTCTGTCTCATCTTTCCTGTTTTGCACAGACTTTGGTCTAGCAAAATTGGTTAATAACCCATTATTATTACAAGGTCATATTTTAAACCAAAAATGATGACGAGAGGTCAGTGAAAAAATTAATTTATAGGAGGGAAAATTACAGAAAGTAGCAACTTCCATTGAGATAGTCTGACTTGTATAGCAAGGGTCACAGAAATTAATGCAATATGGTCTCTAAAGTGAAAACAGCAAGGATCAGATTTGGAGATCAATGTCAGGAACCTTACCATGCATGTATGTCTGCCATGGACAGTAGGTATATTTAAACTTGCATAGGCTCAATGCTGAATGTTCTTTCAAATGTATTCCTGTGACCCATGATCTCTGATCTTTAACCTTGTGTCTGACCTTAATTACTGACCTTTGCAGGCCCTGTTGTAACTTTTAGGGGAGCTCATGTAGGAATTGTTCAAGAGGTCACCCTCATCACCTTGGGCTCCTCCTACAGGTACATGACACTGGTCCCATGCACTCTTTGAACTTGCGGCAACTCTTAACTCTCACTGCTAAGCACCTACACTTATATATGCCACAGATTTTTGGAAGTCTCAAGTCTTTGCAGGCCCTGCTGTAGCTTTTAGGGGAGCTCAGAAAGGAATTTTGCAAAAGGTTAGCCTTATCATCTTGGGTTCCTCATACAGGTACATGACACTCAAGGTAAATTACACTGGTCACATGCAATCTTTGAGCTTGCAGCAACTCTTAACTTTCACTGTCAAGCACCTACCCTTATATATGCTACAGGATTTTGGTAGTCACATGGTAGACACAGTACTCAGAGGTGTTGGTAGCATAAAATATTTCAGTTTGCTCATACTCACCACCAAAGCACGGATCTTAATCTTTTCATTCTTTGTTTTCTTGTAAATGTCTTTTAACATAGACACGCCATTAGTGATGATAAAGGAGGCACGGCTAAACTTTGTAGAGGCATGAATAAGAGCTTCCACTGCAACCAGCTGGTCTATCTCATTTTCCGATGCTGTCAGTGCTACCATCATTTCCATTACACCCTGCAGCCCAAGCAATTTGTTTCCAAGGTCAAATGGTCCTTGCAGAATACCTGACACAGTTTGTATGGCATGTAAGTTCTTCTCCATATTCTTAGGGTCAAAATTACCACTGAGAGAAAAAATAACAAATGTTTGTCATGAGGCTAAACAGTAAGACATAAAATGGAGAGATGATATACAGTTTAAAGAAAGATTTCTCAAATGCTTTTTACATTTGCCCTCTGGTATCATGAGCAGCTCTTGGCATTTTATTCTTATATCTTATATATGCGGTTCTTAAATGGCGGTATTTATAGCTATCTGTGTATGCAAACCAAATGATGGGGCTATGGGCCTAGATCTATGATTTTTATTTTAATTATTGCTAGATTAGATTCTTAATTATTGATTGTGATGGTGGAGGGGCTAACCAATCCGCAATCAAATCACTCAACATGGATGTCTTCCCACTTCCCTGTATTGCCAGTTGGTACGTTGATGTGCTCAGAATTGACATGGTCTGTAACTGCACCTTAATTCTATGTTTTCAATGCACACAACAAAAGAAAAAAATCTCACTAGTTGTAGAAAACTGGAGTTTTGTGATTTACCATTTTTTAATAATATGATAAATGTCTTTATTTTTCTTTTTTTATTTTGTCAGATGTTCTATTCTCAGATATCCTTGTGCAAAGTAAAACATCTTACTTACATTTTTTGAAGTCATACTGGGAACTAATAGGACCGATGATGATGAAGATCTCAACAATTTGGCAGAGGAGTATGTTAATATATTGGGCAATCCATTGGGGGCTGTATTTGTAAAAATTTTAAGGACCAATATTTTTCAAATAACTAAACATCTAATCGGACCTATTTTAGATACAGCATGGCATGCTGTTTGCTAAGACTGAAACTGTTACTACAAATCTGCTTATAAAATGCCAAAGTACACTTGTCTGTACATGTACCATTGGTTAAGGAGCAATAGTGCAGAATATAAATATCTTTAGTACAGCTAAGTATTTTTCCAAAAATAAAAAAAAACTTTACATTTTAATGGTCATTTTCTTCAATGGGGATTATATTAACCAGGAAGAGCATTGTAGCATTAATCACTGACTTTTCAAATTTGTGAATTATTGTTAAATTACTTACGTTATGTACTCCTCACATATTATACGGAAGTTGTCTCTTTCAGGGTCACAGCGCAGGTCATCATATAGCTTATTCACAAGAATGGAAGCATTTAAGCGGGTGTTCACCGTTAGAGGAAGGCTGTTTGGCAATTCTGGGATTTGCCCCAAAACCTTTAATATCTTCTTCAGTCCTGTCAGTAAAAATTGTATTGTATTGTGTACACTGTGAATGTTATTAAACAATAAATATATGGCTTTCAAACAATTGTCTACAGGCTTTATAGAGGCTACAGAAATACCTATGACATAAATTATTATATTAAATAAACATACAGTAAAGGACATTTTTTTGTGGTAATCCTTTGCCATAGGTGCATTTTTTTTGTAAAACAAACATTGACATAAATAGTGTGACATATAGCATTTTGTTTTATGAATTTTTACAAATTAAATAAAATTGACCAAAAAGTCATTACAGTTTCTTGTGAAGCACAAAGCCTCATTCCTAGCTCCCATATTGCATTTTTCTTTTATCCTTGTGTTTCTTCCTTCATTCACTTTTTTTTTTTTTTTTTAAACAACATTCATTTAAGAATTGCATCTAAATTGCTAAGCCCTGAATTGAAATATAGAATTTAACAAATAATATAAATCAAGACAGGCAAATTAACATTTATTTTAATGAAAGTGTTGCAAGATGATAGCAACTGTCTAAAAGAGAAATAAAAAGATGAAAAAAGCAATTTGGAGCAAAATAGATTAGTGTTATCAATTCTATAATTGCATTTTATTAAAACATTTTATTTTGAGAGTTTAAAAATATTTGTTAATGTCACCTGAGTCAACTACGTATAGAGATTTGGAGTTGTCTTTATTCTTCTGGTCTTTGCGGGGGATGTTTTTATTAAGCAGATTCAGAGCCTGATCCCTGCCATGTCCGGAGACCTTCTTACTAACAAGTATGTCCAACAAGTGGTTGGTGATCATCTGGAGGTCCTTCCTGCTGTCTGTAGCAAAACATTTAGATGGAGATGTAGGAATCATTCATAACTATGTTCACAGTACTGTACTGTAATAATATAAAGGATTCTGTATTTAGTGAATAATCTTATGATTACAAAGCAAAATCTGTATAGACAATTCATGGAAAAAAATAGAGTTGGGGAATACTGCTTTGTTGATTCTTAGCACAAAAATCTAAGGCTGACAAATAAGTCACGATCTCATTGTAAAATGTTCTTTAAATTTTCAACTAGCGCAGGGGCCCCTAACTGAGTATAGGTTGAAAAGATTATATATTTATATTTCTGCATCATTGATTACTGTATAATACTTGCAGCGAGAAACTCCCTTTGACTTTGTACTATTGCATAATCTTATTGCACTGTGTAAGTACCCATTTTCCTTAATTCTTCTCAATAAAATTCAAGTTAAAGAAAAGATTGTTCATATAGGCCTTCACTTTTTTTTCTAGACACATCTTCAGAAGATTTTTACAGAGCTTATTCAGATTGTAACATGTATGGCCAGTTTAGGAGGCTGTGTTTTGTGCACTGTGCATATTTCTGTCAGTACAGCCCCAACTCTCGATTGCCTATTACATAGATTGCATTCAACATACAGGTTCAACTTGGACATATGACATATTATATCCAAATTTTCCAGAGCTCTTACCTAAAACCAAAGCCTCTTCTTTCCCATGGTCCTTTCGATCCTCTCCTGTCAGAGAGTCCACAATATTCTGTACCAGATTGCTTGTAGCTATAGCAATTTCTTCATTATCAACTGCCATAATGCTCAAGATTTTACTGATACCCACAAGATGTAGGATAGCTGTAGCCTTGAGGACAAAACATATGTAATGAAAAACTAGAATATTAACATACTTTCAAATGGCTAAGCTCTGAGGGGCGGAGCGAAACGCGTTGAGGGCATGGCCTAGCTGGAGTCCAGGCTGAGGTTGCCACTTACACACTCATTTTAGGGACAACATCGATGTGCGACTACAGGGAGTCCTTTCTTATCCTTCAAAAAGTATTTTCCTTTGTACATTTCTCAAGAAAAGCCTTGCTTTTATTAACCTGCAACTTGTTCCATGTACTATATTTATATTACAGATCCAGCCGCACTTTTTTTTTTCATTATAGTAAGGAAGGTTTAGAACATTTGCCATGTTATATTGCTGTTTAAAGACTGTCTTAGAGTATAACTAAAGGCAAAACTTTTTCTTTAGTTTTGGATAGAGTGAAGAAGGATTAGAACACCTGTCAGTTTTTATTGCTGTCTTTGATCCCGTTAAGGAGATTCATCCTCTCGATTTGTCCTGTTTACCATTATCATTGAAAGTGAAAGAAAATCTCAAATTTTGGGTTGTCCCCAAAAAAGTAATAGAGGGGAAATCTAGTGGGGACACTAGTTCTGGTGACCTGGGGGTCCCAAAGGAATTCCCTTACTTTGTAGGGATTTCCTCTCACTTTCTGTTTGGCTATGGGACAGAAAGTGAAGGGAAATCTCTGCAATGGGACACAGATGGCGAAATAAAATCTGACCCTCCCTGACTCTATTTAAAATGAAAAAAAAGTTTTGCCTATAGTTCTACTTTTATAAGGAGATTTCCCTTTATATTAATGTCACCAGGGCAAGAAAATATCTCTAACACAATAAAATACTGAAAGGGGCTGTAGCCTCTTTGTATTTTGATTGTTACGTTGCCTGTGTCCCTATTATGATTTTCCTTCACTTTCTGACACATTTGCTCCAAGACAGGAAATAAGTGGAAATCTCTCCATAAAGATCAATAAAAAATATGTGGGTGCTAACCTTGCCCTTAAATTACCCTACGCTTTACGAAAAGGATTTGGCTGGAGATATTCTTTTTTGAATTAATAAACTTCTTTAGGTAACGAAGTTCTATGCAGGTACCATGGAAAAGGAGGATTTTATAGTTTGGCAGGCTTAGACTTACAAGTTACATATGTAGAAAATTACAAGGTCCAAAAAACTGCAGACACTTACTCTTGCCCTGTGGCCAGTGCACATGCCAGAAAGGGTCCTCACTGCAGAAAGAATCAGCTCTGGGTCTTTGGTATCCACCAATTGCAATAGAAGGTTCACACCATTGTTCTGGAAAATTCTCTCAGCACCTGCATCCTCCCTGCCCAGAACAATTAGATTATTGAGAGCCTGCAAAAAGAGCATTTGAATATTAAAAGAAGATTGCACAACAAATTCAATGTGCCCAGTTTAATAGACAATGCCACATATTTAAAACTGTACAGCATGTATATGAACTATATAGAATATTTATTGCTATAATTATAATTTTTTTTTTGCTGCTATTATTTTTGTTCTGAGTTTTCCAAAAATGGCTGTTAATATTAGGGAATGTCAGAAATCCAAAATATTTTTTTTACCTTTTCTCGTTTTTCTTTTTCGCTGTTTGGGTCCAGCAGTATCTCAAACATGTTTTGAACACGAGAGTCAGTGGAGAACTGAACGCGAAGCTGTGGGAATTAAGAGAGAGAGGTCGATGTGATGATATAGCACTCAATTTATCTAGATTCTTTAATTTCAGTGAACAGTATATTATTATTATTAAATTGGTTGTGTACCCTTGTATATTCCAAGTGAAGTGAATGGCCTCAGGTGACACACAGAGATTAAACAAATCCTACTACATATGTTGTACTTGTTTATCTGTAGTCTTCTCTTCTCTACAGCCGTTCAAAATGCAGAATATATAAAGCTTGTCTGAGGTTTCAGAAAGTAGGAGGTGAAGAGCTAAGCTTACACTTTGCAGAGCTCAGTGAGAACTGATTGGAGGGAAGGAAAACACCCCCTTCACACAGCACGCAGGAACAGAGCTGAGGCTGTCAATCACAGGCTGGCAATTCTTTCCCTGTCACCTTTTTTCTTATGGTTTCAGGAAAACATGTCAGAAGTCACTCATGCAAGCAGCAGAGGAATGAGGCAGAAGACAGAAACGCCACTTATTGTTCTAGATTGAGACAAGTACACACTACAGAGGGATATGCTTTGTTGATATTTCATGTCTGAGGTTTACAACTACTTTAAAGTGAATGGGATGCCCTATGTGCGCATGTGGAAATGCACAAACAAGTGCAAAAGTGAGCGTTATTGCATGTTCCTGCTACGTGAAGTGTGAATGAGGTCTTATGTGCAACGTGCAGTAACAAAGCAAAGCCAATCAATTTCTTTTATTAATCTGATTGCATTCATGCAAAACATAACGGGGTTGATTTACTAACAGTAAAATAGGTTTTTCACTTTGTAAGGGAATTTTCCTATAGCTTAGTGAAAATTGAAAAAAAAATCACTTTGCAATGAATATACAGTCATATGCAAGGAACATTTAAAATACAAAAAAGAAACAAAAACACTATCTTTGCTTGCATGTGATTGGATAGTGGAACTAATATATCCAACTTTGATATATATATACTGTAATTATTGATTTTATATTTCTATGAAGCAGGTATCGCAACTGTGCTGTGTCATCAATTACAAAGGCTTTCCAAAATATGAGTTGGATTTATATTAATGTGTGTATAAAGAAGTACTCCCAGTCCATTCCCAGTTGATGCCTTCTGAAAGGAAACGTGTTGGGCAGGAGCCAGTAGCATGACGTTGATACGCACGGACCATTCTGTAGGCGGCCGTACATTACCAATGTATATCTGCCTTATACAAGCAACTGATTTGTGAGTGCATTTTTAATAAACAATGGTATATGCGTTAATGCATTATGAGCCCTCTCTATTACTTTTATTATAACATGCTGTGAGAGACGTGAGCCCAGATCCATCCTGATCCTTTGAGGCCGGCTGACAACCAACCCTTGGATGTGATTCGGTTTATGCGCATCTGATCCCTTAATCGGGATCAATTTGTCTGGTAAGCGGCCAATTGTGTTGGTTCTGAGCATGGTGGCAAAGCACAAGCACCTTTGATTCATTTATTTAGCACAAGGACACTTTCTTTCATCTCTTTGCATGTGCAGCATTTGGAACCACAGATCAACTTTTAGCAGCATATGAACTGTGGGAGGATTTTCATATGAACTCTGGAACATAATCAATCGTATTTGTTGGAGCATAATTTCAATTATTATTTTTTTTTTTCAATTATATGAATTTTGTAACATGGTTCATTTATTGCACTCAATAGCACATCATATTAGCACTCTTTTGATTTATGCACTTTTATTGTGTGAATAATTTTTTTTTGTGAATTCATAATGGTATGATATTTAGAAAGATGGTTTATATATATTTTTTTGATTTAGTTTGTTTTCACAATTGTATGTGATTACTTATAATATATCAATAGAAACAGCGCACCAGCACATGACTATATATACCTAATATTTCCTCAGTATTCAAGGGATTTTTTTAAAGTTTAGCAGTTTTGGAAATCTTTGCAATCTGTGGCTAAGTGCAACCTTTTTAGAATCCTTATCAGTATAAAGAAGTACTGTATATACAACATATTTTATTGAACTGTGGTGTTAGAGCAAGCAGGATCTTACCTTTTCCTGAATACTAGTACCTAGCCGGTGCAGAGTCTCTATGAAGGTCTTATTCTTTGGCTCTAGTGTTGCACATCTCTGAACATCCTTATATGCTTGGTCCAGCTTCCCCAGTTTCTCCAGAGCCTGGCAGCGTCTGAACAGGGCTTTAATGTCTGATGCATCAACATCAATAGCTGAAATTGAACAAAACAATACCCACATTTCAAAAACAATACATCTAATAAATCTAATTTCAGAGTGTCTGACTTATTTGTTAATGCTATTTCATAACCAATTGATTATTAGCAAAGTCATGGTTTACAGTAGGGGTGCTCAACCCATTAAGTGTTTACCTACTGTTTAATCTCAATCACAAAAATAAAGAGTGGTTGGTGTGAACAAGCACTCTCTGTCTATTTTAGCGGTGGCAGGAGGATAATGGATAGGATCAGTTCCTGTATATGCTGTCCCCATCACCCCTCTTGTCCAAGTGTAAAACAGTGGTTGGGGGGGGGGGGGGAGGTAAAAACATGTCTCAACTATGGGATTGCTTTCACACTGATACACTGCAGTTTAGTCGCACGGTGGGTGCAGCGCAGTGCACCTACAGCTTTGCCATAGATTTCTATTGTGGTGCACTTTATGAAGGCTTACCAAAACTCCTGCATTCAGGATTTTTGGTGCGCTTTCAGAAAGCTCACCAAACCCGCAGGATATAATAGAAGTCTATGGCCCAGTGCAGATAACCAAAAAGGAAAGCCACAGGTACATTACACTGCACCTGCAAATCAGTGTAAAAGCAGCTTCACCGCTTCAGCCCCGGAAGGATGTCCCCCTTTAGGACCAGAGCACTTTTTATAGGTGCTTCTAATAGGTTTCAGTGAGGCTTCAACAAGGCTTCGACAAGGCTTCAGTGTGCACTTTTGAAGCCTTGTTGAAGCTTGGTAAACGCCTTTTGTGTTTATTGATATCTCACACCTGCAATCACTCCAAAACAAAGCGAAGCTAAAGCTGAATTCCAGCCTCTGAAAAGCCACAGGTGCTTCAAGCGAGCTTCAAACAAGCTTTGTCATAGACTTCTATGGAGGCGTTGGAGAGGCTTTGAAGCATGACTAAAGCTACATGGGGTATCATTTTTGATGCAAAGCTGAAGCACAGCTTAGCCAACGCAAAGTGTAAACAGGGCTGTAAGCTAACCATTTTATTTAGTAACATGGGCTTTGACTGGCGTTAACAGAGCTTTAACAACGCCTGTCTGATGCCCTGTTTTGAAGCAAGTGTAAACGAGCCCTTACTGACAATTGCGCGGTCGTGCGACGTTGTACCCAAATGACGTCCTTTTTTCCCCACAAATGGAGAATTTGATCACCTCTGCATCATTTCTGATCACCGCTATAAACAAAAAAAGAGTGACAATTTTGCAAAAAATCCAATATTTCTTACTTTTTGCTAAAATACATATCCAAAAAAAAAATATATAAAAAAACAAATTTATTCATTGGTTTTAGCCGATATATATTCTTCCTCATATTTTTGGTAAAAAAAAAATCGCAAACGGCATATATTGATTGGTTTGTGCAAAAGTTGCTGCATTTATGAACAATGAGAATTAATTTATGGGGTTTTTATATATTTATTTTTCCTAGTAACGTCAATGATCTGTGATTTTTAGCGGGACTGTGACATTGTGGCGGACATGATGGACAATTTTGACACTTTTTTGGGACCATTGGCATTTATACAGGGATCAGTGCTAAGAAAATGCACAGATTACTGTATAAATGTCACTGGCAGGGAAGGGGTTAACACTAGGGGGCGCTCTAGGGGTTAACTGTGTTCCCTGGGATGTGTTACTCACTGTGTGGGGGCTGGGCTGACTGGGGGAGGAGGGTGATCACCGCTCCCATACACAGGGAGCCTACGATCACATTCCTTCCCCACTGACAGAAAGGGGATCTGTGTGTTTACATTAGCAGTCCCCGTTCAGTCACTGAGGCTCCCCCCGTAACACAGTGAGCGCGTGATCCGTGATCTCGCAGCCGTCGGTTGATGGCGGTTCGCAATATCAAGCCAGGTTGCCGCCGTCAAGCCATGGCGGGCGGGCGGTCGGCAACTGGTTAAAGTGGTAGTAAACCCTCCTATCATTTTCAGCCAAGGAAGCTGCCATCTTGGCCTCTGTTTAATCTACAACTGCCATGATGCTGCACATGTGATCAGCTATGACACCAACCATTGGATGGTTTGACAGTTTGGTTTAGAGCACAACCAATGGGAGTGTTACATTTCTGGCACATGCCGGAAATGTGACTGGTTTTTAACCTGTTAAATGCATGGGTTTACTACGGCTTTAATAGTTGTTAACCCTTTTATAGGTGCTAATATGCCCATTACAAAAGCGCAGTGTATGTGATGTTTAATACATTGACCTTCTTTTTCTCCTCCAGCTTCTGTTGGCATCACTCTCCAGACTGCTAGAAAGATTCCAGACTAAGTGCACTTGGTATCACTCTGCCTGGAACAGGAGCTGGTGCTACGGAGGAAGGATCAGCTTATGCAGCTCCTGCTCCCTCCGCAACAGCCTGCTTCCTCTGCTGCC
This sequence comes from Glandirana rugosa, assembly GCA_018402905.1. Lineage (NCBI taxonomy): Eukaryota > Metazoa > Chordata > Amphibia > Anura > Ranidae > Glandirana > Glandirana rugosa. The sequence goes on along the minus strand of BLSH010233823.1, from coordinate 1,934,192 downwards.
AGTTCCAGCTCAATGCACTCTGATGCTCTGGGATGGCAAGTCTTCAACCCGTTGATCTTGATCTGGGCCTGCTAACCTACCATCCCAGAGCATAAGCATGTGCTTCTATGGTTTGAGGTTGTGAGTCACATCAGAGGGCTCTGTGCCAGGAATTGAGCAGGGGTTGAGCACCCCTGGTTTACAGATATAAGGCAGTCAAGAAAGATGTTCTGCGTTTTTTTTTTGTTTTTTTTTTACACTTCTTACCTTTTGTCGCATCTGAGGCTGCTTGAACATAATTTTCCTGGGGAAAAGAAAAGGATGCAGGTAAACTAATTTTACGGAATGATCTTTCTTAGCACAAAACTGCACAGAAACCGTTAAATTTACTAAGTTTTAATGCAAGGTTAAAGTTTTTTTTTTAGTCGCATGACTGTAATTTTCAAATTTCATTGCACACTTTTTGGAAGTAATGATCCTTATTCTGGTGCGTTAGCTTTGTGTATGATAAATATTCACTTATGAATAGATTATTATCTATAATCAAGCTGATTTCTAAGGCCTCATACACACGGACGTTTCTAAAAAAATAAACAAAACGTCGGGCCTGACGTCAAGGAAAAAAAGTCGGCGTTTTTCGGCATTATGGATCAGCGTTTTTGAGCGTTAGTGAGCGTCGGCGTCAATAGGCGTTTTTTTAAAAAAAAATCATCCCTCTGCTATTTTTCAACCTAAAAACGTCGGCGTCAAAAAATGCCGGAAAACGCCAGTATAATATTAGGTGGCGTTTGTTGGCATATTGTGGCGTCGGCGTCAAAAAATGCCAAAACGTTACAGCCTCAGAACGCGATGGCCATGGGTTCTAGTTTCAGCTCACTAACGCCGACGTCATCTACAGCTCAAAAACGCTGACGTTTTTATGGGGCCATTGACTAACATGGAGAGCTGCAAAAAACGCCAGAAAACGCCGGCGTCAAAAAACGTCCGTGCGTATGAGGCCTTAAAGCACATGACAGGAGTATTCCAAGCTCAGTTTTTTCCAGGGCTAGACCTGTATGCTATGATATCCCACTACAAGCTACACAATGGCTGTCATTGCAGTTAGTTATACTTTAAAGCCCTGTACACATGGGCTGAATGCCGGCCAACATCAGCTGGTTCAATAAAAAACATCCAACATTCGGCCCTTGTGTAAGCCAGCCGGTCCGACCAGTAGAACACAACAGCCCAGCAGGAGAGATCACTGTACTAACCTCAGATCGTTATTACATCGGCTCTGATCAGAGCTGACAGTTTTTTAGTGCAATCCGCTGGGCTGAATGGAAAAAAAACTAATAATGTGTACCAGGCTTAGGGCAAGCAGTTTTCTTTAAAAATCCTGACTCGGTTTGTGAGCGCTGTCTCGCAAAACAAGCAGGATTAAACCTCTGTGCATGCAATACCATATGTGGTCAGAGGTGCGGTGGTGACGCTCAGAGACGCTAAGAAGCACTCGGAAATACTGAAAGTGTCAACAGTTCCCGAGCATTTCCGAATGTTTCCGAGCGTCTCCGAGCCTCACCAGAACCCCCGCACCTCTGGCCACATAAGGTATTGCATACACCAGCGCCCCCTCACCTCTGGCCACATACAGTACTTCATTGACAAGCAGTCGCTGTGGGACAAATTATCTGAGTTTCCATTGTTTCCCATGGGGAAATTTGCTTTGATATACGAGTGATTTGGATTACAAGCATTCTCCTGGAATGGATTATGCTCGTAATCCGAGGTTCCACGGTACAGTACATAGATTAACATAGTAATAGACAAAGAGGCCAAAAAAAACAAAGAGAGAACAGTTTAGTGAAGGACTGTGAGATCTGACCACTGCATCCCTCCCTTCTATACTATCTCACCATCCTTGCATCTAAACTAGGAGATGGTGAGGGATCTTGAGAGGCATATCAGAGGGAGAAGCAATTAGGACAAAACCATGTCCAGGCACAATTGTTCTCCCACTGATAAGCTTGAGACAAAGGTGACTGCAGTTTGCCTTCTCCGCAAAGTTAAGCTGACCATGCACTATTAAATGTTTGAACAAACATTCATATGAACTTTTGTAGGAATATTCTCAGTACATTCTATGACTTGATAAATGTCGTTCGAAAATACCTTCATTTTGAAAGTAAAATTTACTTTCAAAAGTAAAATTTAGTTTTCTTTTAGCACTTCGTTTTATAATAAATGGACTTTCCCAAATAAAAACCACATACACTGTTAGAAATGAGTTTGTTCAAGAACAAGTTTCCATCCTGCTCCTTTGAATTTTCCTGTCACTGTGGTAGAAAATTAATGCCAGTTTCAGCCCAGTAACAATTAGAAAATTTAACAAATGGTCTTAAAACAAAACATTTTGCATGAAATTTTACTAGCGTATGACCAGCATACCACAGACAAATGAGACAAGCATTCATGTTTAGGGACCAGGTGGCTGGCATAGATAACTCAGGAAAGTTGGGTCTGCATAACTGACTGTTCTCTGATGTCAGAGAAGGCCTAAACTCCTTGCACCTTCTGCAGGGTGACGGCTGGTGTTTTTTTTTTTGAGGGGTGGCGGCAAATAACCCCCCTCGCGGCACCTCAAACCCCCCCCCACATGCGCTGTCTGCCGGTCCACCGGCACCTACCCCATTGACGGCGGGGATTGGTGTGCACATCGGGGATCGGCGGGCACATCGGGCAGGGGATCAGGCTGCAGCTGGCATCTGGCAGCGTCTCCAATGTCCTCTTCTCTTCTGAGATCATGGCGACTTCCACCATCTGTCTCCTCCCCTCCTCCTAGGCGTCCAATAAGATCACCTATCCTTTCAGCCAATCGGGTGATGGGTATCATACCCGCTTCCCGATTGGCCGGGAGGAGGATCAGTGTTGCAAAAGCGAATATTCATTCGTTGTTGCAACACAACTGGGTGGGCTCCGGACCCAATGCTCTGCGCCCTGAGCCCACCCTCTTTTGAAGCCTATTAGAGCCACTGGCTCTAAGCAGGTGCTTCAACCCCCCCCCCCCCCCCAATACGTGCCATAGGAATTCATGGAAGCCCTGAAAGGGGCTGCGCACATGGATAGGGAGGGCGGCAGCGGTGTTGGGGGGCCCGTGAGCCCACAATGCACGGTTCGCTACTGGTGCTGGCTGAGGCAAGGTATCCATATGAACCCATGAATGTTGATTACTTCCACAGCCTCTCTGGTCTTCTTGAACAGTTCAGTTAAGCCTCGTACACACGGGACGACGATCGTATACAACAGGTCGTACTAATGACCGTTGTATGCGATATCGATCGTTCTTATGAGCGATTAGAACAGCCGAACATACGACGGTCGTATAAGGGAGTTGTATGAGCAAACTAGAAAACTTGGTCGTACCAACAAGCGCTCTTACGACCGTTGTATCGTGTGTACAGAGCAGTTGGTACAACAAGTTGTATTGTGCAAAACACGCATGCTCAGAAGCAGGAACGGCCGGATGCTAATTACATGCACCTGAACGTTCTTTCTGTGCTCGCACGATTGTGTAGTGCAGTCAGTATGTAAGTTACATTATGCAACATACAATTTGAGACGATTGCACGCATAAGTCACCAAGACAAATTCCTTGTGAAATGTAACAGAACAGGAAAATTGTAATTTAAAATTTTCTAGTTATTGTTCTGGGATCAGGTCAACTAAAATTTTGGATGATATCTATTTAAAACCAAAATGGGATCTTCTATTTTTAAAGAGATAATAAATCTGTCAATAAAAATATAATATTAATCCACATTAACCAAATCTATTGTGTAGTTAGGGCTCTCATGATTTAAAGTTAAACTCCAGTCCGAATATTTATAAAGATAGATAGATAGATAGATAGATAGATAGATAGATAGATAGATAGATAGATAGATAGATAGATAGATAGATAGATAGCTAGCTAGATAGATAGATAGATAGATAGATATTGTTGTAGATAGAGTTAGAACCTCTGTCATGTTTTTGTTGGTCTCTAAATTTATACTAGGAGATTTCTGGTTCTGATTTTTGGTTCCCTGCTTGCTTTGAGCTGTAATGTTTTGTATTATGGATTTTCTTCAATAAATTCCACTGGTATGGTTAGGGGGCCAGTATACAAGGTAGGCAGACCTAGAGCTGTGTTTGTATGAGTATTTGAAGGAGATTTCTCTTCACTTCCTACTGTGCCACCAGAACAGGAAGCATTGAAAAGCATATGCAAAGGAGACACAGACAACAACAAAAACGTAATAAACTTGAACTTTTCCCCACTCTATTGAGATTTAGTGTAAATGGATGTAGGTGCAGTACTATTCTTATAACATACCTTTTTAAGGTAGCAGGCTGATCTGTTACGATACAAGACGGCCAGCAGCTTCTTATCTTTAGTAAGCTTTATGGCTTTGTTGTAGCAGTCAATGGCTTGGCCATAATCATTTTCCTTGAAAAACATATTTCCATCTTCTTTAAGCTGAATTGGGTCTTCCATCTGAAAAAATAAAAATAAAAATACACCTTGGAGATGATATCTATCTAGCATTACCTAGTATAAGCCAATAGATTGGGCTGACTATACAACTGAACAACAATGTACTCATCTACTGCTGTACATTGACAGTAAAATAAAATGTAACAATTGTCCTTATGTATCATCAATGGCAGCTTATTACTACATATGCCACTGCTAGCACCAATAAATACATGTTTATTATATAGGTAATAGAATCACAAAGCCTTAGCACAGTATTTTTTTTCAGTTATAGTTTGTGTCTTCAGAAAAGAATGATAGAATAGACCTTACCCTGTCTGCAAATTGATTGTATATCATGCAGAGGCTGTGACTAGAGGGGTCTGGGAAATATCCTACACACTACACATTTGTCTGACAAACAGCTGTGTGTATTCAGATGACAGGCGGCTTACCATATATGGAAAGTCAGTTGTCCCCAGAGAGACAAGTGGCCCTGTCACCTGTCCACAGGCCAACACACAACAATGTGTTCACTAATTACAGAAAATTCAGATTTGTTTTCATTTTTCTAAATTGGAGATTGAGGCAATTTAATAAAGCATTTGCAATGCTTTCCTGGCATTATAACTGCATTAGAAATCACATCAATAGCTCCTGAATTAAAATGAAAATGAATGAGTTAAATGGTAAATATCAAAAAGTATCCACGCTTTAACTGCAAGGTGCAGTAAACAGAATTTAATTAATTAAAGTCAGAGCAGGGCAAGACTAATTTTGATTGGTTGCTATGGGTTACTGAATCTAAGCTGCCCATACGCTATACCATCTGATTGCCCAATCTCCTTTAGAGTTACCAAAATTTGGTAATATGAGGACAAACCTAACCAATGCATTCAATATATATCAAATCAGGCAGGTCCTTGCACTACATAGTTGATGATAGAGCTAAAGTATACTGTACAATCAGATTGTAACATGTATGGTAAGCTTTAAGCTAGCCATAGACGGTTTGAATCTCGGCCTCAGCAGAAACTGTATAGGATTCAAACCATGCATGGGCAGGCTGAATGCACCCAAGCTGATCAACTTCACCCAAGCAATCAGCTCGGGTACAACCAGCCTGCTGGATTTTACATGCGATTATTGCTAGAGACTGATATAGCCGCTAGCAATAATCACTGTGTTCTCCCGGAGGGGACGGCTCCCCCCCCCCACCCCCCACCGCCGGGAGAACACAATGGCAGGAGGGATTCCCTCATCAACACTGACTGTGTTGATGGGCGAATTGAGTGAATGTCTTTCCTGCAACCCGGCCTTAGTTCCTTGTTCCAAAAAAATTTAAAAAAAGCTAAAGAGTGCAGAGATTAATTTTAAGTAATGCCTTTTCAGGCTACCAATGGGATTTAAAAAAATTTTTTTCACAAGAAAATAGGATTTTAAGTTGGTTAGTGAATTTTACACTTCCTTCCCCGAATGAGCATGTAACAGTTCATAGTACTCTAAGGCTGGATTCACATCATTGCGGTGCGAATTCCAGCCTGTTTGCTGCTGAGAAGGGGCGGAGCCGCTGTTTGTCGGCTCCTGTCCGTTCTCGCAGCGCATCGGCTGCTTGGGGGGGGGGGGGGGAGGGAGGAGAGGTGCAGTGAGGAGGGAAAAGATCCCTGTAAAATCGCCGTTCAATACGGAGCAAATCTTAGGTTCAGATGCGCTCCCATTGAACAGAATGGCCTGGGAATTTGCACTTCATTGCACAGAAAACGCACACGTTATCTGTGCAATGCGGACTGCGAATGCACCGCACCTATGTGAACCTGACACATTGAAAACAATGTGTTTTCAAGTGCCATGCGAATTGGATGCAGTCTAAGCCGCATCCAATTCGCATAGGTGTGAACCCAGCCTAAATCATCAATAAAAAGTAACTGTTATCCATAGCAACTTATCAGGTTTTACTTTTCATTGAAGCAATTTTTTACCTTGCCGCCATCAAACAACTAAAACACAAATTGATGGTTAGATGCTTCCCATAAAGCGTGATGTTATTCCTTAAATAGTAATTTAAATAATATCACTTGGATCTGAACCCATTAGGTGTCTTCATTATACTGCAATATGTTAGGCCTCATGCACACAGGCAGAAAAAAAATGCAGCTGGTAGTTTTCCTTTTTTTTTGTGCCTCCGAATGCAGCTCTGTTTTTGCCAATGTGTTCATGCACATTGTGGCGTTTCGATTTTTAGATTTTTACAGCAGCTTTTGGGGGGATAAAAAAATACCCCTGAGGTTTACTGGCATAATTTATGCACTTAAATGCATATAAACATCTGTAAACACATAAAGTTATTCTAGTGGCTTAGGATAAGTGCATATTCTAGCCAAAGGAATGAGTTTGCTCGCATACAAAAAACAATATGCCCATAAACACACATAATTGCTTGTAATTACATGCCAAACAAGCATTTTTTTTTATTCTGGCTTATCCTCCTGAAAGAAAGATCCAGCATAGCTGATGAGTATTATAATGTGCCAGTATACATTAAGTCTTATACTGTAATATGCAATATACTTAGTGTAGAATTGTACTGTATAGCAGTGTTGCCAACCTCCCGCAGCGTTTTTTACTGGCAAATCATGGAAAATCTTACTGGCAGAGCACATTTTTTACTGGCAACCTGAAAAATAACTGAACTCCTATTAAAAACTAAGACAATTGATATTTAAACACAACATGGAAACACTGACAATACCCATATCAAGTAGTTTGCCCGGTTTACACTTAAAAAGTCAGCACAGCATGACAAATTATCAGACCCTGATATTTATAGACAGTTCTAAAAATCACTGATTTTTACAAACTGTCAGTAAATTTACTGACGGTTGTCAACACTGCTGTATAGAATGATTGATGTGGGCATACAAGTAAAATACCATAAAATGCTGTGGTTGCATGGTGTTTAGATAGAAATGACTCAAACAATCTGACAACCAAATCAAACATTGTGGTAGACTACCTATAGGCAAAGTCCACCAAAATAAGCAGTGGAATGAAACATGTAACCACTTATTATTATTAGTAGTAGTAGTAATATTATTATCAGCAGTAGAAAATGAGACAAATGTAAGAATGAAAGGTGTCAATAAATATTAATAAACATACGATATTAAATATTAATAGACATTGTACGTCATAAAGACACTAAATTTCCCATTTTGTCCAATATATAGACAATGCAGTTGATTTTTTTTGTATTACATAAATGGTATATCCTGACTATAGAAATTTCTACTGTGATCTCAGCATATAAACATACCTTGACCGGCATATGGGATCTTGGACTTTTTGTAGCACTTCTCAGGCAGCTTGTGTCCTCTGTGATATATATAGAAGTGAATGAAATGGTCCAGGACTGTGGAATGCTGGGACACCAGACACACACGGGGGTGTCCTCTTATAAAGAAATATTTTAAGAATTGATAGACAAAATCCTCATTGATGAATTGTCAGACATAATTTTAAACTAAACAAAGTTTCTTCTTGTTCCACATGTTGGCACACAAATGTGCAAGCAAAGAATAGTAGAGCACTTAAGTAGTGGTAGACCCCCCTGTTGGTGTTATCAAGCCCACCTGCCCTGCCATTTATGGAGGTGACTGAAAGCTGACCACTGGGACAGCTAGAGGCATGAAGCTGATATAGTGGGAGATGATCCAGAGCAGCTGTCAGTGCTGGAGGTGCCTAGTAGCTTCTGGAAAAAAAAGTGCCCATGTCACTAGGCCAGGCTCATCCACTCCTAGTTTTCTTTCTTCTTCTGTTATGACGCTGCAGTTTCTATGTCTTTCATCCCACGGCCTATCTGGTTTATTATTTCACAACCAAAAAAAAAAATTACATTCACTAACAAATAAAAAAAAAAAAAAAAATTATATATATATATATATATATATATATATACAGTATCTCACATAAGTGAGTACACCCCTCACATTTCTGTAAATATTTTATTCTATATTTTGATGTGACAACACTGAAGAAATTACACTTTGCTACAATGTAAAGTAGTGAGTGTACAGCTTGTATAACAGTGTAAATTTGCCATCCTCTCCAAATAACTCATCACACAGCCATTAATGTTTAAACCGCTGGCAACAAAAGTGAGTACACCCCTAAGTGAAAATGTCCAAATTGGGCCCAAAGTGTCAATATTTTGTGTGGCCACCATTATTTTCCAGCACTGCCTTAACCCTCTTGGGCATGGAGTTCACCAGAGCTTTACAGGTTGCCTCTGGAGTCCTCTTCCACTCCTCCATGATGACATCACGGAGCTGGTGGATGTTAGAAACCTTGTGCTCCTCCACCTTCCGTTTGAGGATTCCCCACAGATGCTCAATAGGGTTTAGGTCTGGAGACATGCTTGGCCAGTCCATCACCTGCGTGCATAGGTGCAGAAAGTCCGCTTTAGCCACAGATTCTCTTCCTAACATTGCCCCCCCCCCCCCAAGGGGCAGCCTCTGGATGCCCAGTCGGGCCTTTAGATCTGGGTGAGTCCTCCAGAATAGCCGAATCAACTCTTTGGCATGGATGTGTTCTTCGGGTTCCCATGAGTTCTCTTCAGGTCCATACCCCTTCCACTTGATCAAGAATTGTGTCACACCCCCTCTCACTCTGCAGTCGAGGATTGCCTCGACAACGTATTCTTCCTCACCGTCCACTATAACGGGCTCAGGTGGAGCCGATCTCCTCCCCGGGAAGTAGTCCTTGGTTACCGGTTTCAACAGGGACACATGAAATACCGGGTGCACCCGAAGAGAAGGGGGGAGGTCCAGCTCATACGCTACCCTATTGATTCTCCTCTTGACTTGGAAAGGGCCAATGAACTTTGGTCCAAGCTTCTTTGAGGGGCAGGCCAATTTTAAGTTCTTAGTTGCGAGCCAAGCTTGGTCGCCAGGTTGCAGGTCCAGTTCCCCTCTCCTTCCTCTGTCGAACATCCGTTTGTTGTATTCCTGTGACCGGAATAATGTCTCCCGCAGGAGCCTGTTGTTCTCCACCAAGAAAGCAGCCATGTCCTGGACAACAGGCACCGAGCTTTCCGGAGCCAGGTCGGGCAGGAAGGAGGGATGGTAGCCGAGGTTTGCCCAGAATGGTGACTGATTGGTGGCAGAGTGGACTGCGTTGTTGTAGGGGAACTCGGCTACCGGCACCTGAGAGAACGAGGAGTAGCATCGGAGGTACTGCTCTAACGTCTGGTTCGTTCTCCCCGTCTGGCCGTTAGTCTGGGGGTGGTAAGCGGAGGAGAACGCCAGCTCGATTCCCAGCAGGGAGCAGAGGGCCTTCCAGACCCGAGAAGTAAATTGTACCCCTCGATCGGATACAATACTGGCTGGTAGTCCGTGGAGGCGAACTATTTCTTTAATAAAAATCTCTGCCATTTGGTTGGCCGTCGGAGTGCCCTTCATGGGGATGAAATGGGCCATTTTGGTGAGGTGGTCCATGACCACAAAGATGGTAGTACATCCTGCAGATGGGGGCAGCATGACTATAAAGTCCATAGATATATGCGACCAAGGCCGCTCCGGAACAGGGGATGGGTTTAGCAACCCCCAGGTTTTGGTCCGATCAACCTTGTTGCGGGCACAGGTAGGACAGGCCTTAAGGGCTGCCAGCTCCAGCTCGGAAAGGGGGTATATCCTGCCGAAAGGCACCTCTGCCCCTGGGAGTAGCTAGATTGGGCAGTCGTAGGGTCAGTGTGGAGGCAAGGCATCTGCTCCCTTCTTGCTAAAGACATCTAAGGACTCGTGATACTGTGCAGGGACTGCCAGGCGGGTTTCCATATCAGGATCCGGACAGGGTGCAGTGAGGGCAAGACCTGTAGGTTGTGGGAAGCAGTGGAGACGGCAATAGGGAGATGGGAATTGCACGTTGCCAGTGACCCAATCAATTTGCGGGCAGTGGGCCCGGAGCCAAGGAAGCCTGAGGATGACAGGACTCAGCGGGGAAGCAATGGCGTCCAGTATTAGCAACTCTGAGTGACCATTAGGAGTACTGGCTGGAATGGGTACGGTCTCGTGAGTCACCCGAGCTGATGGTGGACCAATCTGCCAAGCGAACAGGTGTGCCTTCGGCTGGAGATGTACCTGGTGCTGGGCTGCAAAGGTCAGGTCCATAAAACAACTGCAGGCCCCAGAGTCTATGACTGCCCGGACTGGGACATCTCCCCCTGGCAGCTGTAGGGTGATGGAGAGCGCCAAATGGGCCGTCGGGCTGAACATGGACAGGACCTCCCTCTTCACGGGGTAGGGACTCCTAGGCCGCTTGGTAGGGCAGGTCCGCACCCTGTGCCCGGCAGCAGCACAATATAGGCACAGGTCATGGGCCCTGCGATTCAGTCTCTCCTCTGAAGTGAGGCTTGGGCGCCAGTGGGTGACCTGCCTTTCCGATCTACGCTCCCGTAGTCGGCGCTTAATCTGGATGACCAGATCCATTAAAGCATTCAAAGTTGGGGGGACCCCTATGCGGGCTAGCTCGTCCTTAAGGGAGTTGGACAGGCCCAACCGGAACTGGAAGCAGAGGGCAGCGGAGTTCCAGGTGGTGTCGGCGCTCCAGCGCCGGAATTCAGCCACATAATCTTCCACCGGGCGGCCGCCCTGCTTGAGCGCATGGAGCATGGCTTCGGCTGTGGCGGTTTGGTGCGGGTCATCATACAGACGCGCCATGGCTCGGAAGAAGCCTGCTATAGTGGTGGTATCAGGGGACTTATCTTCCAGAAGTCGGTGAGCCCAGGCCTGGGGTCCGTCTCGGAGGAGTGAGATGGCCAGTCCCACCTTGGTGGCTTCTCGGGAGAAGGTGCTGGGCTAAAGAGTGAAGTACAATTCGCAGGCGCTCCGGAACGCCCGAAACTTCTTGCGGTCCCCTGCGAACCGTTCAGGTAAGGGTACCTCAGGTTCGGTAGGCAGAGTGATGAGGGTGTGATCAGGAAGTGGGTTGGACCCCAATGCGGGTGGTGCGGCGAGCTCCTGGACTTGGCTTTCCAGTCGCAGGTAGTCATCCTGCAGAGCCTTCACCGCCCGAGTAAGGCCGGCCAGATGAATACAGAGTTCATTCATTGGAGAGGACCCCTGCGCAGACTCTGACATGGCTGCTGTCTGATACTGTCACGTACCTTGTGGATGAGTCTCACTTATGCAGTGGGTAACCTCCCTTACGACCCTGACTCGGGCACCCCTGGTAGAGTAGACAGGTGGCTCGGGAGTGCAGGATGGCACGAGGGTCGGACTGGGTCACTGGTGTTGATAGGAAGTCCGTAGGTGCACTCGTGCACACGAAGTGTGGTCGTACAGGCCAGGTCGTGAAGCTGGCTGGCGGTGCAGTACAGAAGGAGCAGGCAGATGGATGGTCGGGTTTAGGCAGGGTCGTAAACAGGCGGGCAGCAGGAGGGCTAGGCAGGATGGTGGTCTTAGGCAGTCAAGGGGTCGGTGCAGGCGTAAATCAGCAAAGTCAGGCAGGCCGGGTCATAGGAACAGGTAATCAAAGTACAGGCAGATCAGGAACACACACCAGACGCTGTAGATCAGACAGCAGAGTCTGTGTGCTGCTGAGGTGTTTAAATAAGGCAGCTGGGCTCCAATCAATGAAATCACCCTGCACAACTGTTAACCCTCGTCCCTAGTGATTCCCAATTGTCAACACGTCCCACTAAAGTAACTAACCTCGGGTCGACGGAATAAATTTGTGGAGT
>BLSH010233823.1:1902066-1921973 GCA_018402905.1 Glandirana rugosa | reverse complement strand
TGAGGTGTTTAAATAAGGCAGCTGGGCTCCAATCAATGAAATCACCCTGCACAACTGTTAACCCTTAGTGATCCCTGCGCTGGTTAGCAGATCCAAGACATGCGTGCATAGGTGCAGAAAGTCCACCACAGATTCTCTTCCTAACATTGCCCCCCCCAAGGGGCAGCCTCTTCCTAACATTGGGGATCATGCTCTGCTTCAGTATGTCACAGTACATGTTGGCATTCATGGTTCCCTCAATGAACTGTAGCTCCCCAGTTCTGGCAGCACTCATGCAGCCCCAGACCATGACACTGCCACCACCATGTTTGACTGTAGGCAAGACACATTTGTCTTTGTACTCCTCACCTTGTTGCCGCCACACACGCTTGACACCATCTGAACATAATAAGTTTATCTTGGTCTCATCAGACCACAAGACATGGTTCCAATAATCCATGTCCTTAGTCTGCTTGTCTTCAGCATACTGATTGCGGGCTTTCTTGTGCATCATCTTTAGAAGAGGCTTCCTTCTGGGACGACAGCTATGCAGACCAATTTGATGTAGGGTGCAGCGTATGGTCTGAGCACTGATAGGATAACCCCCCACCCCTTCAACCTCTGCAGCAATGCTGGCAGCACTCATATGTCTATTTCCCAAAGACAACCTCTGGATATGACACTGAGCACGTGCACTCAACTTGTTTGGTCGACCATGGCGAGGCCCGTTCTGAGTGGAACCTGTCCTGTTAAACCGATGTATGGTCTTGGCCACCATGCTGCAGCTCAGTTTCAGGATCTTGACAATCTTCTTATAGCCTAGGCCATGTTTATGTAGAGCAACAATTCTTCTTTTCAGATCCTCAGAGAGTTCTTTGCCATAAGGTGCCATGTTGAACTTCCACTGACCAGTATGAGAGAGTGAGAGTGATAACACTGAATTTAACACACCTGTCCCCATTCACACCTGAGACCTTGTAACACTAGCGAATCACATGACACTGGGGAGGGAAAATGGCTAATTGGGCCCAATTTGGACATTTTAACTGAGGGTGTACTCACTTTTGTTGCCAGTGGTTTAGACATGGCTGCGTGTTAAGTTATTTTGAGGGACCGCAAATTTACACTGTTATACAAGCTGTACACTCACTACTTTACATTGTAGCAAAGTGTATTTTCTTCAGTGTTGTCACATGAAAAGATATAATAAAATTTAATAAAATATTTACAAAAATGTGAGGGGTGTACTCACTTTTGTGAGATACTGTATATATATATATATATATATATATATATATATATATCTTAGATTGTAAGCTCCAATGAGCAGGGCCCTCTGATTCCTCTTGTACCAAATTGCGATGTAACTCTACTGTCTGCCTTCATTTTGTAAAGTGCTGCGCAAACTGTTGGTGCTGTATAAATCCTGTATAATAATAATATGCCAAATCATGCAATTGCAACTTCAAGATTAACAGGATAACTCATAAGTAATACATTTACAGCCTGCTCCATCTTGCTGCTGTTTCCCCACATTGCAGGATGAGCTTAAAGTAAGCCTGCCATTTGAGAAATCCAAAGGATGACATTGATGGTCTCCTGATGAAAATACTAGTTGCCAGATTACTGTGCAGACTCATTAACGTCAACACTGTATGAGTTATTAACCACTTCAGCCCCGGAAGGATTTCCAGCTTTAGGACCGGAGCCCTTTTTGCGATTCGGCGCTGCGTCGCTTTAACTGACAATTGCGCGGTCGTGTGACGTTGTACCCAAACGAAATTTGCGTCCTTTTTTTCCCACAAACAGAGCTTTCTTTTGGTGGTATTTGATCACCGCTGCGTCATTTCTGATCGCCGCTATAAACAAAAGAAGAGCGACAATTTTGCAAAAAAAAACAAATTTCTTACTTTTTCCTAAAATACAAATCCAAAAAAAAAATATAAAAAAACATTTTTTTCACCGTTTTTGGCCGATTTATATTCTTCCTCATATTTGCGATAAAAAAAATCGCAATCTGCGTTTATTGATTGGTTTGCGCAAAAGTGGTCGCGTTTACGGATGATGAGAATTCATTTTTGGGGTTTTTATTTTTTTTTTATTTTTTACTAAAAATGGCGGCGATCTGCGATTTTTTGCGGTACTACGATATTGGGGCGGACATGTCGGAACGTTTTGACACTTTTTTGGGACCATTGGCATTTATACAGCGATCAGTGCTATAAAAATGCACTGATTACTGTGTAACTGCCATTGGCAGTGAAGGGGTTAACCTGCAGGGGGCGCGCTAAGGGTTAAGTATGTTCCCTGGGCGTGTTCTAACTGTATGGGGGCTTGCCTAGCTGGGGAAGGGAAGTGGTCACAGCCTTCACGTAAAGGAAGGCTGTGATCACAGCCCTTCCCCCTCACACAGAGCGTAGGTCCGTGTTTACATACACGGACCTCCGCTCATTCGCTCCGGGGGGGGGGCATTGCGGGTGGCTGGCGGCAATCGAAGCCGCCGCACCCGCTCCCTGGCCCTCCCTGGACACAGTGAGCGTGCGGGCGCGCCTCCGGCGGCGCGCGCGTGCTCACTATACATGTTCCCGCAGCCGCCGTCGTATGACGGCGATTTGCGGGAACGAGCCACTTTGCCGCCGTCAGATGCCGATCGGCGGTCGGCAAGTGGTTAAATGATATATTGTAAATATAGTAATGAAGTAAATTATAACATTAAAAAATATAGTTCAGACAAGGCATTCTTTTTTAGTACACCTCCTCCAGGCTGAAAGAAACGTAATATGCGGTAATGCAATGCCCATGTTTTATTTATTTATTTTTTATTACAGTTACAGTTATTATTTTGTGTATCTTTGTTGGTGTTAATCTGCTATTTTGAGTTCAGGGCTGTATGTGGCCAATGTTGCATTGCATTAAAAAACCTTGTTTTGCTCTGTTGTAAGTTTATAATACCTACAGTATGTACACAATGGGAAAAATAATTATTTGATCCCCTGCAGATTTTGTAAGTTTGCCCACGTACAAAAAAATGAAGGGTCTATATTTTTATCATAGATGTATTTCAAATGATAGGGAAATACAGATACATAATATCAACCAAAAATCCAGAAAAAATGATACAAATGTTATACATTGAGATGCAGTTCAGTGAGTAAAATAAGTGTTTGATCCCAAATTAAAACATGACTTAGTACTTGGTAGACAAATCCTTGTTGGCAAGCACAGAGGTAAGATGATTCTTGTAGTTGGTTACTAGCTTTGCACACATCTCAGGAGGGATTTTGGTCCACTCTTCTTTACAGATCTTTTCTAAATCCTTAAGGTTTCTTGGCTGTCGCTTGGCAACTTGAAGTTTCAGCTCCCTCCATACATTTTCTATGGGATTAAGGTCTGGAGACTGGCTAGGCCACTCCATGACCTTAATGTGCTTCTTCTTAAGCCACTCCTTTGTTGCCTTGGCGGTATGTTTTGCGTCATTGTGATGCTGGAAGATGCATCCACGACCCATCTTCAGTGTTCTGGCTGAGGGAAGAAGGTTCTGATCTAAGATTTTACAATACATGGCCCCGTCCATTGGCCACTCAATGTGGCAAAGTCAGCCTGTACCTTTAGCAGAGAAACAGCCCCAAAGCACGTTTGCACCTTCATGCTTGACTGTGAGGGTGGTGTTCTTAGGGTCATAGTCAGCATTTTTCTTCCTTCCAAACACAGCAAGTTGAGTTAATTCCAACAAGCTCAATTTTGCGCTCATCTGACCACAGTACTTTCTCCCAGTCTTTCTCTGAATCATTTAAATGTTCATTGGCAAACTTCAGACAGACCTGTACATGTGCCTTCTTAAGGAGGGGTACCTTGCGGGTGCTGCAGGATTTCAATCCATGGCGGCGAATTGTGCTACCAATGATTTGTTTGGTGACTGTGGTCCCAACTGCCTTGAGATCATTCTGTGTAGTTCTGGGCTGATCCCTCACTTTTCTCATAATCATCCTTACCCCATGAGGCGAAATTTAGCATGGAGCTCCAGACGAACGGCGATTGATAGTTATTTTGTATTTCTTCCATTTGCAAATAATCGCTCCAGCAGTTGTCTCCTTCTCACCAAGCTTCTTGCTGATGGTCTTGTAGCCCATTCCAGCCTTTTGCAGGTGCACAATCTTGTCTCTGATGTCCTTTGACAGCTCTTTTGTCTCGCCCATGATGGTGAGGTTTGAGCCTAGGTTCACACTGACAGCGGGAAGGAAATCGTGCAAGTTCAGCTGAACTCGCACGATTTTATTCTCGCATGTCAGTCCCGACTTCAAGGGTGATTTAAGAGACATCTATGCGGGATGTCTATGGAAATCGCACCCTGAAGTCGCCAAAAGTAATACAGAAACTACTTTTGGGAATCAGTGCAGCATCCCAAATTCTGCATCACACCGATTCAGACGGTGCCATTGTCAGCGATTGCCGCCGATTTGGCATGCAATTTGACATGTCAAATGTAAACCTAGGCTCAATGGAAGAAAGAGATTCTGTGGACATGTCTTTTATACACATAACGAGTTGTCCATGTACTGGGAACATACGATCACTCTCCTCTCCCCTATCAGAACGGGGATCCGCTTGTTTACATTCACGTATCCCCATTCTGTCACTGCGGGGGAGCGATCCCGGGTAGCCGACGGACATCGAGTCCGCCCCACCCGCTGATTGGCTCCCCCACTATCATGAGCGCCCACAATACGCCCATCAGGTGATGGCGATTCGCGCAGGAGAGCCATGTTGCCACAGTCAATCCATGACGGGCGGTCGGCAACTGGTTAAAGTGCCATGCTGGTAAAATTGCCTCCCATTCATTGCAGTGTGTCTCTTCACACTGGGGCGGTGCGCTTGTGGGACGTTATGAAAAGTGCTGTAAGCAGCATCTTTGGTGCGGGTTAGGAGCGCTGTAAGTAGTGCTTCCAAAACTCCCTGCCCATTGCAATGAATGAATGGGCAGGGTTTTCAAATCGCCTGAAAAGCGTTTTGAAAGTGCCGCAAAACAGGACTTTTTACCATTATTTTTTGGTAAAAATCAGCCACTAGTGGCTGAAAAGCGCCGCAAAATCGGCGCTAAGACAGCGCTAAAGCACCACAAAAACGAGCTGGGCTTTAGTGCTCAGGCACAGGCGCTCAGTGCGAAAGTAGCCTAAAGGATATGCTATCTATGAAAACTCAGGGGATTATTTATAGCAGAGAATAGATAACATTATCAACTTTCTTTTGGGCACCACACATTTAAAATAAGTCATTAGAAGGAGAATAATACAACGTGTTACGCCAGGGAAAGGTTATTCAGTAGATCAAAAATGTATTTAAAGTGGATGTAAACCTGAAAAAAAAGAATGAATTAATAATTCTGCCTGGTAGAGTATAGGATGTTATATCATCTGTGCCCAGTCTTTCTACAAAGAGTTAATCCAACTGTGAGTAATGAGCTTATCTTTTTTCAGGAAGAGAAAGTCAGACTAACAGGCAAATAGTCGATCCGCCCCTTGCTCTGTGAGTGACAAGCAATTTGCTTATCTCCTTCACACAGCAGAGAAAGTTTTACACTCCCCTCTCCCTCCCTCCTCAATGTATCAGTATAGAGGTGGGTGGGGAGGCTTGTGACATCACAACTCTACCCAGCAAACTCCAGCAAACACAGACACCCTCTGATTTCAGAGTTTTACAGAGCTGCTAGTGCTTACAGGAAGGACATTTGAAAGGTAGGGATAGATGCAGGAGGCTTGCATGTATATATACATTAATACGGTGTCATTAGTTTATACTGAGTGGGTGGTGGGTTTACATCCACTTTAAGGTTGCCATACATAGCAAGCTTCGGTGATTATAAAAATAAAAAAAATCTGACCTTTCAAAGCATGTTCAAATGGTAAATCCACAACAATTTTAACCATGTAACTTTTTTTTTAAAATGTCACATTTCTTCTCATGGTATAACACCAAGCTGAAGTATTTAATATGCATAGTTACATAGTCAGTGAGGTTGGAAAAATACACAAGTCCATCAAGTCCAATCTATGTATGTGTTTTTTATGTCAGTATTTACATTTTATATCCCTCAATGTTATGGTCTCTTAGGTGTGCATCTAATAGTTTTTTTAAATCATCTATACTCCCAGCAGAAACTACTTATTGTGGAAGAGAATTCCACATCCTCACTGCTCTTACCGTAAAGAAACCTCTATGCATTTTTTTTTTAAATAATCTTTATTTAAGTTTTTAGGCAGACATTAACAAAACAAAGAAAAGGACACATAGGTTCCAACACAGATGTGTCCCAACATGTACATGCGTTACATTAGTATGCATTGAGGTTACCACAAAGCTGGCATCCGTCCAATTAGCCCATTTCTAAGCTGAACTCCCAGTAGGATACCAGTTGCTAAACCTATATCAGGCACCCAGCACGCCGGGCCACCACCTCTTCAGCCCCTCCTCCTCCTCCCTGGGCCTGATATATCCGACTCCCCCATATTGGACGGCCCCACCCTGCCCACCCCAGCCGAGAGGGGGGACACCAAGTGTCTCCATCATACCCTCTCTGGTCCTAAGACCTGGCCACGGGCCGACGAGGCGAGCCACCTCCAGGGCCCTGGACCCCCCACCCCCCAGGCCAAGCCGAGGGAGCGGCGGGATCCAAGACCCCCGGGGGGTCCCAGTCCCTTCCACAAGGCAAATATTTAGGTGGCCCCGCATGTGGGCGACTTAGGATGTATGTAAAAGTCTAA
Organism: Glandirana rugosa; assembly: GCA_018402905.1. Classification (NCBI taxonomy): domain Eukaryota; kingdom Metazoa; phylum Chordata; class Amphibia; order Anura; family Ranidae; genus Glandirana; species Glandirana rugosa. The sequence continues at coordinate 1,915,236 of BLSH010233823.1, read as the reverse complement.
TACCTTGAACACTGTATCGGAAACAGTAATTTAGAAACAAAATCAAAAACTTAAAAAGGGGAAGACATGTAAGGGTGTCCGGCCCTCCGCCCCAGGATTCGCCACTGACCTTAAGAGGCAAGAAGACTATCTTCATCTTTAGCATCTCCCTATGACCACGACCCCCTCTGGATGACGCAGGAGGGGGATGCAATGCAATGGGTCCACAAGGGAGGGGGAGACGCAGGGGTCCACTGGTCAGTTAGCTTAGTAATTTCATGTACCAGTCTGAGTGGGGTGTCTCCGCCGAGTCCCCCCGTTGCCCAGAGAAGGTTGGGCCAGCCTCAATATTTCCATGTCCAGACTGGAGGTAATTTGTCCTGAAGCAGAAACGTGCTCCCACCACAAGGCCCATGTCTGTGGGAACCTTTCCCCCTTCCCCCTACAGGTGGCTACCCACTCCTCTGCCTCCATTATTTCTTGTACCTTTGTGGCCCATTCCTCTCTCCCCGGTACTGCTCTCCGTTTCCAATAGACAGGGAGCAGTCGCTTGGCTGCATTAAGGAGATGTGGCAAAGCGCTTCTCTTATATTGGCTGAGTGGTAGGGAGGGGACCTGAAGAAGGAAGTGTTGAGGGAGGAAGGGGACCTCTAAGCCCAGGTGATCCTTGATCTGTGCCTGTACATCCTCCCAGAAGGAACGGAACAGCGGGCACCCCCACCAAAGGTGTAGTAAGGTGCCCCGCTGACCACAGCCCCTCCAACATTGATCTGACTTAGAGGGGTAGATCCGCGCCAGAGCCACCGGGGTCCTGTACCAGCGAGTCAGAAGCTTGTAATTGGTTTCCTGAGTCCGAGACTCAGCTGAGCTGGAGTGTGTGAGTTGGTACAGGTGGTCTAACTGTGGCGCGGGGAACTCCACTCCCAACTCCCTAACAAATGCTGGTTTCACCCGTGGAGCGGCCGAGCCCAGCAGGCCATACATCTCAGAGACTATATGTGGGATTGGCTCCTCTGCGGTGAACAGAAGTTCAAAACTGGTGAGCTCGGACCTACTCCTAATGTCTCTCCCCTCCTTGGAAAGAAAATGACTAAGCTGTGCATATCTCCAGAAGTCTAAGGGGAAACTCCCGTGACGTGCCCTCAGTGCAGCCAAGGAGGGGAGCTTCCCATCCTCTAACAGAGAGCCACAACACACATTGGTGTCATTTGTCCATGCACCAAAAAAGGTCACCTGTTCCCCCGGGAGAAACCATTGGAAGCCTCCCAGTGGGGCCAGTGGTGAGACTTGTGGCGCCAGCATGTGTATCTCATTAAGTTTGTCCCATACTCTCAGAGTGTGCCGTGATAACGGTGAGGAAGTTGATGACAAGCCCCTGTTGTCCCTACGCAGCCAGGGAGCATATGCCAGATTCCTGCCCGCCAGGCTCTTCTCTAATGAGACCCAGAGCTTAGTCTTTGTGTGGAATCTCCAGTTTAGTAGGCGCTGTAGAACTATCGCCCTATAGTACCTCCTTATGTCGGGCATACCCAAACCCCTTCCTGTTTTGGGCGTTTTAGGGTCCTCAAAGCAATTCTGAGTTTCCTAGAGCCCCATGTGAATGTGGACACCATGCTTGAGAGCTTGGAGAAGAAGGAGTCGGGTAGGGGCACTGGAACCAAGATGTTCACCCTTTCCAGCCAAGTGAATGCTATTTTGGACCAGGTCTTGAGGTCCTTGCTCACATCCAGCAAAGCAGGATAGTTGCAACTATAAAGGGTCTCAAAGCGGTCAGTTAATTGGATCCCCAGGTACCTCAGGGATGACTTGGTCCAGGTGAATGGAAATGCTGCCCGTAGGCTGGTCTCCAGCTGCGGGGTAGAGTGAGCGGCATAATCTCCGATTTTGTATAGTTTATTTTGAAATTTGAAAGTTCCCCATAGCTCTTCAGCTTCTGCATGAGGTTAGGCAGTGACACCAGGGGATCTGAGATGTGGAAGAGCACATCATCCGCGTAGGCCGACAGCTTATGTTCAGTGCTCCCCACTCTCATCCCCCTGATGTTCAGGTTAGCCCTGATCATACGCAGAAACGGCTCCAACACCAGGGCGAACAGTAAAGGCGACAGAGGGCACCCCTGCCTTGTCCCGTTTCCGATCTCAAATTGGGGAGAGTATATGCCATTCACCCTAACCCGCACGCTGGGTGCCGAATATAGTGCCGTAATCCAGTCCAGCATGTGGGGTCCCAACCCCAGAGTCTCCAGCACTACCCTGAGGAAGACCCAATCCACCCGATCGAAGGCCTTCTCAGCGTCCGTTGAAAGGACAAGACAAGGTCCCGATCCCGGGTGGATTCTCGCCCAATGTACAAGGTGGATGGCCTTAAGAGAATTATCACGGGCCTCCCTGCCCACTACAAATCCAGTTTGGTCTGGGTGTACAATATCAGGGATGAGGTGCTGCATGCGGTTCGCCAAGATCTTTGCCAAGACCTTCACGTCCACATTCAACAGGGATATAGAGCGGTAATTTTGTGGCAAGGTATGGTCTTTCCCCTCCTTGGGGAGAACCGTTATGTATGCCATCAAGGCCTCGGGCAGCATTCAGCCTCCGGAGGTCAGGGAGTTAAAATAGGCACACATGTGGCCGAGGAGCTGAGGGGAGAAGGTGCGGTAGTATGCCCCTGTGAATCCGTCGGGACCCGGGCTCTTTCCCTTTGGGAGGGACTTAACTGTGGCCTCTACTTCTAATGTCGTAATAGGGGACTCTAACGCCACCTGTTGCTCCTCCGTCAATGCGGGGAGACCAGAGGCCCTGATGTATTCCCGCACCTTCACCCGCTTAAGCTCCCCCGCCTCCTGCGTCTCCTCCAGGCCTAGGGAGTATAGTTTTGCGTAGAACGAGGCAGCTATTTCGGACGGGCGGGTCACTTCCTCTCCCGATTCTGTACGAAGTCTGTGGACAGCTGTCTGAGCCCTGTGCTTACGCAGAGCCGGAGCTAGCATTCTCCCTCATTTGTTACCTTGTTCATAGAACTTATGTGAGACGTACCATAGTTGCCGGCGGACCTTACGGTCCAGCAAGCGTGAAAACAGGTCCCTTAGCTCCTGCAGCCTTGCGAGATCCTCCGGGGCACCCCCCCCCCCCCCGTTTATGTTGCAGTTCTGCTTTTTGGAGAGCTGTCAACACCCTTTGATAGTCTAATTGCCTCTCCTTTTTGCATCTGGCCCCCTGGGAAATCCACTCGCCCCATATTACAGCCTTGTGGCCCCCCCACACCATCCCCTCACCCCCCCAACACTGCCATTTTCCTTGAAATACTGAGTAATGGCATTAGTCACTGCCGTCACTACCACTTGGTCATCTAGCAGATTTTCATTTAGACGCCATGACCATGGTCGTTGTGTAGTTTGAGGGATCATTATAGTGGCCAATACTGGCGCATGGTCAGAGAGAGTGATGTTCCCGATGGATGACCCCCGTAGGTGCTCCAATGTGAGCTGGCCCACGCACAGGAGGTCAATCCTGGTGTATACGTTATGTACCGCGGAGAAGTAACTATAATCTCTCTCTGATGGGTGTAGGATCCGCCAGCTATCAAACAAATGGTGGGATTGCATGGTCTTGCGGAAATGCTTAAGGAATGCGTGGTTGTGTGCCGAACGGCTGTGTGATGTGTCCAGCAGCGGGTCTGGGCTCACATTGAAGTCTCCTCCCAAAATTACTTGTCCCTCTCTAAACTCGGCTAAAAGATTTAACCGGTTCCCGACCGTGTGCCGTCTTTTCACGGCGGCAGTCGGGGAGCCCTGCGCGAATCGCCGTAAATAAGCGGCGATTCGCATTTGGCCACCAGGGGGCGCGCACCCGCCGCACTCCTGGGGAGTGTGCCCGCGGCTCGGGCGGACCCGATGTCCGCCGGCGAGCCGCGATGAACGGCTACAGGGAAAAGAACGGGGAACCGCCGATGTAAACACGGCGGTTCCCCGCCCTGTCAGTGGGGCATGAGAGATCTACTGATCCCTGTCACTGGGATCAGTTAGATCTCTCATGCCCATGTTAGCCCAACCCCCCCCACAGTAAGAACACACCCAGATAACACAGTTAACCCCTAGCTCTCCCTCTGCAGGTTAACCCCTTCACTGCCAATGACATTTATACAGTAATCAGTGGACATTTACATTTCTGATCGCTGAATAAATGTCATTGGTCCCAAAAAAGTGTCAAAATGTTCCGACATGTCCCCCCCAATATCGCATTACCGCTAAAAATCGCAGATCGCCGCCATTACTAGTAAAAAAAAAAAACAAAAAAAAACCCAGAAATGAATTCTTATCATCCGTAAACGCGGCCACTTTTGCGCAAACCAATCAATAAACACTAATTGCGATTTTTTTTATCGCAAATATGAGGAATTATATAAATCGGCCAAAAACGGTGAAAAAAATGTTTTTTTATATTTTTTTTTTTGGATTTGAATTTTAGCAAAAAGTAAGAAATTTGGGTTTTTTTGCAAAATGGTCGCTCTTCTTTTGTTTATAGCGGCGATAAGAAATGACGCAGAGGCGATCAAATACCACCAAAAGAAAGCTCTATTTGTGGGAAAAAAAGGACGCAAATTTTGTTTGGGTACAACGTCGCACGACCGCGCAATTGTCAGTTAAAATGACGCAGCGCCGAATCGCAAAAAGTGCTCTGGTCCTAAAGTGCAAAATTCTTCCGGGGCTGAAGTGGTTAAAGTCTTGTCTAAGAAGGTAAGTTGGTTGGAATTGGGGGCGTAGATTGATGCGAAAGTGTATTTTATGCCTTACTTTAGGCCCTTAACAAAAATGAATCTACCCTGGGGGTCTGACATATGCTCCAAGGGCTGGAAGGGGCAAGATCTGTGGAATGCTATAGCTGTACCTTTCGATTTAGGGGTCGGTGAAGTGCACTGGAACCATTGGCTAAACAAATGGGTGGGAAGTCTAGGCATGGATCGGGAGGTGAAGTGGGTCTCCTGCAAAAGGACGACCTGGGCCCCTAACTTTTTCAGTTCTATCCAAAGCTTACCACGCTTGTGGGGGGAGCATAGGCCTCTGACATTGTAAGTGATTACCTTGAAAGACGCCATGACGAGTTTGTTCGGGTAACACAGTCGAGGGAGCGGCCAGGACTTCTCTGAGCAGCCTCCAGGGCGGCAGGGACCGGAAACCAAAATGAAAGAAGAGGAAGAGAGAGGAGGGAGGGAGAGAAAAAAAGGAGAAGAAGAAGAAGAAACGAGGGGAACACAGTGAGAGGGAGGTAAAAACATAAAGCATTAATAATATAAAACATTAAGCGGAAACATTTTGTCCACCCTGGTTCGCTATACGCGGACCAGGTCGGCATCAATACTATGAACGGGTAGGGATCTTCACCCGAATCCCTCCAAGGGGGACCCAACCCACCCCACCCGCCGTCCCTTCTAGGGATCACTCCACAAATGGGAGGGCCTACTTGGGGGTCCATGGCCCGCACAGAGAGAGCAAGGGCGTACCAACAAGTGTCCGCCCCGCACACCGCTTCTGGTGTGCCATAGTCTGTTAACCAGGTGGCTATATTTCAGGAGACTGAGCAGCAACATCCCAGCCATCCCGTGTATAACTCCGTACAGGGCCTGGGCATCTTTTATGGGAAAGTAGTAATCTCTGATGGGTATCCATTTATTTCTTGCATGTGGCCGCAAGGGGGAACCTCAGTCCACAGCTTTCAGAGCACACGACTGGGTGAGCACTGAGAGAGGGAAGAGGGAAGGAATCTGTATCCCAGGTGGTCAGTCTCTGGCGGCCATTGGCCTCGGCGAGGCATCCGGAGTGTGTCTTCTGCGGCCCCTAGAGCAGCGTTTACTTTTAGCCTGAAGCCAGGGCTGAGGGAGGGGAATGGTTAAAAACTCTGGGTTGCCCCTCCAATCGGGAAAGTCCACCTCCCCCAGACCCAGGGACCTGCTGAAGAGGGGTAAATCATCCTTAGAACGTAAAGTATGCTGTTTGCCCTCCTTTTTCACCTGGAGTCTAAAAGGGAAGCCCCAGCTGTATGATAAGCCGGCCGACAGGATGGCGTCCAGCACCGGACGTAAGGCTCTTCGTTGCATGAGGGTTCGCCTAGATAAGTCCTGGTAGAAATAAAGCTTTGCCCCATCAAACTCGTAGTAGGGTTTATTGCGCAATTTTTGCATAATCTTTTCCTTCATCGTGTATTTGTGCAGCTTGCAGATAACATCTCTCGGGTTCTCTGCGTCCTGAGAGGGTGGTCTGAGGGCTCTGTGAGCTCAGTCTATTTCAACTGGCGTGTCAGCCTGCAGTCCCAGGATATCTCTGAAAATGTCGGTTAGGGTGGGTACAATATCCCTGGGTGCAGTGGCCTCTGGTAGGCCGCGAATCCTGATATTAACCCACCTGCTGCGGTTTTCTAAATCGTCCAGCTGAGACAGTATGGCGTCAGGCTTCAGGTCTTGGGCCACTATTTTATCCTGCAGAGTGGAGATGTGCGGTAAGGCCTCCTCCACCCGGTTTTCCAGGGCCTCTACCCGGTCCCCTAGCTGTGTGGTGTCGGCCTGAAGTTGGGCAATGTCCCGTGTGAAGGCCTGTTCTACCCTGGCTGTGAAGCGCTCCAGGTCTTCTTTGGTCGGGATCGACCAAATGTGGCGTCTCAAGTCGCTGCCTCCCGCTAAGTCACCCCTCTCTGAGCAGTGGTCTGGGGAGGAAGAGGAGCCTGGGGAGGGTGCAGAGTCACTCACCAACCGAGGGGATGGGATCTGTGAGGCTTGTTGCTTCGGTGGTCGGGCCGCGTGCTTTGAGGCCTGTGACGGCGCCGCCATCTTGGAGCCTCACTTCCCGGTTCCTGAGGCCTCCTGGAAGAAGCTGTCTATCGGGCCCCGGCGCCCCTGCTCCGTCGGCAGTGGCTGGGAGGATGTCCTCCGGCGCTGGGACATGTTTCAGCGTCGGTATCTGTGCTGGTCACCTAGTTTCACCTGATGAATGCTGCGGTGGAAGTGGAGCGGGAGAGAGACACGTCCTCACGCTTCCATGTCCAGGCCACGCCCCCACCTCTACGCATTTTAAGGTTAAACTGCCTTTCTTCTATTTTTAGTGAGTGGCCACGTGTCTTTGTGTACTTCCTTGCGTGGAATTGTTGTGTCCCTATTGTGGGGTCACCAGTACAGTATTTGTACATTGAAATCATATCCCCTCTCAAGCATCTCTTCTCCAGAGAGAATAAGTTCAATGCTTGTAATCTTTCCTCATAACTAAGGTCCTCCAATCCCTTAATTAGCTTTGTTGCCCTTCTCTGAACCCTTTCCAATACCAAGACATCCTTCCTGAGGACGGGTGCCCAGAACTGGACGGCATATTCCAGGTGCAGCCTCACCAGAGACTTGTATAGCGGGAGAATTATTGATTTATCCCTGGAGTTGATCCCTTTTTTGATGCATGCCAACACTTTGTTAGCTTTGCTTGCAGCAGCTTGGCATTGCATGCCACTGCTAAGCCTGTTCCCTGCTAGGACCCCTAGGTCTTTTAGCATCCTAGATTCCCCCAGAGGCTCTCCCCCTAGTGAGAAGTTTGCATTCATGTTCTTGGTACCCAAGTGCATTATCTAACATTTTTCTATGTTAAATCTCATTTGCCACTTGTCTGCCCACCCCTTTAATTTATTCAGATCTTCTTGCAAGGTTTCCACATCCTGTGGAGAATTTATTGCTCTGCTTAGCTTGGTATCATCTGCAAATATTGAGATTGAGCTGTTCACCCTGTCCTCCAAATAGTTTATGAATAAATTGAATAGGATTGTTCCCAGGACGGAACCTTGGGGAACCCCACTTTCTACACCAGACCATTCTGAGTACTCCCCATTTATCATCACCATCTGGACTCGCCCCTGTAGCCAGTTTTCGATCCAGGTGCTCACCCTTTGATCCATGTTGAGGTACCTTAGTTTGTACAGTAAACATTTATGGGGAACTGTATCAAATGCTTTTGCAAAATCCAGATGCACCATGTCTACAGGTCTTCCCTTATCTAGATGGCAGCTCACCTCCTCATAGAAGGTTAATAGATTGGTTTGGCAAGAGCGATCCTTCATGAAACCATGTTGATTACCGCTAATGATACTGTTCTCATTACAATAATCTTGTATATAATCCGTTATTATTCCTTCCAAGAGCTTGCAAATTGTCGATGTTAAGCTAACTGGTCTGTAGTTCCCAGGAATATATCTTGGTCCTTTTTTTATATATTGGTACTACATTGGCTTTCCTTCAGTCAGCTGGTATCGTACCAGTCACAAAACTGCTCTTAAAGATTAGGTACAAGGGTCTGGCAATAACTTGGCTAAGATCCCTAAGGACCCTTGGGTGTAAGCCATCTGGTCCCGGTGACTTATTAGTGTTCAGTTTTTCAAGCCTGTTCCTGATTTTATCCTCATTTAGCCATGAGGGTGCTTCCTGTGATGTGCCGTGAGGACCAGCTTTGTAGTACTGAATTAATGAGTCTTCCCCCCCCCCCCCCCCCGTTTCCTTTGTGAATACTGAGGAGAAAAATGTGTTTAACACCTTTGCCATTTCTCCATCCTTTGTAACCAGATTACCTTCACCATTCGTTATGGGCCAATATGATCTGGCCTCTCTCTCTTACTGTTTATATACTTAAAGAATTTCTTGGGAGTCTTTTTACTCTCCTTAGCTACAGTATCTCACAAAAGTGAGTACACCCCTCACTTTTTTGTAAATATTTTATTATATCTTTTCATGTGACAACACTGAAGAAATTACACTTTGATACAATGTAAAGTAGTGAGTGTGCAGCTTGTATGAAAGTGTAAATTTGCTGTCCCCTCAAAATAACTCAACACACAGCTATTAATGTCTAAACCGCTGGCAACAAAAGTGAGTACGCCCCTAAGTAAAAATGTCCAAATTGGGCCCAATCAGCCATTTTCCCTCCCCGATGTCATGTGACTTGCTAGTGTTACAAGGTCTCAGGTGTGAATGGGGAGCAGCTGTGTTAAATTTGGTGTTATCGCTCTCACGCTCTCATACTGGTCAATGGAAGTTCAACAAGGCACCTCATGGCAAAGAATTCTCTGAGGATCTGAAAAAAAGAATTTTTGCCCTACATAAAGATGACTTAGGCTATAAGAAGATTGTCAAGACCCTGAAACTGAGCTGCAGCACAGTGGCCAAGACCATACAGCGGTTTAACAGGACAGGTTCCACTCAGAGTAGGCCTCGCCATGACCGACCAAAGAAGTTGAATGCACATGCTCAGCGTCATATCCAGAGGTTGTTTTTGGGAAATAGACATATAAGTGCTGCCAGCATTGCTGCAGAGGTTGAAGGGGCGAGGGGTCAGCTTGTCAGTGCTCAGACCATATGCCGCACATTGCATCAAATTTGTCTACATGGCTGTCATCCCAGAAGGAAGCCTATTCTAAAAATTATGCACAAGAAAGCCTGCAAACAGTTTGCTGAAGACAAGCAGACTAAGGACATGGATTACTGGAACCATGTTCTGTGGTCTGATGAGATAAAAGATAAACCTATTTGGTTCAGGTGGTGTCAAGCGTGTGTGGCGGCAACCAGGTGAGGAGTACAAAGACAAGTGGGTCTTGCCTACAATCAAGCATGGTGGTGGGAGTGTCATGGTCTGCGGCTGCATGAGAACTACCGGTACTGGGGAGCTACAGTTCATTGAGGGAACCATGAATGCCAACATGTACTGTGACATACTGAAGCAGAGCATGATCCCCTCCCTTGGGAGACTGGGCCGCAGGGCAGTATTCAAACATGATAACAACCCCAAACACACCTCCAAGATGACCACTGCCTTGCTAAAGAAGCTGAGGGTAAAGGTGATAGAATGGCCAAGCATGTCTCCAGACCTAAACCCTATTTAGCAACTGCGGGGCATCCTCAAATGGAAGGTGGAGGAGGGCAAGGTCTCTAACATCTACCAGCTCCATGATGTCATCATGGAGGAGTGGAAGAGGACTCCAGTGGCAACCTATGAAGCTCTGGTGAACTCAGTGTCCAAGGGGATTAAGGCAGTGCTGGAAAATAATGGTGGCCACACAAAATATTGACACTTTGGGCCCAATTTGGACATTTTCATTTAGGGGTGTACTCACTTTTGTTACCAGCCGTTTAGACATTAATGGCTGTGTGTTGAGTTATTTTGAGGGGACAGCAAATTTACACTGTTATACAAGCTGTACACTCACTACTTTACATTGTAGCAAAGTGTAATTTCTTTAGTGTTGTCACATGAAAAGATATAATAAAATATTTACAAAAACGTGAGGGGTGTACTCACTTTTGTGAGATACTGTATGTGTCTTTCATGTTCTACCTTAGCTGTTCTGATTGCACCTTTGCATTCCTTATTGCATGTTTTATAAATATGAAAATCTGCCAGAGATCCCTCAGCCTTGTATCTTTTGAAGGCCTTCTCCTTTGCTTTTATGTGTGCCTTTACGTCGGAGTTAAGCCATCCTGGTCTTTGATTAGCTCTTTTAAATTTATTTCCCGTTGGGATACACTGGCTAATACCTTTGTTTAGTATGTTCTTGAAGCACTCCCATTTTTCCTCCGTGTTCATTGTTCCTAAAATTTTATCCCAGCTGACATTTTCCAGCAAGGAGCATTGTCTCTCTTAAAATTCAGTGTCTTTGTATTCCTGTTTGTGTAATTTATACTATCGCTATTTCCTAGATTGCCCCTTACTTCCATGTCTGTGATCAGGCCTGTGTTGTTAGGAATCAGAAGGTCTAAAAAATGCCTTTTCTCTTGTTGATGCATTTACCATCTGACCCATGAAATTGTCCTGCAGGACATTTAGGAAATGGCGAGCCTTAGCTGAATGTGCAGTATCTTCCTCCCAGTCAATATCTGGATAATTAAAATCCCCCATTATAATGACACTTCCCATCCTAGCTGCTATTCCAAATTGCGATACGAGGTCCGCCTCTCCCTCCTCCCTCTGATAAGGGGGCCTATAGCATATTCCCAGTATTACTTTCCCCCGGTGTCTTCCCTTTGTAGCTCTACACATAAGGCTTCAACTTCCTCCCCAGATCCACTGGTAATGTCATCTCTCACATTTATTTGTATGTCTTTTTTTATATACAGGCATACCCCTCCCCCTTTTTTGCCTTCCCTATCTCTGCGATATAGGGAATACCCCGGAATGGTAGCCAGCCAATCATGTGAGTTGTTGAACCAAATCTCCGAAATTCCCACAAAATCTACTTGTAGGACTCATTACACTACTTACCTCGGATTTAAATTCTATATTCGTATGCCACTCCTGCCCCCAATACTGCCCCCTGAACTCTGTTCCTTACTGGCTATTACTAAGTCTGGACCCTCCCCCCGTTTGCCTAGTTTAAAAGCCCCTCTACCTCCATCCTTATTCCCAGCCGTTCCGCACCTTCCCCGTTTAGGTGCAGCCCATCCTTTCTATAGAGCTCATAACCGATTGAAAAATCAGCCCGGTTCTCCAGGAAAACCCTCCTTTCTACACCAGCTCCTCAGCCACTTTTTGACTTCCCTAATCTCCCACTGCCTCTCTGGTGTGGCTCGAGGTACTGGTAGTATTTCTGAGAATATTACCTTGGAGGTCCTAATCCTCAATTTTGCTCCTGACTTCATCCCCACCCTCGCTGGAGGAGTTACTCCCCTGGCAGCTAGGGGTGCCACTCTGCTCCAGCGATGCTGATTCCTGACTGGTTTCCGCAATATCACACAAGGGGGCATACCTATTGGTGCACCTCTTTGTCTCCACCCGCCTCTGTGCTGGCCCCTACCAGGTACGATCCCAACTCTCCTTAAGTATGGAGAGTCGTCTCAGTGTTGACAGTTGCTTCCTTAGATTCAGAACCTGCTTCCATGGAGACAACGTTCTTACATTTTGTACAGCAGTATTCGTCCTCGATTTCATGATCAAGGAACGCATACATGCGACAAGATGTACACCGAGTCGCTTCTCCACACCCGCCGGGCATTGTACCTATTGATTTAGTGGGGACTGGGAATTATGCTCTATCCAATTACCTAACCGCTGGCTTTCTGCCTCTAATACTCACAGTACATGTGTCCTCACAGCACTCAGTACTCACGCCACACTCGGGTACACACTCCACCCTCGGGCACTCACAGAACACCCAGGTACTCACCCAGGTACTCACCCTAATACTCAGGTACTCACACTATATTACGCAGGTATTCACCCAATACTCAGGTGCTCACAGAATACTCAGGTACTCACAGACTACTCAGGTACTCACAGAATACTCAGGTACTCACCACTCAGGTACCACTCAGGTACTCACAGGATACTCAGGTACTCACAGAATACTCTGATATAGATACCAAAAGTCTATTTTTTTGTAAAGTGTAAAAAAACAGCCAGCAATTAAGTTTTGTTATACTGACAATTTAGTAAAGAGGAACTCTGGTTGCTGTAGGTTACTGCACTTGTCATCTCATCATTGTTCATTTTCCTGAGATATTAAATACATACAAAGTGCACTCAGGATGCATTTGCTATGACTGATTCAGTCACATAAGGCCTTTTGAACACAGACAGCTGAGCCTCTACAACTTACATTCCAGTGTCTTTTCCCTGCCTGGGAAGCCTAGGTGCAGAGTACAGCCTCCCTTAGGCATCAATGGTTGCAAGTGGTTGTAAGTGGCTGTACAATAGCACAGCATATAACTGAGTACAGGGATGCACAACCATTCATGTCTAAGGCTGTATGCTGCACCTTTCAGATTTCAAAATACAGTGAAATAGCTAAAATGAAGATCCTTATGTTTGTGTTAAAGAGGAACTGAACCCACCAATTTAATGGTCTCAAAAAACAGTTACATTCTTGGATGGGAGATGATGATACTGCACAGAGATGGACAGGAAGGGTAGAACATGGGGAGGAGGGGAGGTGGGTAACGTGTTTAAGGCAATACGCACTGGCACAACCTACTCCCACTGCCAAGCTTTGGGTACTTTTGTATTATTGTTCTGTTACATGATTTCCATGTAACATAAATATGCAGCTATAGTAATGTTTTTATAGTTGGTTATTACAATGCCATCTTGTGGTTCTTTTGGATATTACACCTTAAGTCAAGGAGAAATTGTGTTTGTATTCCTAGAAGTAAAATCGATAAAGTGACATAAAACTTTAGACTTTCCAC
>BLSH010233823.1:1856354-1867183 GCA_018402905.1 Glandirana rugosa | reverse complement strand
TGATTGTGAAGTTGATTGATCAGACAACTTGGGTACAACCAGCGTATCAGATTTTTCATGTAATTGTTGCCAGCAGTTATAGCCGCTAGCAATAATCACTGTGTGTTCGCCCTGCCAGGACAGCTCCCCCCGCCCCCTGCCAGGAGAACACAATGGCCACTAAATGTGTTGCTGAGGGAATCGAGCAATTTTTATTGCTGCAACTCCATTTATGGCCAGCTTTAGACTGTAGAAGATCATGGTTAGGTTAAAAAATGATGCTGGATAATGCTTTGTCTCTTGGTTGTGGCCACATACCAAATCTACTTCTGAACTTAACTTTGCATGAGAAATATACCCCCAGGACTTTGACTGGGTTTTTCCTACTGCATAATATTTCATCAGAGATGCAACTTGATTGCCACGGGGCAGTGATTGGACTATGACTTTGTCTATTACATTGGTTGTTTTGTGTAACACTTCAATGTACCATGTAAGTGCCATGACTGTAAAGTGTGATATAGAATCTTTAACTTGTCCTGAATCAAACAATATATGAGTAATGCCTAGGTGTCTCTGAACCCTGGAGCAAATAACATTTCTGGGATACTGATATTAGTGAGCCTTCTCACACCCGTGTCTGCTTCATGACAAGTTTAATTTATAAACAATTCATTGTTACTTAGTCTCTGTTCAAGAGGAGGTATTAGGGTGCATATAGATTTTTGCTTAATGAAACTGTTCAAATATGGGAGCTGCCACTATTGACTTAACAGGAGAAGAATGACAATCTTGAAGCTTGCAGTCAGAAATGGCAGCTTCCATTTTTATATTCTCACTGGTTTTCTTTATTATCTTCTCACATATTACTCAGAGAGCTCTGGTAGCCTACAAATAGAAATTGTTCCCTTAAAATGTTGACATTACCTGGAGCCTTGCCCACGTATGCAGACCTGTTGTTTAGTGCAATTCAAAATGTCTTTGCATTAAAATTATAATACAAATTAAATATATTCCTAAGGGTCCTTTCACATGGGCGATCCGCCCAGTGGACTCCACTTTGCTCAGTAGGGGATCGATCCTCTGATCCCCACTGAGCAGGCGGATGACAGATCCATCGCCGCTCACTGTGCTGAGACGGACCTGTCAGAAGCCCGTTCTCTATGGAAAGATCGGATGAAAATGGACCACCTTTCCGTTTTCATCCAATCCGCCAGACGGATGGAAAATAGAGTCTGTCTGGTTTTCACGGACAGGATCGGATCGCTGCCGGTCGCACCCACACAGTCGCAGTTTATAATGGCCGCTTGCTCGTGAAAGTGAAAGCAAATCGCAAATTTTAAATTGTCACCAGAACAGGTATAGAGAGGAATTCTTCCAATGTGAACGCTAGTCTTGATGACCCTGGTGACAGGGATTCCCTGACTTTGGAGGGATTTCCTCACATCTTGTCATGTTTTGGCTATGAGACAGGTAATGAAGGGAAATCTCCCCAATGGTATACAGATTGCTGATGATTTACCTTTAAAACAACCATCCAAAATTAAAAGAAAAAGTTTTTCCTTTTTTTTTAACACGAAAAAAAGGATTTTCTTTAGTTCTACTTTATTATTAAAACATATTTTGTATGTGATATTGAAAATTAAGGCTAAGCATTTCATAAATAATGGTGCATTTATTTGGGGACATAATAGAAGGTCCACCGGTGGAAACCTTTTTGAACATGTGACTAATTACTATTAGATTCTATATTTTTATTTATTTATTTTATGTACTTGTATAGTGCCGTCAATTTACGCGTTTACATATACATTGTGCATTCACATCAGTCCCTACCCTCTAGGAGCTTACATTCTAAGGTATCTTTATTATCATATCCAAAATGTAGGCAGCATGGTGGCACTTCTGGTTACAGCTCTGGGTTTATTTGAGGCTGTGACTCTATCGGCATGGGGTCTATATGCACTGTGTGTGAGGAATCCCTCCTACAATCCAAAGCTGCACTGGTAGGTTAAATGGCTCCGTTTTTAAATTGCCCTGGAATGTGTAAGGGGGGGGGGAGGCACTACGGGGTAGTGTAGAAAGCTCTGTGTAATTAGTTAGCATGATATAAATGCTGAGAAAATATACACATTAGCATAGTAACACTTACCACTTGGTGAGCGGTCTGAGATATCTGCAGACGTAGTACACTCCATGAAAAGCGCTAATGTCCTGTTTAAAGAAACAAAAACAATGAGTAAACTATCTCAGACAGATACGTCAAGGTTAAAAAAGGCCAGTCTATCCAAAAGAGATATTTAAGTGATGGAACCTGGCAAGCTGAATCAGCCTATGGACTTTTATATTTATCCTTGAATGATCTGACAGTGAGACCTCCTTGCCACATTTCATGATTCCTCTTCCATATTGTAAACTTGAAATCCAACAGTTAGTAAAAAAATAAAAACTTAAAGGAAAACTGCTTTGAGAGAAATAGGTAGGCTGCCATTGTTCAACTTCTGAAAATTAGCCTGTCAAACCAATGCAATTGCTTCAAAAATGTATACATTTCTGACCACAGGATGTTAGTCCCTGGTTGTTTAATATCTTATAGGTCTAGCAATTGCAGTGCAAATATCTGTCCTTAATAGATTTGATTGTACTTTTCCAGCGCAGTATGATAACAGAGCTCCTGCTCTCTGATTGATGGAAAGTCTTTTCCAATCAGGGGAAACAGTCATTGTTGCCAGGGTGTGAAGGTCATTTTGTGTTAGCAGTGAAAGAGGTAATATCCTCTTTTCATGGTTAGATTAGAAGCCAGCCCTACTTTGTGAGCACCAGAGTTCCCCTGTCCTGGAGGAGCACAAGGTTGGGACTGTGTTCCCCAGGTAATTTCAAAAGTTGTGGAAGCAAGCAGTACACTGATAATTGGGACTGTTAAATAGCAAGAAAAGTATCAGCCAACACTAAATTTTCCTTCCGTGAGTACGGTTTTCGTACGACTACGCATGCTCAGAAATGGAAAAAAGTTGCAAAAATATTCAAAACATTACGTCACTTCTGACGTTGAGTTCAGTCGTACGAAAAATTTCGTGTTGTACGCTGTTCACTTTCGACATGAGACAAGCATCCAACGAAAAACAGATGTCTGTCGTCCGAAAATCGGATCATGTGTATGAGGCTTTAGATGTTGTTTTGTTCCACACTAGAAGAATTGGGCATGCAGATGAGTGAGTTTCCATTGTTTTCAATGCCACTAAAAAAGCTATAAACCTGTGGGAAGCTATAAAAAAGTGGGAAGTGAAGTGAGTGCTAGTTAAGGGAAATAGAAGACTGGCCACTAGGTGCAGTGTAACAAGACATCATTGGTGTACCACACTTGAGTCTCAGATGCCCCTGCTCAGAGAAACCAATGAGTGCTGCAGGATGTAATTTGGGCATACTGACTGAGTGTGCAATTCTAAAGCTTCAAATGCTATAAGAGTGTTCTTAGTTTTGTGTTTTACATTTCTCTCTTTTTACCTTAGGTGTTGCCCTCAGTGCCGGACATTAAAAGATTTTCCATGGTCAACCAGGTCTTAAAGGCCTATCAGGAGTTCTGACTTTATTATGACCTAGCTGGCTGCATCCTTGTTCTGAATTTGTGATCAAGAGATAGTATCAAAGCCATTGGGTCATCCTGACAGTCAAATAACTTTTTTAACAATGATGATCTACATATTTTTATCATTAGCACATTTTTTTATTTAATATACAATAAAAACCAAAAAGATAGTAAGTTAGTAACCAAAATTCATGCTTAAAGTTATTTGGCAGATATTAAGTCATATCTATTTTTTTACATCATACCTGGTGATTTATTTAAAGAGTTGTTCATGGGACCCATTTTGGCTTTGCTAAGTGTGTTTTAAAAATGACCTGTGGATTGCAGATTAGATTGTTTTTTCCAGGGAACATGCTACATTAACTTCACAGAGCTATTAGTAAAAAGGTCACATTTGGGAGGCCAAGGTGTATTGAAGATATTCCCATTTACATGGCTATTCTGCTTACAGAAGCCTATATTGGCCACCAGCAATGTTTAATAGAGCTGAAAAAGAATTTGGGTATTTTAAGATCTGCCTTGATAACTAAGAGATTTATCTTCTCTTTGAACTTAGTCTTTATACATTTTCTATGTTAATAGAATGTGGTTTTGTAGTACGACTTCACAAGCTTTTTATGTGTTTTTCATTCTTCATGCTTTTTTTGTAGGAGAATGAGACTGGATTTTATACACAAAAACACACTAAAAACACATGTACATGCAGTATACTTGCAGTTTAGCTGCATACCCATTAAAGTCTATGGGGAAAAAACTAGCTGCAACTGTGTAAAGTGTCTACACCTTTTCAAAAACACGCTGTGCTGCATTGATGTGAACAGGCACAATAGAAAATAATGTCATTTTCATTGTCGTGCAGTGTGACAAGAAGCATAGGAGAAAAGTGGAATGGGGGCGTAAAACTGGTTTACATCAGCACTCATTTGCAGATAATATGCAATGCAATAGAAGTTCTTAGCCATATAAATATATTAACATTGCGTATTACGGCAGACAGACGAATGAGGTCAGAACTTAAAAAAGGATCAAGTTTTGTTTCTATGAAACCTACAGAAGCATGTAGATTACGTTACATCAGTTTTTTGTGTTTTTTTTTTCTTTGTTTCCATGTAGGTACATTAGATGTATTAGCATGCATCAGCATCAGTTTACATGTGTTTAAAGTATTTTCATGGAATCATAACTTTAGACGCATTTCCAACAGTCTGACCAAAAAATTGCATTTGCTTCAATGAACAACATGGGTAATGCACATAGGCACTCATTTATAGAGCATTTATGACCCTATGACAGCCTTTCCAAAGAATTCAAAACACAGGCACGTCAGGCATGCCTTACAAATATGTCCTCTACTTTGTTGCTCTGGGACTACAGCAATGACATTATCATTTTAATAAATGGGAAGGAGGAAGTGGGGGAGTGTCATGAGAAGGAGAGCTTGGTCATATGACCTGTCAAAATCATGTTACTGAGTTCTCCTTCTATAATGCAATGTTTTCTGCAGCATCATGCAAATAAATTGTCTGTTATAAATAGCCCCTAAAATTACTTAGTTGCTTTGCACATGTGAATGAGGCCTAAGACTGCATTAAAAAAAAAATAAGTAAAAGCATCAAGTAATCATTAAATGGTAAGTTAGTATAAATAATTATAGCACATTTTGTAACAAAGCTATATAAATAATAATAATAACTTACTACGTTTTATATGTGAGGAGGAAATCCAGCAGTTGTCTACAAAACTGGCACTGTGAGGTCTGGGCTCTTGGATAACACTCAACGGTGCAGCAAACTGAAAGAGGTTTAGTGACGTCTTAGGAATGCTTTTGTGAAAGGATCCTGAACAATGTCCCACTATAATAGGTCACTCTACAGCCGGGGGAAACGGAGTGAGAAAGTCTTAAAAACGATATAATAACAGGGCAGGGTAAAAGTGCTTATAGGAAATAAATGCCTTATGAAAAGATCAGCTGAGAAAATAGGAGCCACCCAAGCATATGTATGTAAAATCTGGGTGGAGTTTTAAAAGTGACCTCAGGTCCTACAATGGTTTCTCATTTCCATACCCATTGTTATTGCCAACAGAAAATTAAGGCTCCACATACTGACCATGCACAATGAGATTGGAAAAAATGTTCCAGTATGCAGTAAGCTGACCATAGATCAGTAGAATTTCTAAAACAAAAATTCTTAGGAAAAGAAAGTTTGTTTATATTTCTAACCATTTCAAAATCCATGTTTGTTGTCGACCACAGTGACGAGAAAATTTGAAGGAGCAGGATGGAAGTTTTTTCTCAAACAAACGAATTTCTAACAGCGTGTATGGTTTTTGTTTGGTACAATCCATTCATTTCAAAGTGAAATGTTTAAAGCAAGTTTGTTCTGAGAATGTTTTTAAGACTTTTCCTAAGAATTCTTGTCCTATCCATCTTTGGCCAGCTTAAAGCCTCGTACACACGGGACGACGATCGTGTTCAACACGTCGTACTCACGACCGTTGCATGCAGAATCGATCGTCTGTGGCGGCGCTTTCAACAGTTGAACGTACGACGGTCGTTCGTGGGAGTTGTATGTGCAGACTAGAAAACTTGGTCGTGTCAACAAGCTCGCATACGACCGTTGAGTCGTGTGTAGAGCAGCTGTGTTCAACAAAGTTGTATTGTGCTAAACACGCATGCGCCAAGTCCACTTCAACTAACATGAAATTAGAAAGGAGCCCAAAAGGTGACGCTACTTCCTCATTATACGCTCGTTCGCGTCATCACGTTTGGCCGGCCGCAAGTTGTATGTACGACCGTCATGTGCATGTCAGTAGGCTACATACGACCGTCAACGTACGATTCAACACGGTCGTACGCACGATCGTCGTCCCGTGTGTACGAGCCTTTACTCTTACCCGTTGGTCTTATTGGATAAAAGCATAATTTCTTAAGGCAAAATACCTAATTGTTTTTATGTGAATTTTCTGTTTTAAAGCAAATGCTAATCACTAAACTTACAAATAAAAAAAACTGCCTGCTTTCTACTTCTGTTGAGCCTTATGCAGGCCATAGATGGTGTGAATTTCTTTCCTGCAACCACAGGTTCCTCCATCAACACAAACAGGCCTGACAGGGGAATCCCTCCTGCAGAGACATTGTATTCTCCCGGCAGGGGGGTGGGGGAAACTGTCCCTGCTGGGAGAAGGCAGTGATTATTGCTAGCGTCTATAATATGTAAAAACTGGCAGGCTGATTGTACCCAAGTTGATCGATCAACTTGATACATTCAGCCTGCCCTTACACGGTTCAAATCTCAGCCGGTTCCTACTGAACCAGCCAAGATTCGAACAGTTTATTACCAGCCTTAGCCTACAATGAGAACTAAGGAGATTTGGAAGAATTGTTTGTCTGTGTCTTGTGCTCCCTTCCTGGGAGACTATTTAGCCCCCACACCCCCCATTCATTTTTGGACTGCAAATCAATTTGATTCTATGCTATGGATAAGATGACAGTGGAAGTCGCTGAATAGTTTAGCAAAAGACATCAGGCAGGGGTGATACCACTTAGTCCACAAAAATGCTGTGCGTTGTCAGCTCACAATTGGAAATCAAAAGCTGGGTGCATTTCTGTCAGGTCAAATTGTATTTTTCTATATTTGCAGGGTCTTAAAGGACAAAACATGGGTAAACGTGCATGTTTTCATGAAATATATTGCATATTTATTTTTATTTTGCCTTGATATACATTTTAAGGAGATAGAACCCTCTCTACTGGTATTCTTATATGTGCTGTGAGACTAGTCACAGAAAGACCACCAATAAACGTTGTTGCTTTTCTGTTTGATGATGCTACCAGCACCCTTCATCAACTGGCATAATTAAAACAGAAAGACAGAAAACAATAATCAGAAAATATTTCCTTAAATTCTTATTTCACCATATAGATGTGGGGAGGGGTGGCATCCAGGGGATAGTTTTTCTCTGTGACCAGAGTCCAGTTTTAAGTATACTTGCCATGATCTAAACAATTATTAACTACTGTTTGTATTTTTACATATCATTTGTGTTTATTCTCATTAAAACCAGAAGCTATTTTTTCCATGTGTTTACTTGTCTAATCTTAGCTGTTAAGTTTAAAAAAAATCATGTTGTTTACAAAGTTCATAGTTCAGTCTCAAATTTACACATAGAAATATATGAGCAAGAGTAGTTATATCAAGCCCTCCCTATCTGCTCTCTTCTGACAGCGGTCACCTGAGTTTCAGGGAAAGATTTGTCTCAATGCACACAGCTGCTGTTGTGCTTTGTGAATTCTGTGCCATGGGTGTACTCTGTACTTAATAGGTCCTTTCAAGCTTGCAAGGTCAGCTGCAGTGATTTAAATGCACACATGTTGTGTCATGTGTTAACATATGTTTCTTTAGCCTATTTATTTTAATTGGTTGTCCGATGCACCACGATGGATCAGAAATCATGTTTGCAGCGCCATTGGCCACAACATGTTTGCAGCACGCATTGGCACCACCAGAAAAAATAAAAATATTTTGCATCTAAAATTTTTGTTTTGCACAAAGTATTTAAGACTCGTTCACAATGCAACATTCACAACAGTGCAAATCTGGCTTATAAATGGATTTCTTTTTCAAACTTTTTATATAGGGTAAAATTGTGGTAAAAGAGAAATTTCAATAAAAAAAATAGAAAAAAGTCTTTCAACATCATAAATTTTATATCATTGACATATACAAAATATATCTGTACAATTTATATGTGGCATTCTGCTCAGGAGGGATTATACCTAATATACAGACATAAAGAAAAACTACAAAATGTGCTTTCACTAATAAAGTATTGAAATTGTAAAAGAAGGAAAGGTGCCTTTGACTCTTGAAAATGACTGGTACTGGATCTCTGAATAAAAAATATACTTCTGCATGTAAATTAATTAAAATTATGAAATGACTATGGCAATGTTTGTATGAACAAAACTGGAAATGAAAATGTCACTATGCATGTTAAAGGAAAAGACGTGTATTCAAAGCTTGTCATCATTTTATACAATGTCTACTAACTAGAATATATATGCTTGACTATTAGGCCTCATGCAGGACAGTTTTTGACTGTTTTACAGCGGCTGTTTTTAGCTGGAGATGTTTTTTCTACAATCAATAAACTCTCCGTCATGTTATCCTATGTGTTAATGCACACATAGGCTGTTATCAGCTGTTATTGGCAGGGACTTTTTTGAGCTGTAAAAGAAAACCCAAGACCAGAGGGTTCTGAGAGATGTTTTTCAGCTGTAAAAACGTTCAAACGCTCAAAAATGCTCAAATGCTAAACGTCGGTACCCCACAGTTTTGGACGTTTTAGATCAATTGAGGGGGGGAAAAAAACGCTGGCCCTTCAAAATTTTGAAAAAATGTGCAAAAACCCTGGCAATGTAACGCTAATAAAAGCTGAAAAAAATCACTAATAAGCTACTGACGTTTTTATGACTTTTTTTTAAACATCCTGGGTGCATGAAGCCTTAATGCAAAGTGAATGTCTGGCCAGGGGTAAACCACAAGTTACTTTTAACAGTCCTTTACTTATTCATTAAGCCCCTACCTGGTTTAGAGAATGTGCAAGTTACAGTAACCCTGGCAAACAATCAAGCTGAAATTGTTTTAACAGAGGAAAGGCGATAACTGGTTACCATGAACACTTTGCACATCATTGTTCTTTGTATCACCTTATTTTAGTGTAAACTCAGAAGCTAATCAAATGCAATATTCTTTTAAGTGCTTTCAGGGAAAACGACCTTACTTTTGAGACGCACATGAGATGCTTTTGTTTCTATTCCCATTGACTTGCATATAGGCTCTGATTACAAAACTCCAGTGAACAGGATGCCCAGCAACAGCAAAAATAAACAAAAACGCAATCCAGTTAATAATTGTGTCTGCAACATATGTAGGAAGCAAAATCACAAGCCCTTAGATATACCTAACACCTTAACATACCTGAACAAAAACATATATTGATTATTTTGCTTCAGTGGGATAAGGAAATCAAGAAATTAGCTTTAGATGGATTTTTAAGCAGTCTAAAACAATGGCACCAAAGTCAATATATTGAAAACACCAAAATGGGACAATTACCTAGTTATACACTGGAATTTAGGTATATTGTAAACCCATCAATATTGCCTAAAATAATAGCTAACTGTAAAACATAATAAGTGTATTGATCAAACTCTGTAGAAAAGAAAACATATGGAGAAGATCCATTCATTAAATGTAACATCCAAATTGAGTGCATTGCAAATACTGAATTTTTCAATGCCTTGGCATTATGTTCTGCGCATTTAAATACCTACATTTAGAGTAAAAAGTATAAAAAAAAGAAAATAGCATTTATCATAAAAAAATGCTATTTTTTATTAGCATAAATGTAACGATTGTCAATAAAGCAAGCAAAACGAACTGTGTTGGGTTGCAAAACCTAAGATAAAGCTTGTTACTTACACAACCAGAAAAGAGGTAAGACAGACAGGTAACTGATCCTCACCATATCCTTCTCACAGACAATTAATACCAAAAGTGATTGTTAAAAGCTCTTTAAGATAACTTGCAAAACCAGGCTGATTTCTATGTAAATACAAGGGATACAAAACCCGCCCCCACAACATATCCCCAGCTCACAGACAAGCTACAGAAAGGATGTCTCAGCAAGTGCCTTACAAAGAAATACATTCTAATTTTGGGAAAACAACTTGGAATGATTGGAGGTTCAACAGCTAGATTTTAGTGGTTGTGTAGAACAAGTGCATCTCGTGCATTTATTTAAAGTAATACAGTCCTGCTCACCATTATTGGCACCCCTTCATGTTCTGCATAACTGAGTGAATGTCTTCAGAAATAAATGGAAATGTACCAAATTTATATCAGCAGGATCTTTTAATTGGAGGTCCAAAGTAATTTAACAAAGACAATTGTTATTTCTTATTTACGTGCTCTACGTGAACAAGATGTGTTGGTGATTTTAGATCGACAACTTGGAGGTTAGTAAGGTTCAACAAAAGGGTTTTAATCTTACATAAAGAAACATTCCGTGAACGACTCTGTAGGAAAGACATCGAACAGACACTCGACCCCTATACAACACCCCCGCCCAAAACATAGGGAACATAAATGTATCTTTAGTCGGACCAAAACGTTCAATAGAATTTCTCGAAAATTGTTAGTGAAAACCATAATTAACAGACACTCTTCCTATACCACTCCTAGTCAATGGACAGACAGAA
>BLSH010233823.1:1840906-1855750 GCA_018402905.1 Glandirana rugosa | reverse complement strand
TGACAGTTCCATGCCTAGAAAACTTCTTAATAACATTACGCACCGTTGAAACAGGGATGCCAAGGTCTTTGGAGATGGCCTTATACCCTTTGGAGGTCTTGTGCTTGCAAATAATAGCATTTCTGGTGTCGTCAGACAGCTCCTTTGTCTTTACCATTGTCACACATGAAGAGGGAATAACAGGTGGCTTTTTATAAAACCAAAATGTTCATTTATTGGCTAATTTGGGTCACATGGGTGGAGGCAATTCATCACAGGTGATCCTCATTTGAGATCTGCAACAGGTGAGCCAAACTGGGTTTCCATACTGATTTGCAGCAAAGGGTGCCAATACCACTGACAAGGCAAGCATTATGGTTTTCTCTGTTTTCCTCATAATGTTTATCTTTTTAAATGTTATTTATCATTTACAGTTTTTTGTCAAACACAAGCTATCTGTAGTAATATGTTGGTTAATTTGATACATTTCCTTCAGTAGATATTCCACAATATGTACATAAACTTCATGGGTGCCAATAATGGTGAGCAGGACTGTAAAAAAATTAAACTAAAGGATTTTTTTCTTTTTTTAAACTGGAAAAGACTGGTGACTGTTTAGAATCACTGTTAGTTGATTTGCTGTCTATTATACCCTTTGAGGCGGTTTTCAGGCACTTTTGCCTTAAAAATAGTTCCTGAAAAGCACCTAAAAACTACCTCCCATTCATTTCAATGTGTGCTTTCACACTCGGACGTTGCGCTTGCAGGGCGGTGAAAAAAGTCCTGCAAGCAGCATCTTTGAGACAGGTTTGTAGTGTTTTATAAAGCACTTCAAAAATGCCCCTGCCCATTGAAATGAATGGGCAGCGCTTCCAAAGCGCCATAAAAGCGTTTCAAAAGAGGTCTTTTTTTTCGCTTTTTTTTTAAATGACGCTGTCACGTGGCCTTAAAAAAAGTGCCCGCTAGCACCTGAAAAGCACCGCTAAAGCGCTGCTTAAGCACCACAAAAACAACCTGTGTTTTAGTGGCAGTTATTGGAGTGCTTCAGTGTGAAAGGGGTCTTATGGAGATTCACTCTCTTCAGCTGTCTTGATCCCCCAACAGGACACCAGGAATGAAAGTGAGGGTAAATCCATAATTTTAAGTTTCCACCAGGAATAGAAAGGAAAACTTCCACTGGGGACACTTGTTCCTGTGACAACAGTCCAGGAGGGGTTTCCTTCACATTGGGAAAGTATCCTCTCAATTCATATTCAGTCTACAGGTCTGGAAGTAAAGGGAAATCTCCCTGATAAGACACAAATGGCTAAAAATACAGACAGCTGTTTTAACCTTCATCTTTTCTATCTAAAATAAAAAAGGTTTTGGCTTTGGATGTGCCTTAATGACTTTAAGGTTTTAGAGTAATTTCCTGTATGCAAGTTCCAATCCTCTATCTGGCTTTTATTGCCCTGCCCCAGTGAGTAGACTTCTCCTTTACTTAAAACCTCATACACACGCGCCGATTATCGTATGACCGCATGTCCAACTTTTGTCCAAATTGGCTGTCTGTGGTTTTGTCTAGCG
This sequence comes from Glandirana rugosa, assembly GCA_018402905.1. Taxonomy (NCBI): domain Eukaryota; kingdom Metazoa; phylum Chordata; class Amphibia; order Anura; family Ranidae; genus Glandirana; species Glandirana rugosa. The sequence continues at coordinate 1,854,205 of BLSH010233823.1, read as the reverse complement.
TACTGACGGTAGTCAAGTAATCGTCCAACAAAGCCGAACATAGTGACGTGTTACAAGCTGATAAAGAGGAAGTTCATGTGAATGTGAATTACGGACGCAGGTTTACACGACCGAACAGTTCCTGGGTTCCGAGCATGCATCTTTGCACTTCCAACTTTTGTTTTGCCAACTTCTGTACACACAAGCTGAAAATTGGCCCTGTTGGCAGACAAATGTTTTCTAGTCTTCACATACAACTTCTGTTGGACAATAATTGGAAATTGGCTGTCAAAACATGCATACTAACGGTCGGATTATCGGACAACAGGCTGTCGTACGACCGTTGTTGGCCCGATAATTGTACCGTGTGTATGAGATCTAAGACTGTGCAATCAGCAATTAATGAGGTCAACTTGCACATTGATCTTTGCCATATTGTGCAGGTATACCATTTTAGTATCATATATAAATGAAAATTAACTGCATAAAACATTTGCATGTCTTTTTATTTTTTCCAGGTATAATTCTTGCTATTAGTTTTACAAGAAAAAACCATTTGGGTTGTCTAGATAGACATGGGTATATGACATGGTAGACATGAATATATGCAGGATTAGGATCATTGGTGCACACTAGGCTTCGATCCTGGATACAACTTTATTGACTAGAATTAAATGCGCAGCCTGCCTAGGTCCCCTCTCTGACATTTTATTCTGCAATAGAGTCTAATCTTAGAGTAGGAAAAGACAAAGAGGTGAGGAACCTTATATACAAATTGATGTAATAAATAAAACAATGTTACACATTCAGTTTCACACTTTCTTGCTATCAAATATTCTAAGTAAAACCGCATTAATATATTCATGTCAAGGGTCTATTGTTTTCCCAGAAAAGTCACACATTTTTCACCCAGGATTCACAGACTTTTCCAAATGCATCACTTAGAAACATTTTTGAATCTTAGGTGAAAACTTGTATAAAAAGACCCCTAAGTATCAACTAACAGTGCACTCGTATAATAATTTCAATGCATGTCACTTACATTTCCTCCATTAAAATCATTGACAGCTTTAGAAAGATATATGCACTGTCTGTAAAAAAAAAAAAAAAACTCCAGTCTTAAAAATTATATTATGTATATGTCCTTAATGTTTTATACATGTTCTTTATATTCCACTCAGCAAAAATGGTTTTCATCTGTAAAAGCAATCATTTAATTACATTTAATTGCATCTTGCAAAATAGGTAGTGAGGTGCCTAAAGATGAATTTTTGGTGCTCAGCGGGATTGAATAGGAAGGACACACTGTATATAAAAATGATTTTTAAGGGGCAGTGTGCAGCATAACACTGTAGTGCCAACACAACAAATATCAACATATATGTTGTAATGCCAGGAATTACACATAATGAATAAGTGTTAACTCTGCCATACTTCACCTGACTAATTGATTTTTGCAGGGAGTCTTAGAAACTATTTTTAGTTTTATTGTTGCAGAATGAAATCGTTCTTGTCATTAAATAACCAATAAAAAAGCAGAAGTGTACATTAATCATTTATATGTTGTCCAATAGTATTGCTCCCTATTACCATTCTGATCTTTGTTCTATGACTTCAACACCTTGAATACTTGCACCTCTTAGGAACTGCTAAGTAGAAAAATGAGACACTGCAGACTTTGATCCTTTGTGGTCAACAACACCAGTAACTGAACACACTTTTATCTTGCTTACTTGTTTGAGGGATTTTCTACTCAGATCATTCTCTGATCTTGCTACTGAGCAACAAGAACTGTCCCTGAATGATCTTGGGTACTGCAATATGTTCCTCTGAAAAGCCATGTGGATTTTAGGGACCTGCAACACGCAAAATAAATTAAAGCAGAACTATAGGCACTTTTTTAAAAAAATTTGGAGTCATGGAGGGTCGTAACCCCTGTCAGTTTATATTTTTGGACATCTGTATCCAATTGGGGAAATTTCCCTTCACTTCCTGTCCCATAGCCAAAACAGGAAGTGAAAGGAAATCCCTCCAAATTAAGGTAATATCTTGGGGAACCCCCAGGCAACCAGAACCAATGTCCCCATTGGAAGATTTCCCCGCTATTACTTTTCTGGAGACAACCCAAACTTTGTGATTTTCTTTTACTTTCACATTCATTGATAACGGTAAACAGGACAAAGAGAGGGAGAGTGAATCTCCTTAATTGGGGCACAGACAGCGTTAAAATCTGACAATCTGAGTTCTAATCCCTTTCCACTCTGTCCAAAACCAAAAAAAAGTTTTGCCTTTAGTTGTACTTTAAATTCTTTCACATTTCTCAGGTGGCCATCACAGGATACCTAAGATTTTAGTATGGGCAATGTAAATCGAGGATGTCAGTGGGATAAAGCGGGAAGTCTATTATAAAAATGACAGATCAGAAATGATTAGATGATAACCTATTGTCCCCACATTCAATGATTAGAACAACAATGAAGATGTCCAGTCTATAGACACATAGCTGCAACTATGAAGCAAATAAAAGGACCTTCTCGTGGTCACATTTATAATAAACCTTTTTGCCATTTCTGTGGACTTTACCCTCACACTTAAAATGAGCCTGCTCATGAATGAACACTCTTTTGCTAGTAATAAATATCTTTTTAATGATTATTTAGAAAGAACTATTTTGTGATTCAACCTAAGGCCTGGTAGATGTCCAGCTGGGCCAGCTATAACCTTTATGCCTCTCCAGTAAACCAGGTGGATAGCACTATTGGTCAAAACTCTGTGCCTTTCTGTAATTTCACAAGGAAGAATACACTTGTAGGAAGTTGGTGACTGATGAAACCATAGCAGTAAAGACAATGCAAGCAGGGCAGCTTCCCTTTACCTACTTTAGTTCTTATCAATGTCAATTGAAAGGAAAGGGAGGCAAGGCTATTACCTTACCTATGGCCCCATTCTGACTTATCCAACCATTGCTCGGGAGTTCCATGTGCATGGAGTTAAAATGATAACATCAGGGCTATCAGGTGGCTCTGTCATAGGAAAAGTGACAGTGTCTCTTCAACCATGAGGCAGGCTGCATATGTATAAAGAATATCCCTGTAAATATATATTCAGAAATTTAAAAAAGAAACAATTTCTTTGTAACCACACTCATTGATAACATTATTTGGTTCAAACTATTTAGAGTTTTTCTTTTGACTACTACCTGGTCTGGGTTACAGCTGTAGCTATACTAGTTTACATTTACCAGCTATACAATGCTAAATTGTTTACTCAATAATCGTTATACATGGAGCACAGGGTCCCTATGTTTAAAGCTTATGATTAACTTAAAAGCTTATGATTAAAATACATTTCTGGAATCCAGGTCAAGTTGACATTGTTAACTTTTACTCCATGTTGTACTCAGATCAAACTACCCAGAATTACTATATTTTGATAATAAAAGAGTCCATTTTTGTTTTATTGGTAACCTGAAGCTAATGGCAGCGACCCATGTCATGTAAGTTAGGAGCTCTTTCTAGAGTTTCTATTACAATGGGATTATTTGTGCATTTAGAATTTGAGTTTCAAGTTCCTTTTACCATTTACAAATGATCAGATTGCTTCCAAACAAACCACTGACAAATCTATTACAATGGCCTTGCATTTTATTACGCTATTGTTATGATGCAGCTGATCACTTTACAATGAAGTCAGAATTCTTCAATAGACTTTACCTGGCATGTCTAGTCTAGGGCCATTTGTTCTGCCTGTAATTATACTCCAATGTTTTCTTTATGCATTAGACTGGAAAATAAAAATATGTGACCCACATATACACCAGAATTGCAGATGGTAAAGCAGTAATAAAACCATAAAAAAAAAAATGTAAATTTCTTTTTAAAATGTATTTCCTTTATTTCACCTGGTGATCCAGCTAGTAACATACCTCCTGTCTAAAGCCGGGTAATTTTTTTCTGCACAACCCAGTGGGTTGAACAAAAAAAAAAAAACTGACAGCTCCGGTCGGAGACATTGTACTACCCATCCCACATTAGTACAGCAATCTCCCCAGCTGAGCTTGGCCGTTTTTTTTTTTGTGAACCAGCCATTGTCTCTGGACATTCAGCCCATGTGTATGGGGCTTTAGACTAGCAAATGTTCATGGACTTGACTAAAAAATTGAAGCTGAACTCTAGCTAATACTTTATAAGCAGTAACAGGAAGGATTTTTTTCTTTAGGGATAAAGGTTTTACATAAATTATAAAAGTTGATCATTTTAAGCACCCCTGTCAGTGGCAAATTGTTTGTCTCAACACTCTTATGCCTCGTACACACGGGTCAACGATTGTATACAACAGGTCATACGAACAACCGTTGTATGCTAAATCAACCGTATAGTAGTACACGCGATTAGAACAGCCGACGTATGACGTCGTACAGCAGAAGTTGTATGAGCAAACTAGAAAACTTGGTCGTACCAACAAGCGGTCATACGACTGTTGTATCGTGTGTACAGAGAAGTTGGTCCAACAAGTTGTATTGTGCAAAACACGCATGCTCAGAAGTCAGGAACGGCCGGACACAAATTACAGGCACCTGAACTTTCTCTTTATACATTCATAACACGTCACTACGTTCAGCTTGGTCGTACAATCGTTTAGTGCATGTCAGTATGCTAGATACAACAGCCAACATGCGATTTGGTCCGTTCGGTCGTACGATCGTCGAACCGTGTGTACGAGGCTTTAGACCCCATACACACTATACAACTTTTGTTGTCAGATTTCCTTCAGATTTACCAAAACCATGTAGTGCAAGGGCTTGCCTGATTACATACAAATTGAAACTCCTAAGGTTTAACCTCATATTATATGGTTGTGGTAAATCTGAAGGAAAAATCTACAGAAAATCGGATAGTGTGTATCCAGCTTAAGTGACACTTTGTTGGACAGCAACAGGAAGTTAAAACTAAAGCGGTTGTCTACCCAATTTATGGACTTTTACCTACAGGTAAGCCTATAATAAGGCTTACCTGAAGGTAAAATGAATATCTCGGTTTAGGAGATATTCCCCCTCTAAGCTGTTGCGGCGTTACGGCGTATGTGCCGTGTATGTCCCGGCAAAGGCCTGGCAATAGGGCCGGATCTTGCCGGAAAGACGGGTCCTGCATGCATGCGCAGGATGTGACGTCTCGTGGCTCCGGCCAGTCACATCGCCGGAGCCGCGTACCCGGAAGCAAGATCCGAGGGAAGATGTCCGCTCCCTCAGAGGGGACCAAGCAGCTCGGTCGGATCTTCGTTTCAAGGTAAGTATTTCATAATGAGCTAGTATGTGGTGTATACTAGCTCATTATGCTATTGTCTTCCAGGTTTTTATATTTTTTATAATGGGTTTAAAACCACTTTAACTGATGTAATGTGTTGAATAGCTTTGTATATATTTTTTTAGTTTCTGACCATGCGTGATCGTACAATTTTTTTCATGCTGTACTAATGATAAGAAAATCGAACGTTGAGTTGCTGTACGAAAAAAAAATTTATAGACTGCACATCCAACTTTTGTCTTCTGAAAAATCAAAATCAGCTGTCGAAAGGAGCATACTAATGGTAAGAATTTCGGACAATTGCGTGTCGAACGAAAATTCCCGAAATTTGCATTGTGTGTACGGGCCTTAAGGCGCGATTCACACCTATGCATTTTTAGTGCTTTTTGCATTTTGCAGATTTGCACTTCTGAACATGTTCCATAGGAAACCATGTTAAATGGACTGTAGTGCAAATCTGCAAAATGCAAAAAGCATTAAAAATGCATAGATAGATGTGAATCAAGCCTAAGGCTCCATTCACATTGATGCATTTTGCTTTTCAGCGTTTTTGCAGTGCTTTTTGCTGTGCTTTCCGCGTTTTTTACAGCGGATTTGCACCAATTTGCATTTTGCCTTTTATTTATTTATTTGGGGGGGGGGGGGGTGTTGCTATTCAGATTTAAAAACACAAATTGCTGTAAAAGTGCGTCAAAAATGCAGCACTTGCTTTTTTCTTGCATGCCCATTGAAGTCTATTACATGCAAAACGCTGTATTTTGTGGGAAAAAAGTCCCCGACCCTTTCCAATAACACAGAGGCACAAAAATGCATTGATGTGAACATGTTCCATAGGAATCAATGTTAAAAAAATTCCCTGCATTTCTGCAAAATGCATAAAAAAACGCATTAGTGTGAATGGAGCCTAAAGGCCCGTACACACGATGTGAAATTCAGATGGGAATTGTTGTTCGATAGACCTCAAGTTTACACAGGCATTGCCTGAAATCGCTGCAAAATCGTTTCAAAATCACATCGAAATTGCGGTAAAATCGCGGCAAGATCGCTTTCACGTCACGGCAGTGTGAAAGGAGCCTTAATGTTTCTGTGCCCAGAACATGCTCACATTTGCTTGTATACATGCAGCATGTCATTTTATTAGAATAGACAAAGCAACTCTATTTAGGACTTGCTGCGGCTCATTTTTCAAGATGTCTGAAATAACAACAGCAGTAGATTGCTCCTTTCTCTTGCACAGGACATGATAGTTGGAAAGAAGGAGGTCACAACTGACAGACACGTATAAATTGCTGTCCAAATTAAATGGTAATTGTTTACCAAACTGCCAAATCAAGGACAACATTGTATACATATATGACTGTGAATGTGCACTGTAATGTTACAAATGTAGTAAAGATAATGACAAGTAGAATAACAATGAGCAGTAAACCAGGAGAGCTGTCAATATTTGTTAAAAGACCGTAATGTGCCAAGAAAAAGAGGATTTCATTACTCTATATTGATGTGATCCTAAACCCTTAGTATACATGACTTTATTTACACCCTACGTGTTGTGTTGTCTTACATTACCATGGTGTTAACATTTAAAAACACTCACCACTAATTCGGACTGCTTCTAGCTGTGGCTGCTGGAATGGTTTCTTGATTAGCTATGCTGAAGGGGTGGTTCATATGACCACTGCCCATAGGCGTACGCAGGGGGGTGTGGGCACACCCTAATCACTATGTGCATTGTTGATTCCCTCTGCCCCCCCCCCTTGCTGCCCCCCAACCCTGTAGTACTGCTGGCTTTCCTCCTCTCCTCTCCCTCCGAATGCTGCGGGGGCTAGTAAATAGTTTATTTTCTAAATGAACACAGTGAACACACCCACTCAATGTGTCCATTCACAACTGAAGCATAGTAAACTGTGTTTACTATGATCAGTTTGTGAATGAACAGGAAGCTGCTCAGCACAGGGCACTTCCAATTCATTCGCTACCCCGTATAGCTGAGGCTGCAGAGAAACGCATGTGTGTTTGAGCTTTGGGGCGCACACCTATGGCACTGCCAAATTACATTTCTAGCCTCTGCCAATGTGAACCTCCAGCTCTATTCTACTTTCTAACAGCCATGATGAAGCTGGAATTGGGGTAGATGAGTATCTGACAACTTTTAAGCTGCACTTTACTGTAAATCAATGTGAGATTTGTAAATAAGGCAATCTGAACTGAGAGCTTAGGCTCCTTTTCTTTTTATTAAAGAATTCTAATAAACTCTGTGCTGTCTACTAATTAAATATACCAATCCTATGAATAAGCAAATACTGTACATTGTATAGATATATGAACAGAATAAATAATAAGGCTCCATGCACACTGAACGCTCTCTGGGCGTCGGATTATGTGGCAGGAGACGCTGCTTAGAAAACATGCTTTTAGCAGCGTTTATGTGCGTTTTTGCGCGCTTATCAGCGTCTGTGTTTTTGAGCTTTTTTTTAAAACTTAATTAGCTTCCATTGACTACAAAAAGCAATGAACGCCGATAAACAGCTGTTTAGCGGCATTTATGAGCGTTTATCAGCGTCCAGCATTTCTTGTGGCCAGGAGAACGACTCCTGAACGCCAATTCAGGGCATTCAAAAACATAAACAGTTGTTTATCAGCTTCAGTGTGCATGGAGCCTTAAAAAAAAAGTTTTGTTGTGTAACTGTTTCCACAGGGAACATGGAATATGCAGTAAAATCCAATATGCTTATCATCCACCACCACCACCACCACATGTCATGGGCTGCTTATCAGAGGATGAGACCCCTTAAAGCGGAGTTCCACCCAGTTAAAAGTCAACAGCTACAAAAAGTGTAGCTGCTGACTTTTAACAATCGGACACTCACCTGTCCCAGGCTCCAGCGATGCGGTCGCTCTAGGGCTCGCTCTTCTCCCCCTCTCCTCAGCGGTGCCGGCATCACAAGTGTGGGCACCCGACTTTGGCCTCAAAGCCGGGCACGCGCTGCGCCTTGTGAATGACTGGCGTATCTTCTGGGACTTGTGACGTGTCCCAGAAGATCGCTGGGTGGGAGGGGGGAAGGTGAACTTCCTTCCGGTTCTGTGGCACTAGGAGAGGAATTGGACCTGGGACCCTGTGAAAACAGGGTTCCTGGTCCCCCACCAAAAAAAATGACATGCCAATTGTGGCATGCTAGGGGGTCACCTTCCTTTAAAGCGGAAGTTCTACTTTTGGGTGGAACTCCGCCTTTAACTATAGAAGGTCAAATGCATTTGCCCCTCATTACAGGATATGGTATGGTATGTAATGGATTCCCCAAAGAAGTACTCTAAAAAAGTATGCAACATACAGTAAATAGTGAAAAACGTTTTGTGTGCAACTGCTTCCAAAAACTGTTTGCAAAGGATCACCTATTGTGGCCTAATAATATAGTGATTGTATTTCTGCCCAGAAAATGGCTATTGTAGTTAAAGGAGAACTAAACTTTACAGGAATTCTACTTTATGCGCTATATTGTTTATCTAGATGCTAAAAAAATAGGCAACATTTATCAGAGGGATGAGAAAATTGAGAACTGTCCATGATACTTTTTTATTTGCACTAACATACAATTTTTCAGGACAAGCTTTCGGGGTATGTCCCCTTCTTCAAGGGGAGTACTGGTTGGACCTTGAAGAAGGGGACACACCCTGAAAGCTTGTCCTGAAAATTTGTATGTTAGTGCAAATAAAATAAGTTTCCTGGTCGTCCTCCCGTCAGCACACTATGAGAGTTAACCCATAGTGTGCTGACGTGAGGACGGACCAGGATGTGGGTTTGACAGTCTGATTGATTTTTGTCTCTGACTCTGACTGTGTCTGCTGTCTGCCTTTGGAAATGCTGCCTGAGCTCACCTGCCTGCCTACGGAAGGGCTGATTGAGCTCACCTGTCTATCCATGGTCTGCTGCTTCTAAAGTGAGTGGATGAAGGCAAATGGTGCTTAAAGAGACAGTGTACCTGTTTGTTTTTGGTGAGAGGTAATATGATTTTTTTCCAGATGTTTTGTTCAAGTATGAACTTGCCACACCTGTTAGTGGCACAGAAGACTAGCAAAGGTAGGAGGGGGCAACGAGGGACATGGTTTTTAAAAGAGTGCTCAAGGAATGCAAATGAAGATGTTTTGCATTATCTTAGGAGAAGAAACCCTGAACACAAATGCTCCAAAAGACATAAGACCCACCAACGATCATCTCATCCTGACCAGGATGACGACACCTAACAGGTTGTCATCTTCATAAACATGTGGTCAATACACTCTAAAGGAGCTGTTTTACCTTACAAGCATGTGGTCAATACACTCTAAAGGAGCTGTTTTCCCTTACAAGCATGTGGTCAATACACTCTAAAGGAGTTGTTTTCCCTTACAGGCATGTGGTCAATACACTGTAAAGGAGTTGTCCCTTACAAGCATGTGGTCAATACACTCTAAAGGAGTTGTCCCTTACAAGCATGTGATCAATACACTCTAAATGAGCTGTTTCCCTTACAAGCATGTGGGCAATATACTCTAAAGGAGTTTTCCCTTATAAGCATGTGGTCAATACACTCTAAAGGAGCTGTTTTCCCTTACAAGCATGTGGTCAATATACTCTAAAGGAGTTTTCCCTTACATGCATATGGTCAATACACTCTAAAGGAGTTGTTTTTCCTTACAAGCATGTGGGCAATACACTCTAAAGGAGCGGGTTTCCACTTACAAGCATGAGGTCAACACTAAAGGAGGAGTTTACACCTACCCTGTGAAGGGACAGGATCCAGGCACATGTCTCCTACCTAGCTCATATTGAGTTTGGGCCATCCAGCCTGCTTTGCTGGGATGTGGTCCCTGTGTTCACATGCTAAATGCATTGTTTGTCAGGGAGCCTCTCTGCTGGTCATCCCATGGAGTCCTCCACAGGGTGACTTTCATGCTCCCCAAGCACTCCATGGGGCACTGGCTCACAAGCGTTTATACCAGCATGAGAGGAAATGCCTCACTCAGATCAGGGTGCATTTTTGGCCTGCACTCAGTCTGCAGTGCCAGAGAAGTGAAATTGCACAGGTTGCCTCACAAGATGCGGTTGTGCAAAATTCTAAAGCCCTATTAAGGCGGCTATAGCAGAAAGTATGCTGCAAATATCCACGCCACAAGTAACACCCATAATGAGAGAGCGTAAAGCGCTCATTGATGAAGGATAGCAGAGACCTCATCAGAAGACCAATTTACACTACAGGTTCTCTAAGCTTTATCCACATAAGATGGCTGATGTATGTTTATGCACTGCATTTCCAGGGGTGGATGCTGCCCTCTAGCGTCTGTCGCATCAAGTGTCTTTGCCTTTTTATAACTTTTATAACCTAGAGATGAGAGAGTGGACTTGTTATGGACAGGATTTAACTTGCATTCCAATTGCCTAGTTCACACCCGTGCAGCGCATTCTAGGGCAGTCAACAAAAGTAGGATGTTACATTGTTGCGGTATGGAATACATCTGGAAAGTGGCAAAACACATTGAGAATGCATCAAGAACATTCATGCAGAAACACATCTGGAACACAGAAATTGTGATGATCGGGCCATCAGGCTTGTACAGAATCTATTCAGTGACAGATTTTGCAGGTCAACCAGCAATAACGTTAACTTCGAGGGTGTATACTCTCCTATGTTCCTGGCACCCAAAGCATCCAGAGAGCTCAGAACGGTGTTGGTCCTGAGGTCCTTAAATCAATTCATCAGCCCCAGAAGATTCAGGATGGAGCCAGTATATACGATATCAGTAGTGCAACCAGGAGATTGGCTAATTTCAATCGATTTGGCAGATGCCTATTTACATGTCCCGATTCACAAACACCGTCAGAGGTACCTCAGATTCACAGTAGAGGAACAGCATTATCAATTCAGACGTTTGCCCTTCAGCATCAACACAGCACCCAGAGTCTTCTCCAAGATCCTGTCGGCGACCATAGCATTTATCCATTTACAGGGGCTAAAAAATTTTCATTATCTAGATGACATCTGGGTCATTGCACATTCAAGTGAGCAGCTTGTGCTACAGTGCAACAAGGTAATAGTAATCCTGTCCAACTTTGGATGGCTGATATACAGTCAAAAGAGCAACTTCCCTCCTGCTCAATGGATGCAGTATTTAGGCATGGTATTTGACACAGGATGGATTCTTCTGCCATATCGCAAGGCGACTGAGTTGAAAGCATGTAACAAAAAGGAGGCGCCTCTAAGTGTAAATGTAAGAAATTTTATTAAAAAGACATCAGCCAATTGGCTACTCACATGACTAAAAAAGGGTATGGCTCGGGGGGCGTGGCCTGGCTATGGCTGAGTAAAGACGTACTATCACAGAGCTCCGGGTCCTCAACCAGCCATCCTGGCGTTTTAAAGAATAAAGACTCGGCATGTACTCCTCCAAAAAGCGGAAATCAAAGAAAGGCAACCCAGGAACGATCTCCAGCAAAACACCTAAACCCGGAGGGGAGATAATACATTACTTTTCCGGCTCACAGACGGCTTCCCCTGCGGGAAAGATGGCGGCTCCATGCGGCCCACACAGTGAGGAACCAGACCCTGGGACTTGGACGACCTCCTCGGTGATGTCGACGGAGTCTGACTCATACTCCAACACCCCGGCAGACCTCCACCCCGAACCGTCCTGTTCCCAGCCCCGTTCACCGGCTACCCGAATGGACACTGAACTCCGGGACCTGATCCGGGCTCTACCGACGAAAACGGACATTGAATCCCTCCTAACCCGTTTAGAAGAACAGCGGCGCAAAGACATGCAGGAAGTGAGAAAAGAAGTGTCCTGCCTAGACACGAGAGTGACTGCGGGTGAAGCCTCCCTAGAAGTCCTGGGGCGCCGTGTTGCGGCTTTGGAAACCCTACAGGACTCCCATGTGGAGGCAGCCATCCAGCTCCAACTGCAACAGGAGGCGATGGAGGACAGGAGCCGGAGGAACAACCTCCAGCTCCGGGGGCTGCCGGAGGCTACGGGAGCAGAGAACTTGGCTGTAACGGCCACTGCCATATTTCACTGCCTCCCAGATGCTTCTCTCCCTGCAGTCCTGGAGTATGACCGCATCCATCGGGCCCTGGGTCCCAGATCGGAAGATGCCAATCGGCCACGGGACGTTATATGCCGCCTGCACCTCTATACAAACAAGGAGAAAATTCTTAAAAAAGCCAGTTGACCAATCACTAGCTGGGGTGGCTGGGACGGATTCTGGGGTTCCCTATGAAACCGTTGCCAGCCACTACTCCCACCTAGGACAGCACACAAAGACCTGAATCCGGTCTGGGTGTGCCCACTGCATAGGGCGGTTTGTAACTGTTAGCCTTGAGAGGACATACTAAGGGGTCAGTGGTTTGCTACCCACCCGGACCTCTTCCTCTCTGTTTCTTAATATCTTTCTTCTATCTGATTTTCTCTCTCTATTCCCTCCCCCCCTCTTCTCTTTTCACCCCTCCTCCTCCCCATCCCTTTAGTTGGGAGGGGCAGTTGGTGATGGACCAAATCCAGATATATTCGCTTAACACGAAGGGCATCAACACCCCTGAGAAAAGGCGTATGCTCCTTAATGACCTAAAGCGCCACCAGGTAGATATCGCCTTTGTCCAAGAAACCCACTTTAGGGACGATAAACTACCCATTCTTAGCTTATATAGACCTAAACCAGGTAGTGGTTGACGGGGAGGGTTGATTTCCCTACCCCTCCTCCTCCCCACTTTTCTCTTCTCCCCCCCTCCCTTATCTCTCTCTTTTAGTCTATCTTCTTTCTATAATTCTTTGTCTCTCCTTCTCCAGGCCCACCCATCGTTTGGTGACTGGGGAATCATACAGGAGAGTTCCGATTGTCAATGTTTGGCGGGATACGTCACCCGTGTGGGTCTGGCCTAAGTCCAGAAACACACGACAGGATCCACCCTCATCACCGACCGTTGCCAAAGTATCCCTTGGGGTCTTAGGCAGGGTCGGTGGGGTCGATCACTAACCAGTTGACCGA
>BLSH010233823.1:1809819-1825201 GCA_018402905.1 Glandirana rugosa | reverse complement strand
TACAACGGCCAGAAGAGTGTCGAAATTAGCAGCCTTTTCCTGTAAAGAAACGTTCTGCATTGTGTATCCGGACAGAGTGATCCTGTGGCCTGCTTCAGCCTTAGCCTCTAAAGTGGTCTCAAAATTTCAGGTAAACTGAGAGTCAGTGCTACCTCGTTTCACGCAGCCTCCAGATCAAAGGAGCCAGTTAGATTTTGGACCTCTAGACTGGGCCGGTTTAATATCAACACATCTTCAGAGGGCACAACAGATACGCAAGTCGGGTAATCTGTTCATCTTCCCGTTGGGACTCAGGAAAGGGGAGGCAGCACCTTCAAGGATCTTATCCACCTGGATTACGAGGACTATTTCCTAGGCATACAAGCAGCAGGGCCTTGCCCCTCCGCAGACTATACAAGATCATTCTACCAGAGGGATGGCAGCTTTGTGGGCATCCATGGCAAAGGTCCTGGTGGAGGACATATGCAGGACCGCTAGCTGGAGTTCCTGTGAGACTTTTGCTCGGCACTACAAATTGAATATAGTCGCCGCTAGTCCTTCGATGTTCAGAGCGGCGGTAGTGTGAGCTTCTTTGTTCAATTAAAGTATGGTGAAGCATGGAATTGGGCGAGTTGTCATTTCTTTCCCACCCTATATTGGCTTGGGTATATCCCATAGTGTGCTGACGGGAGGATGACCAGGAAAAAGGAAAATTGTTATCAATACTCATCGTAATTTTCCTTTCCTGGTCCGTCCTCACGTCAGCACAACTCTTAATTCCCTCCCTAAGTAGCCTGTAACCGATAAACAAAAGAACACGAGGGGGAGGGAGGACAGGGATTTATTGCGCTGGAAGAAGGTGGTCTTGGGGGTTAATCAGGGAGAGTTAACCCATAGTGTGCTGACGGGAGGACGACCAGGAAAACAGAAAATTGTTATCAATACTCACCGTAATTTTCCTTTCCTGGTCCATCCTCACGTCAGCACACTATGAGTTAACTCTCATAGTGTGCTGACCTGAGGACGGACCAGGAAAGGAAAATTATGGTGAGTATTGATAACAATATTCCGTTATCGCAGACATTACTCAATTTTCTCTGTCGCAAGTGCACTAATATGGCTACAATCGCCTCAAGCTTATCAGTGGAATGAAACCTGAAGTGAAGCCCTGATGCTGGAAGCAGCGCCATACCCACTCCTTTAAATAATTTTTTACCTCCTCAACCATGGTGGTAGTCTCAGGGGGGGGGGGGCAGCCGCTTAATAACAAACACTTTTTTATATATTTTTTTTAAATAAATTTGTCTATAGTGCGGGACATCTTTCCATTGTTTGACACTTATAACACAGCTCAGACAGAATTTGTCAACCAAATTAGATCTAGAATCAACTGCCTCACTTAGATCTAAACCCACAGGATAAATGTCAAAGTGTAATAAGCAGCTACTATTTAAATAAAAACATATAAAAGACAAAGCATTTTACCATAAAATAGGAAAGAATAGTACTAATTGGTATAATAAGCAGTGCTAGTAAAAGCAATTGAACACAGGCAGGTAATGTAAACACCACGTGCATCAATAGGTGTCTACAATAAAGTCCATAAATAAAGTCCTTTAAACAGCTACACCAGGTAGTACGTAGAAAAGCCTTTGTGTTCAAAGTTCAGCAGGACAGGTGTGGAAAAAACATTGAGGCAGATAGAGCAATGGGGCTCATTTTTTAGGGCCTCTGATACCATTGTTTGAATCTTACAAAAACAGCTCATACTTCCACATATACACATGCAATTCAAATGTTTACACAGAAGAAAACTTACTATAGCAGATTGCCAACCCCACTATGCAAATGATCTGCCCCTTCATTCATTTAAGCTGGCCATAGATGGTTAGAACCTTGGCCGGTTCAGCAGGGACCAGACAAGATTTGAACCATGTATGCAGAGGTGTATCTAGTCAAAATGACGCCTATGGCAAGCACTGAAACTGTGCCCCTGTCAAGACATCTTAAACCCATCTTTCAGATAACAGTGTATAGGTTGCACAGAGCTCTCTCTAGAAATATATATATATATATATATATATATATATATATAGTATCTCACAAAAGTGAGTACACCCACCATTTTTGTAAATATTTTATTCTATCTTTTCATGTGACAACACTGAAGGAATGACACTTTGCTACAATGTAAAGTAGTGAGTGCAGAGCTTATATAACAGTGTAAATTTGCTGTCCCCTCAAAATAACTCAACACACAGCTATTAATGTCTAAACCGCTGGCAACAAAAGTGAGTACACCCCTAAGTGAAAATGTCCAAATTGAGCCCATTTTCCCTCCCCGCTGTCATGTGACTCGTTAGTGTTACAAGGTCTCAGATGTGAATGGGAGCAGGTGTGTTATATTTGGTGTTATCACTCTCACTCTCTCATACTGGTCACTGGAATCTCAACATGGCACCTCATGGCAAAGAACTCTCTGAGAATCTGAGAAGAAAGAATTGTTGAAGACAAGCAGACAAAGGACATGGAATACTGGAACCATGACCTGTGGTCTAATGAGACCAAGATAAACTTATTTGGTTCAGATGGTGTCAACCGTGTGTGGCGGCAACTAGGTGAGGAGTACAAAGACAAGTGTGTCTTGCCTACAGTCAAGCATGGTGGTGGGAGTGTCATGGTCTGGGGCTGCATGAGTGCTGCCAGCACTGGGGTGCTACAGTTCATTAAGGGAACCATGAACTCCAACATGTACTGTGACATACTGAAGCAGAGCAGGATCCCCTCCATTTGGAGACTGGGCCGTAGGGCAGTATTCCAACACGATAACAACCCCAAACACACCTCCAAGGCAATCACTGCCTTGCTAAAGAAGCTGAGGGTAAAGGTGATGGACTGGTTAAGCATGTCTCCAGACCTAAACCCTATTGAGCATCTGTGGGGCATCCTCAAACGGAAGGCGGAGGAGTGCAAGGTCTCTAACATCCACCAGTTCGGTCTTGTTGTCATGGAGGAGTGGAAGAGGACTCCAGTGGCAACCTGTGAAGCTCTGGTGAACTCCATGCCCAAGAGGGTTAAGGGAGTTCTGGAATATAATGGTGGCCACACAAAATATTGACACTTTGGGCCCAATTTGGACATTTTCATTTAGGGGTGTACTCACTTTTGTTGCCAGCGGTTTAGACATTAATGGCTGTGTGATGAGTTATTTTGAGGGGACAGCAAATTTACACTGTTATAAAAGCTGTACACTCACTACTTTACATTGTAGCAAAGTGTCATTTCTTCAGTGTTGTCACATGAAAAGATAGAATAAAATATTTACAAAAATGTGAGGGGTGTACTCACTTTTGTGAGATACTGTATATATATATATATATATATATATATATGTATATATATATATATGGGATAGTGGGAAGAATAATACGGAATAATGTTAAGGCCCGTGCACACGGTACAATTATCGTCCGAAAACTGTTGTACGACAACATGTCGTACAATAATCCGACCGTTAGTATGCTCCATTCAACAGCCCATTTTGAATTATTGTGCAACAAAAGTTGTATGAGAAGACTAGAAAACCTTTGTCTGCCGACAAGGCGTCGTCCGATTTCGGCTTGTGTGTACAGAAGTTGGACAAACAAAAGTTGTAAGTACAAACACGCATGCTCAGAATCCAGGAAGTGTTTGGTCGTGTAAACCTGCGTCCGTAATTCACAATCTACATTCACCTGAACTTCCTCTTTATACACTCCTAGCAGGTCACTAAGTTCGGCTTTGTTGAACGATAATTTGACTACCGTCAGTGCGCTAGACAAAATCACGGACAGCGGATTTGGACAAAAGTTGGACGTGCGGTCGTACGACAATCGCATCGTGTGTACGAGGTTTTAAAGGTCACACAGAACTCTATGGGAGATGATAGAACATACAAAGTATAGGATAACACAGAAATATATATGTATTGGGGATAGTGGGAAGTATAACCTGCAGATCTCTATGGGAGCAGGGGGATGATAGGAGGTATTATAAACAGTCCTGTCACATATAGAATGTATAGATCTCACAGTACTCTATGGGTGGTGGTAGGGAGTACTGTACTGTATATGTAGTAATCTATAGAGGACATGAGAAAGTCTATACGAAGTGATGTGTAGGGTGATGTATGGGGCGGTGTAAGGTCCAGTATATAGCACTAGCGGGCAGCACAGGCACACACATGCTCCAACCTCCGCTGTCGTCGATGAGAGGCTGGACACACTCACCCGGCAGCTAGTCTCAGACTCTCCGCCCCCCCCCCCCCCCCGGCTGCGGTCATCTTGATCCCGGGCAGCTGGCTCCCATTCTATAAATCAAAATCTATAACCCTCCAATAAATTTTATAACTCCACGTGTTTTATTTATTTTATATATATTTATATGTGTTTACAAGGTACAAATGAATTCATAATTTACACTCCCTTTAGGTTAAAGATTTGTTTCTAAGAAACAATTTGGATTGAATGTTTAAAGGAGAACTAAACCCAAGAACAAAAACATAATATATTGCATCTTACAGTCCATACATGTGGTGACTTAATTTATTTTCTTTTTTTTTAAGACTGAGAATATTTTTTACAAGTACAGAAAATACCCATGGATCCTGGCAGAAATGCAATGTCTTTGTCACTTCCTGTGAACTGCACTGAAGAATATCTGCCTTCCTAACTATCTTCTGTAAACTAACAATTACCCTGCCACCCTTGCAATGGAGATGGAAAGATAGGGACATGTTGATGACAACCATGAATAACAAACATAGCTGTCTCCATAGATACAGTGGAGGAGTGACGTAGGCACCCAGGGACAAGAAGGGTGTTAATTGCAGGATTACCCTGAAAATAAAGCAAAAGACGCTTGAAAAAAAAATCCACTGGCCAACACATCAAAAGCAGGCACTACACCAAGGACTAGTAAACTGCCATATATTACACGGATTAGAGACACTTTAACCCTTTAGGGGCCTTTAACATGGGTGTTCCAATCAGATTTGCCTGTCAGTTTTTCAATCATATCTGAACGAAAGCTCATTGTTAGTCTGTGGGTAGGCAAATGCTCGGAATATGGGTGAGTATCTCATGGGTTAAGGTTTGCTCCGTCGTTAAATATTATAAAAAGAATGCTTCTAGCATGGGACTTTATGGCAGCCAAAAATTAATTTCAAACACTTTTAAAAGAAGAAAATTTTATTTATAAAAAAAAAAAGGTTAAAATTGTCATTACATAAAATGGTCTGTTCTAAACCTACAGCATCATCTACTGGTCTCCCATTGGGAGTATAACGATTTGTCCAACCGGGAGAAAAAATACCATACACATAAATAAATAGTTAGTTGCCGCTGATTGTTCCCCTATTGACCTGTAACTATTACAATATGTTTGTAGATTTTTGGGTGAACCGTCTGCTCATATTGGACTTGCTCCATCGGGCTGTCCTCCTCCTTAATCCTTTGTGGGTTGGGACCCCTCTGAGGTGCGCTGCAACTATTTTATGCCTTACTAAGCTGGTCTATCTACCCATGAGAGTTGATAATTTGTGCCCAATAAGTTTTTCCTACTGCTGCTAATTTTGTACATGGACTATGCCTATATACTCTCTATTGTTATTTGTATAGTTAGCCAAGTTCCACCTGACATCCCCTGAAGAAGATGACCACTAACTATTTATTTATGTATGGTGTATGGTATTTTTGCTCCCAGTTGGACAAAACGTATTTGTTTGACACATGCGACTTATACTCTCGATGGGAGACCAGTAGGTGATGCTGTATAGCTTTAGACAAGACCATTTCATGTAATGACAATTTTAACCTTTTTTTTGTATAAATAAACATTTCTTCTTTTAAAAGTGTTTGCAACTATTTTTTGGCTGCCATAAAGTCCCATGGAAGATGCATTCTTTATATAGGTAGGCAAATGTAAACTGACATGTGTTCATTTACATCTGATTACCCTTGTGTCCATCTGGGTCCAAAAAAATAAATGGTTTGCGTGTTTTTAAATTTTTCACACCAGCGGACCAATCGGGTCCGCCTGTCCATTTTTAAGGCGGACCCAATCAGACCACCTATTGTTCTCTATAGAGCGGCGGATGTCAGCAGACATGTGTCCACTGACACCCGCCGGCATCTGATCCAATCCGGTCTGCTAAAAACAGATAGATGGGGATCTGTTCCCCATCCACCCAGTGGATCGGATGACAGTCGGACAGATACGGACAGGCAATGCGTTTTCCTTCTGACCACCCCATATGGAACAGCGGGCCCTCCGCTGAGCAGGCAGATTTTTTTGATGGTTTTTGCTCCATCTGAAAGGGGCCTAAAGGTGACGGTTCAGGGGTAAAAGTCTGTAAATGAATACACATTGGTTGACATCCACCTGCCTACAGATCTAACATGGGTCCATTTCACGTTTCATAGGTCCATAAATGTCACATAGATTACATCCCTTCTGTTCAATTCCGATTCAGCAAGGGATGTGTTCACGATCCCCCACTAAGTGAAGTGGACGCAGCCCACGTGAAAATACCCTAAAGCTGACCATACACTAGTAGAATTTAGTTCAAAAATTTTCATTATAAGAATATTTGTTTTTTAATTTTTAATCATTAGTGGGGTCAAATGGACATTTGTCCATTCATTCCAAAACGGAATATTAAAAGCTAATGTTTTTTTTAAGTACTTTTGAATGACATTTGTCATGTCATCCAATATACTGATGAGAATCTTTATACAAACATTTGTTTAATAACCTACTAGCTTGATGGTAAATGGTTCACTATGCAGCCATAGTCCTTTTTTGGATAAGAGGGTGTCATCTGACCTCAAAACTGCATTTGCTCCTCTATTTATCAATGTTTTCAACCAAAAAACTTTCATCTAATTTTCACACAAACTTTACATAACAATTACACAATATTCACATATTTTTCACATACGATCCAATTCGAAAAACTTGTGGATTCTGTGAAAGTTGTGTGAATCATGAAAACCATTGATAAATAGACCCTTTATAGCTTATCACCAATGGCATTACTTATTCAAACATTGCAAAAGCTTTGAGCCCTTGGAAGATGTCCTTTGATGATGAAACGCGTTTGGCAGAGCCTCGTGCCGATGTCACCGCGTCTCCGGAGCCAGAGGTCTTTGCCGACAAGGTGATATCCTTTTACACGCAAATGTTTTTGTAAACCATTGTGAGTGTGAACCATTGTGAAGTGGCTTCTTCCCCATGGTTTCTGGGGAGGTACAGCTGACCCCTTAAGTGTTCCCCCGGAATCAGCATGAACTGTGGCAAGCCATGTGTTAGCATATTAAGGCTTTGAAGTAAGTTTTGTTGGGGGGTCTGGTATATTTGACTGGCTTATGTAGCATGTAGCCTGCAATTGTGGTTAATGTAAATTGAATTTGTGTAAAATGAAATGGTCCCCACATTCAGCTTTGCACACAAATTTGTGCTCTTTATGTTTCGCGCTCTATGTCTTATTATTATATATATTTGAAGGACCGATCGGGATTTACTGTTTGAATAACCCGGGGTTCCACTCTGATAGTAGTTTTTGAAGGGGTCAGGGCTGGTATGGTTATGGCCATGACTCTAACTGCCTCATTCCGTTTAAATTTAAGTTTATTGATGATAAATGACATATGTATATATATATCTTCAAACAAAATCTTTTTGATTTTTGATCACAGATGCCGGGTGCTGATGCGTCCTCTATTTTTCTCCTCCCCCTTGGGAGCCGCTCCCTCTTCTTTGCGAGCTGACTGTGTCTCCAGTGGATCTCATGGGCATCTAAATATTGTCTTGGGTGCCCTGTTGTATAGATAATTTTGTATTTGTTGTTTGTAAACTTTTTGCTCATGTGACTTACAGTACATCGCATTTGTATTTATAATTATAGTGACCCTGCACCCCCAATACTTTCCATGATCCCCTGATGAAGCCCTTATGGGTGAAACGCGTTGGGAAGGCAAGGATGATATGCCATCCATGGAGCTGATGAAGCCATTTGGTCCTCGGTTACATCTAACTTGTTCCCTGTATCGGACAATTTAGGACTGTGGTTATTCAATGGTTCTTCAATTGATGTTCATGGATGGGTTCATGTGTTTTGGTCTTGGTAAAATGGGGATTGTAGAGTCTTAATTTTATATGATCCAATGAACTCTAGCACTTCAAACAATTTTGGTGGAGCTAGGAATTCATTGTTTTAACATGTATCAATAAACTTCATGTTTTATTTACATATTTGTTTGGTGTGTTTTTTTCAGTGGGGGTTATACCAGCACCTTAAAAGTCCCATTATTTTCGCTCTATCCTCTCTTTTTTATATCAGTATTCAGGGATGTGGTGCTGGTGTGGTTCTGCTATATTTTTTCTCTGTTTTGCTCATTGTGTGTATTTACTTATTTAATAAATACGTCTTAGTATTTTACTGCACGATGGAGAGGGACTTCTTTTCTATTTTTACATGATTACCCCTATGTGGAGTCTTGGTTGGAATGTTCAGTGGTGGAATTGCAGATGATAGGAGAATGTTGTGGAAATAAAGGTATGGCTTTAGAGTGATCTTATATACGTTACATCAGGACTCAAAATTTAAAGTCCTGAGCTACTAGCCAGGCTTTTACACCTCATGCACACAGGACGTTAAAAAAAGTCCTAAAAATGTCAGTAGCTTATCAGTGATTTTTTTCAGCTTTTATTAGCTCTATATTACTGGAGTTTTTGCACGTTTTTCTGCATTTTTAAAGGGCCAGCGTTTTTTTCCCTCAATTGATCTAAAACGTCCAAAAACGTTGGGGACCGGCGTTTAGCTGCCTCTTTGCGCATTTTTACAGCTGAAAAACGTCTCTCAGAAGCCACTGGTCTTGAGTAATTTTACAGCTCAAAAACGTCCCTGCCAAAAACAGTTGATAACAGCCTATGTGTGCAGGAACACATAAGATAACATGATGGAGAGTTTATTGACTGTAAAAATAAACAACTGCAGCTAAAAACAGCAGCTGTAAAACAGTGAGTGTGCATGAGGCCTTAGAGTTACTCTTCACCAGTTGCCCCACCCCTATTCTGCCCTGCCCCTAATTCCGTCCTCATAAAATATTTTATGAAATTACACTGTTAAATGTTTTATGCAGAAATAAGTTACAAAAATAATTACAACTTTAACAATATTAATATAAAGCATATCAGTATCTATCAGTGCAGCCTACCAATGCCCATCAGTGCAGCCTTATCAGTGTCCTACAGTGCAGCCTTATCAGTGCCCTTCATTGCTGCCTCATCAGTAGCCACCAGTGCTGCCTCATCAATGGCCATCAGTGCAGCCTATTAGTGCCCATCAGTATAGCATATCAGTGCTACCTTATCAGTGCAGCCCTATCAGTGCCGCCTCATCAGTGGCCATCAGTGCCGCCTCATCAGTGGCCATCAGTGCAGCCTTATCAGTGTCCATCAGTGCAGCCTTATCAGTGCCCATCAATGCGGCAGAATCACACAGAGAGAAGATCTCCTGCTGTGACACACTGGGCACTGTCAAACAAAGTCTTGCCTCCTGGACCGCTCCCTATAATAGACAGCACACTGATTCATTTTCCTGGCATTAGACCAGTGCACTGTGTGATAATATTCTTCTAGATTTATTATTTTATTTTTATACTGTTTTATAGATTTATTCTTTCACGGCCAGGGCTTTTTTTCTGCCGGAACGCACCGGATCGCCGTTCTAGCACCTATGGCAGCCCTCTCTGCTCCGACCTTTCATGTAACACACACTAGCACTGCGCACTCAAGTTCTTTGGGTCCCAGCACGGCAATGTACAGCTGCCTATGTTGATTTAGGAGGCAGCTTCTGTCCCTGCCTATACTCATATTGTAGCACAGAGCGGAGGGGCCCTAAAACTCTGCCCCAGCTTCAGTTTTAATAGCCCCTTGATCGGCTGAAAAAAAGCCTGCGCATACCATATGGACTGGTGAGGGAGCTGTAAATTAAAAATGGGGGGGGGGAGCTCTCCAGAGACTTAGTTTGCAGAGAGGGGAGAACTGTGAAAGAAGGGGGTTGTACAGAGAGAACTGTAAAAGTGTGTGAGGGGGATTTGAGAATGGAGGAGAACTGGGAAAGTGTGTGTGGGGGGGGGGGATTTATGCATACAGGCGAGCTGGGAAAGTGGGGGGGGTGGATTTGTGCAGAGAGGAGGGCTAGGGCAGTGGGGGCAATTTGTGTAGAGAGGAGGGCTGGGAAAGTGGGGGGATTCGTACGGAGTGGAGGGCTGGGAAAGTTGGGGGGGGGGGCATTTGTGCAGAACGGGGAGATAGGGAAATGGGGGGGGTGGGTTTGTGCAGATTTGGGAAAGTGGGGGGATTTTTCCAGAGAGGAGGGGGTGGAAATTTGTCCAGAGAAGAGAACTGGGAAGGGGGAGCTTTGCACAGAGGTAAGAGCTGCAAATGGCAGAAGGCAGGTTGTGCAGAGGTGAGAGCTGTAGGTGAAGCTGGGGGTGCAGCAGTGAAACATGGGGGATGGCAAAGGTGAGAGCTGTGGATTGGGGTGAGCTTTAGAAGAGGAACACAGATAATATGGATGGGGGTTGCAGAGTTGTGGACTGGAGGTGTAAGCTGTGTAAGCTGTAGTTAGAGTGGTGCAGAGGTGAGATGTTGATGGGGAGGGCAAAGGTGAGTTGTGGATAGGGGTGCAGAGTGGATCTGTTGACAGGTAAAGAAGAGGTGAGCTGTGGATGAGGGTTGCAGAGGTTAGGTATGGGTGGGGGACACAGATGTAAGCAAAGAGATAATCAGAACTGAGGATTTCATGGTTACTTTTGGGCGATACTTGAGGGGGAAGACCAGGAAAATTTACTGGGGGACAGTAAAGCATACAGAGTTAGTGACCAAGAGTAGGTAATGTATGGGGCAGCGTGCAGGGTCCAGTGCAGCCAACAACATGGGGAGGACATTGGGGGAGACCAGGAGATTCAGTATATGGATCGATTGAACGCCATCTGTATGCCCTATAGACAGGCCAAATATAGTGGTGTGCCACCTCCACCTTCAATAGAGCCATACACTGTTTCTCAGAATCCCCTAATGGCCCCCGGACCTCAGCAGTGCTACCACCCCCCTCTCTATATCAGCCCCCATGGAATGGACTCGTGGAACACAAAAAGACAGAAAGCAGAACTCAGTAATGCCATGTCGACATTGTTTTTTACACATAATCATCTTGCCATGGTACTTCTCCATCAGGTGATACGAAAAATTGTGCAAACTGGTTGCAGATTGTCATGACACGTGTCATTGACCGCAAAGTCCATAAATTGGACTCGCTGACTTGTGTTGCTGAGCTCCGGTTCCACATTGCTCCTCTCATTGTCCCGCAGAAAGTTGCGCAGACACATTCCACCACACAGCGCGCACGGCTGAGTCTATAGTTGAATATTTTTTTCTTATGGCTGAGACCATAGCCACTGTATGGCCTCATGAGGTTTTCGGCCAGTCCAAACTGCTACCATGACCAATGGCAGCCTGGGTTCATCACTGCAGGGTAGAGGTCTGCTGGGTGGTATGTTGAGCCGCCCCTCATGCAGATGACGTCCGAAGGCCGACTCATGGAATATGCGGGCGTCACCTTGGCTGTCATATGCTCCCACATCGACGGCAAGGAATTTCAGATGGGCATCAGCCAATGCCAGGAAGACCACCGCAAAACATTTTTTATAGTTGAAATACGATGATCCAGAGTGGGGAGGCTTCTTCACCCTGATGTGTTTCCCATCAAGGGCACCGATACAATTGGGAAACTGAGTTTTTTCCCAAAATCAATTGGCAACTGATTCCCAGATATCTTCTGTGGGCTCCGGCATTACTAATTCATGTAGGTCCTGCTATATTGAAACACATGTTGATCTCGTTACTTCAGACATTGTTGCGCCAAGGAGAAAATAATGATGCAACGACACAAAACTTTGTCCTATGGCAAAGGAATCTAACATTACATAAAAATGATAAAATATTGAAATAAAAACAGCATACAAATAACAAATTCTACCCCTAAGCCTAACACTATCCACTAACCCAAAACCCATTCTATGCATTAAGGTGAAAAACCTTTTCTTTTGCAGCAGCCCCCCAGACCCCCCTATTTACTTAGCTGAGCCCGATCGTTCCCACACCGGGGACGAGCCTAGCAGCTCCAGCCACGGGCTCTGGTCCTCATTGGATATATTGATAGCAGGGGAGCCATTGGCTCCAGCTGCTGTCAATCAAATCCAGTGACGTGGGAGCCGGGGCCGAGTCCTGCTGTCTGTCTGTGTCAACTACACTACCTGGGCAGACGGCGGACTTTGCGGGGCCACGTTGAGGTTCAAGAGGCTATTTTCAGCCTATCAGGGGGCCCTGGACCAGTGGCAGATCCCCCCAGGCCATCAGACATTGACCTCGATCCTCCTCTCCCCTCCCCCTGTGTTTTTCCTCTCGCCAGACATTTCACTGACTTGAGCTGATATTGAAACATATCCATAATTGAATACGAAGCCCCAGCAACCACCCGCTCCCCCCGCCCCGGTGAAACACCTTTGTATATCTGGTAGTGACATGAGATTTGTCCTTATTGGATTGCATACTTAGCTACTGCGCCCATATGCACAGATGTTACTAGGATAGAAAAGAATTCCTCTTTTAGAATAATACATCAAGGTGCTACATCTTACCCGTTGTAACTTACCCCTGATGAAGGGCCTGTTTCTGAACCCGAAACATATATGTTGGGTACAGAACTCCATCTTTGGACAATGGAAATATTAATTTCGAAATTCTATCCTTTTTATTTTTTTTCCACATCAGAAGCACACCAACCTGGGATTAATCAGTTTGAGAGTCATATACTATCTCCAGTCGAGTATTTCATCATTGTGGTGTTTTTATGCATACTTATAATAACAGATCACCAGTAAGAGAGACCAGAGGGAGAAGAAGAACCATAGGGAAACTAGTTCTCTCTAACTACAGAGAAAAAAAAAATAACCCAGATAATCGTTAGCATTTAACTACTCTCCCCAGGTCGTCTCCCCCTCACCTTCTTGGGCCCTTCACTTATAGCCCTGTCCCCCCCCCCCCCAACTCCTCCCAAAAAAAAAAAATCTCTCCCTCTCCCTCCTCACTCTCCGACTCTCCCCCCACCCCATAATCACCAGGTCTCCGCCCGTACCTCATCATCTTGACCTCACCCGTTCTTAGTTGCCTTTCTCTAGGTACTGAATAAAAGGGCTCCATGTGGCCACATACAAGTCCGCCTGATCCTTCCCCAATAAAGTTAACTCCTCCATTTCTTGGATCTCACATATCTATCCATTGGGATTTAGTCGGTGCATCCTCTTTTTTCCACATAGCAGGAATACATGCTTTAGCAGCTATTAATAAGTGTTTTAATAATGAGTTTTTGTATTTTTTAACGGATAGATGCGTATCATGTAGTAAGTATGCGGCTGGCTTCATCCCAAGGGATATCCCTGTCAAATCCTGTACCCCCTCATTTACCATTTCCCAGAACTCTTTCAGCTTCTAACAATCCCAAAATATGTGTATCAAGGTGCCCTCGGAATCTTGGCAGCGCCAACATTTATCCGAAGTCGAGGGAAATTTCTTATGTAGAGCTGTGGGCGTCTGGTACCACCTTGTGAGAAGTTTGTACCCCCCTTCCTGGAATCTGCTAGCTACTGAAGCTTTATGTGCAAACAATAAGATTTTATCTCTTTGTGTAAATTTAAATCCCAGGTCTATTTCCCACTTCGTCAGGAATGGAAGATCCTTTGGGACTGTGGCCGCTATTAACAGCGCGTAGGAAAACGATAATAGGTGTCTCGCTGGTTCTCCCGAAGTGCAAGCTTGTTCGAATACTGTCAAAGCTCTTAATTCCGCGTCTGCCCCCACCATTGCTTTAATAGCAGAACCTAGCTGAGCTGAGGAAGTCCAGCCTATCGTGAAACTCTCTTCTACAGCTAGCCTGCCCCATAGGTCTATTGTCTTGGCTAAAGTGTATGAAGCGGAAAAAGCCCTGCCTCCTCAGAGAGTCTTTGATACCTGCTTGGAACATTGGGTTTCCTATTATTGGAGTAAGGGGACTAGGCGAGGGGGATATATTTGCCTGTTTAAAGAGTGGCCTCACCTCTTTCAGTGTCGCCCCCACTAGGGGATGTCGCCTTACTGTATCTGGCACGTCAACCCTTTCCAGCCAAGGCAAACCCGACAGTGGGAGGTCAACTATTGCTTCCTCTACCTGAGCCCATTGCTTAGGGTTTTTCGTATGTTTACACCATTCCATGACTCGAAATTCTATCCTTGAAACATATGTGAATGCATCTCTGGTGAACTGTACATGTATCTAATATTTTATATGTTGACTCTTATTGTTTATATTGCTTTTCATGTTTGTATGGATATTGGTCCCTCCTGTGAGTGACAAATCTTTTTATATATAAGATGAAATAAAATGTTATATTTTTTTTATACATTATGTGGCTTGGTTTACCTATTTAAAGTCCCACTGAGGGGTTATCTCTGTTGTTTGTACCTGCTGTCTGTCTGTGTCAATGGACGCAGCAGCAGGACACGTAAGCGCGCCCGCACAAGTGACCCCAGGGAGAGCGCTTCCCTGACGGGGCACTCGAGAAAAGGAGGAGCCCAGGAGTGCTGCTGTGGAACTCCAGAGGAGGAGGATCGGGGCCACTCTGTGCAAAACCGATGCACAGAGGAAGGTAAGTAAAACATGTTATTTAAAAAAAAAAAAAAAAAAATTGAGCCTTTAGTATCGCTTTAATTGTAGTGGTTGTATGTGATGTTTTTTTGGTGCTGGGTGGAAAAATGGCCCAAAGCCACCCTGTTTCCTATCTGTGGATCCCTCAGGCTGGGTTCACACCTATGCGAATTGGATGCGGCTTAACCACTTCCGGACCGCCGTACGTCGTTTGACGGCGGTACTTTGAAGTGGGATACCGTTGTTATGGTAGCAGATAGCTACCATAACCCCGGTATCATTTTTTTCTGCCGCCAGGCCTTCACCAATTCGGCGTAGGTTAAGCGTATCCACACTTGGGTCGGACTCCCTAGGTGTCTATCCTTTGTCCCACCGAAACCCGGTAAAAAGGTGGGTCGTGGTTTTTTTGTAGTGTATGTTGGTGATGTTAATTTCGCTATGATTTCCGAGTTAAAAAAAAAAAAAAAAAAATTTATTGTACAAAATGAATGGAAGGAGACACGTAGCCAAAACGTGTCTCACCGGGGCTAGGAGGAGGAGACCTCAAGGTGTCGTCGTGAGGACCCGAGGAGGAAAAGAGCTCACGGGGCAGTCCCTTCGCGAGAGGGACCCCAG
>BLSH010233823.1:1797825-1809450 GCA_018402905.1 Glandirana rugosa | reverse complement strand
TTCTAGCCCTAGACCTCCTCTGTAACGCAAAAATGCTAACCTGTAGAATTTTTTAAACGTCGCCAATGGAGATTTTTATGTTGCAAAGTTTGTCGCCATTCCGCGAGCAGACGCAATTTTGAAGCATGACATGTTGGGTATCATTTTACTCGGCGTAACATTATCTTTCACAATATGAAAAAAAATTGACCTAACTTTACTGTTGTCTTATTTTTTAACTCAAAAAACTGAATTTTTTCAAAAAAAATCGCGCTTTTAAGACCGCTGCGCAAATACGGTGTGACATAAAGTTTTGCAATGGCCGCCATTTTATTCTCTAGGGTCTTAGAAAAAAAAATATATAATGTTTGGGGGTTCTAAGTAATTTTATAGCAAAAAAACCTGTTT
The DNA here is from genome assembly GCA_018402905.1 of Glandirana rugosa. Taxonomy (NCBI): domain Eukaryota; kingdom Metazoa; phylum Chordata; class Amphibia; order Anura; family Ranidae; genus Glandirana; species Glandirana rugosa. Next base: position 1,809,063 of record BLSH010233823.1, on the reverse strand, counting down.
TTAGCTGATAACCTCCAAACTCCAAAAAGAGGCTCGGTCTTAAAGTGGTTAAACCGCATCCAATTCGCAGGACACTTGAAAACACATTGTTTTCAATGTGTCCGGTTCACATATGTCCGGTGCATTCGCACTCCGCATTGCACAAAAAACACACACATTTTTTGTGCAATGCGGTGCGAATTCCCAGCCCGTTGAGTCCAGTGGGAGCGCATCTAACACGGAGATGCACTCCGCACTGAACGGGGATATTTTCCCCTGCTCGCGGCTCCTCCCCCATCTCTCCCCCCGCAGCTGCTGCGCTGTGGGAACGGATTCGGCGGCTCCGTCCCTTCCCGGCAGCAGAGAGGCTGGAATTCGCACCACAATGGTGTGAATCCAGCCTAAATATCTCTATAAACGTTTTAGGTCACAGCAAAATGATTTTTATTTTTTTGTCCCTTTTTATATTTCACACATTCACTCCTCCAAGTCTGTTTGCTTTTCCACTCTCTGTGTTTTCACGTGTAAAATCTGCTACACTAAGAAAAGGGATTTATTTTGTAATAGATAAGGATCTACACACTAACACACAGAACTGCATGCTCAGACAAGGGACGGCTGGAAGAGGATAGAGAGAGATAGACAGGGACACAGAGCGAGGATGCTGATTGGAAGAAGCGCTGTCACATGACCGGCAGTATCCCATCCAGGAAGTGCCTGTGCTGTGTAGTAGGAGGCGTGTCTGTCTGTAGGGAAGGACTGGAGAATGTGAAGTGAAAGGACTGTGCTGGGCTCTACAGTGCAAGGCAGCAGAAAGGGATTGCAAAGATAGAACTACAGGAAGGCTGAATGGTAGGAGGAAGGCTGCTGTCTATGGCAGTTCTTGTGTAACTCTAGCTCTGTGTGCACTGATGATCATCATCATTTCTCTCTTTTTTTTTTTTTTTTTTTGTTTAACACTGAGAAGGTGGTAAACGTTGGAAAGGTTTGTTGCCCATGCAGATCACATATAATGCCATGCTTAAGGCACTGTTCACATCTGAGCGATGGGAGTTGCAGGCGGAATCAGCTTGATTCTGCCCACAACTCGCAATAGCAGGAAATCATGGGACACCCGGGCGTTTCCGGAGCGTTGCCCGTTGTTTCAAATAGCACCCCATAGGCAGCGCGCTTTTCCTGCACTCCGTCAGGCGACTGTAGTGGTAAAAACAGCCCGACCAGAATCACAAGACGCTTGTCGGCCAAAGAAAAGTCCAGCAATTCTGGTCGGGGCGTTTTTACCATGATTGTCACCAGACAGATCACAGGAAAGCGTGCTGCCTATGGGGTGCTATTTGAATCAACGGGGAATGCCCGGGCATCCCTCAATTTTCTGCTATTGCGAGTCGCGGGCTGATTCCGCCAGCAACTCGCATTGCTCAGCCTAGTGCATTTTGCAGATTTGCAACACAGAACGTGTTCCATAGGAAACCATGTTAAAGGGACTGCAGTGCAAATCTGCAAACTGCACTAAAAATGCATAGGTGTGAATCCAGCCTAGGGCCATATTACACCCATAAACATTTATTACATCACAGCTTACTAATTCTTAGATGTAATGTCTGTATTAGTTTCCCTTTTTCTTCTTCTTTTCTTCTATTTTCATCTGGTGATCCAGCCAGTAAGTCTGTTGTTTTTCAAAAGAACAAGTGCTCTTCCAGATACAAGACAAACCATTGGCAGAGGTGCTTACAATGACCAGCTTTTATTTATTCATGTAAAACCTTTATCCCAAAAGGAAAAGAAAAAAACTGTTTGCTGTAGCTGCTTATAAAGTATTATCTAGAGTTTGTCTTCAGTTTGTTAGTGTAGCTAAATTTGCTAGTACATCTAACACTCAACCCCCCCCCAGACTGAGACTGCAGCTGTCTGCTGTGCCTTCTATGCTCCTTTTTCTAGAGTGGGGGCAACTTAATACAGGAGGTGTGTTACTAGCCAGATGAGGTGAAAACAGAGGGGGGGAGGGGGAGCCTAAAAGGGGAAAACGAATGCAGTCGATGCATCTAATGACTGGTAAGCTGCAATATACTACAGTTTTGGTTTTGGGTTTATTATTTCTTTTAAGTGTGTCTTAGGCCCCTTTCACACTTATGCGACTTGTCCTGCAAAGTTGCATGACAAGTCGTACCACATGATTTACCCCACGAGTAACATTCATATTTGTGCAACTTCAAAGTAGTCCCTGCACTACTTTGGTCCCACTTTGATGTGACTTGAGGTACCTTAGACCTCAAGATTACACAGGTATTGCTTCAAGTTGCATCAAAATCCTGCAGCTTTCAGGTCGCACAAGTGTGAAAGGGGCTTAAAGTGATTTTGGATAGAGTGGGGGAGGGTTAAAACCCCTGTCAGCTTTTTATTGCTGTCTGTGCCTTTGTGGCGCTCCCTCTGTTTGTGCTGATGACTAGGGATGCACCAATATCAGTGCCGATACCGGGCATTCACTCATGAGAATCAATACAAAATGAATGGGAGCAAAACGCACTGCAAAGAATCGCATGCGATTTGAACAGGAATGCGGTGCGATTCCTGTCCGAACCCCATGCTATTTCCCCACTGATCCTGTGTGTGTATATAGATAATGAAGCATCTAGTGGGCAGCTTATTAAAAATGTTTTAACTCTCATTAACCGGTTCCCGACCGCGCGCCGTCTTTTCACGGCGGCAGTCGGGGAGCCCTGCGTGAATCGCCGTAAATAAGCGGCGATTCGCATTTGGCCACCAGGGGGCGCACCCGCCGCACTCCTGGGGAGTGTGCCCGCGGCTCGGGCGGACCCGATGTCCGCCGGCGAGCCGCGATGAGCGGCTACAGGGAAAAGAACGGGGAACCGCCGATGTAAACACGGCGGTTCCCTGCCCTGTCAGTGGGGCATGAGAGATCTACTGATCTCTGTCACTGGGATCAGTTAGATCTCTCATGCCCATGTTTGCCCAACCCCCCCACAGTAAGAACACACCCAGGGAACACACTTAACCCCTAGCTCTCCCCCTGCAGGTTAACCCCTTCACTGCCAATGACATTTATACAGTAATCAGTGGACATTTAAATTTTTGATCGCTGAATAAATGTCATTGGTCCCAAAAAAGTGTCAAAATGTTCCGACATGTCCCCCCCCCCAATATCGCATTATCGCTAAAAATCGCTAAAAATTACTAGTAAAAAAAAAAAACCCCAGAAATGAATTCTCATCATCCTTAAACGCGGCCACTTTTGCGCAAACCAATCAAACACCAATTGCGATTTTTTTTTTTATCGCAAATATGAGGAATTATATAAATCGGCCAAAAACGGTGAAAAAAATTGTTTTTTTATATTTTTTTTTTTTGGATTAGAATTTTAGCAAAAAGTAAGAAATTTGGGTTTTTTTTGCAAAATGGTCGCTCTTCTTTTGTTTATAGCGGCGATCAGAAATGACGCAGAGGCGATCAAAAACCACCAAAAGAAAGCTCTATTTGTGGGAAAAAAAGGACGCAAATTTTGTTTGGGTACAACGTCGCACGACCGCGCAATTGTCAGTTAAAGCGACGCAGCGCCGAATCGCAAAAAGTGCTCTGGTCCTAAAGTGCAAAATTCTTCCGGGGCTGAAGTGGTTAAGTACATTTCTGGTCAAATGCAAAATCCGCATAGTGTCCCGGTCCCACTGATGATAGCAAATCAAGGCCTCTGGAGGTGCTCACAGGGCTAGAGGAGATGTAGAGGCGGTCTGCCCCCAAGCTAACATCAATTCCGCCCTATACCCACAGGGGTCCCTGAACTTCTCCTCCAGCGACCATGGTTTTCTATCATAAGCGGGACCGGGACACTATGCAGTTTTTGCATTTGACCAGATATGTAATGTGAGTTATAACATTTTTAGTGAACTGCCCACTAGATGGCACTTCCCTTTCTATACACACACACACACACACACACACACACACACGGGAGTGGTGGGGGAAATTGCATGTGATTTGGTTAGGAATCACACCGCATTGCTGTTCAAATCGCATGCGATTCTTTGCAGTAAGATTTACGCCCATTCATTTTGTATTGATGCACATCACACTGCAAAGTATCGGTACTCAGTATCGGTGAGTACTTGTCTCTGACCATCGCCTGTATCATGTCTGCAGTCTCTCACCATCCCCTGTATCATGTCTGCAGTCTCTGACCGTCTCCTGTATCATGTTTGCAGTCTCTAACCATCTTTTGTATGATGGCTGCAATCTCCGACCATCTCTTGCATGGTGCCTGCAGTCTCTGACCATCTCTTGCATGGTGCCTGCAGTCTCTGACCATCTCTTGCATGATGCCTGCAGTCTCTGACCATCTCTTGCATCATGTCTGCAGTCTCTGACCATCTCTTGCATCATGTCTGCAGTCTGACCATCTCTTGCATCATGTCTGCAGCCTCTGACCATCTCTTGTATCATGTCTGCAGTCTCTGACCATCTCTTGCATCATGTCTGCAGTCTCTGACCATCTCTTGCATCATGTCTGCAGTCTCTGACCATCTCTTGCATCATGTCTGCAGTCTCTGACCATCTCTTGCATCACGTCTGCAGTCTGACCATCTCTTGCATCATGTCTGCAGTCTCTGACCATCTCTTGCATCATGGCTGCAGTCTCTGACCATCTCTTGCATCATGTCTGCAGTCTGACCATCTCTTGCATCATGTCTGCAGCCTCTGACCATCTCTTGTATCATGTCTGCAGTCTCTGACCATCTCTTGCATCATGTCTGCAGTCTGACCATCTCTTGCATCATGTCTGCAGTCTCTGACCATCTCTTGCATCATGTCTGCAGTCTCTGACCATCTCTTGCATCATGTCTGCAGCCTCTGACCATCTCTTGTATCATGTCTGCAGTCTCTGATCATCTCCTGTAGTATTCCTCCAGACTCTGATCATCTCCTGTAGTATGCCTGCAGACTCTGATAATCTCTTGTAGTATGCCTGCAGACCAGTGGTGGCCCATCCATATGGGGCACAGGGGCGCCGCCCACCTAATCCATGCACTACCCAGTTGTGCGACAATAGCAAATTAATATTCGTTGTTTTCCTGATTCGCCTCCCGTCCAATCAGGAAACGGGTCTGAGACCCGTCATCCGATTGGCCGAGAGGAGAAGCAATCCTATTGACCGCCTAGTAGGAGGAGGGAGGAGACACATGGCGGAAGCCACAGCGATGACAAGCAGGAGGAGACACAGCGGAATCTGCCACCTGGAGGAAGTGCTGCCCGTGACCTAGATGAGGTAAGTGCGGGGCTGGTGGGTGACCGACCAACCGAGGGGGGGGGGGATTGGCTGTGGATGCATTGTTTGCCGCCACCTCCAAAATATATACCACCAGCCGCCGCTGCTGCAGACTCAGATTATCTCCTGTAGTATGCCTGCATACTCTGACCATCTCCTGTAGTACGATTGCAGACTCTGACCGTCTCCTGTAGTATGCCGGCAGGCTCTGACCGTCTCCTGTAGTATGTCAGCTGGCTCTGACCGTCTCCTGTAGTATGCCGGCAGACTCTGACCGTCTCCTGTAGTATGCCGGCAGACTCTGACCGTCTCCTGTAGTATGCCGGCAGACTCTGACCGTCTCCTGTAGTGTGCCTGTTAATTAGTTAAAATAAAAATAATATACGTTTAAAGTATATACTGTATTCAGTTCATCTTTAAGTACAGGACATTAATATTTCTGTACAATAATGATTTACAATAATTTTACAAACTGCATATATCCCATTTGTCTAATCATTTTTGATGCATTTGTCTACAGACATGGTGATTTTACGAGAGGGGCTTTGTCCTGGTTTGACATCTGAGATAATTGCCACACTTAAAAGAAATCACGTGAGAACAGGTATTTTTTTTTTCCAGTTTTAGGTTTCACTTAAGACAACTGTACATTTAGTAGGGCTGGGCTGTAATCAATGCTCCCACCACCCTGAGTACAGAACTCCTGGTAAAATGATTTTCTTCCTCCCAGTTGCAGCAGTAATTGTGGTACTACACAGCCCTGCCCACATAGTTGTTCCTAAGATGATGTCTCAGCTGGGCTCTATTCTTCCCCTATGGGAGATAGCAGCATGAGTGGTCCAGCAGAGTACAGCTCTCTAATAGGCCAGGCAGGACCAAACAGCAAAGGTCCTTGGCATGGGTGGAGAAAAGTAAGTATATAACCAGATAGTGGTGGCATAATTTAAAGGACAACTGTACAAAATGTTTGCGTTATCTGTTAACAATATTATTAATGATGTAGTTTATTATCTGCCAATTCCTTACTGTTCAGTGATTGGATGTACTTTAGCAACTACTAAATTTAGTCCCAAAAGGAAGAGGGCATTCTTCTAATTACACTGCACGATGAAAACATACAGCTGCCATTACCCTCTTTATGAACATGCTAATAGCACTGGTGTCATGCAGAACTACTAGCTTTAATAGGTAAAAGAAGAGTTTGGGACTTTGTATGAGGCACATGACGGACCATGGAGTAGGAGTATATACATATTTATTGACACAGTACGTTACGTTTGAGGCCGTTCTATATTATACGGCGTACTTTACTATTGATCCTACATCAAGCTACTCAATGAGGGACCCTATGTCCGTTCACCACAGATTCTTATCTTGCTTTTTCATGACACTCAACTTGAGACCACGGGGTAGCCCCTTATCACATCATATACGAGCTCACACACCCAGGGAGAGTTTGATGCATGCCGGCATTGGCTGCGGTTTCCCCATCTCAGCTCCCGGGACAGGCCCCCCATTGTGGCCCTAGGGATCAACCATACCACACGGCTCCACTTTTCTGTTCCATGTAGATATTGACGCATTCGCCCCTGATGAGTGGTGTTTACCATGAAACGCGTCGGGCTTACCCAGGATGCAGTCATGACTATATACTTCTCTTTATACATGGATTATTTCAATTTTATATTTTATTTTGATTAGTATCTTGCACCTTATCTGGAACCTATGCTGGCAGCTAGTACTATTGGTCTATCCATGTTTATATCTATACATTTATGAAATGCTTCTTAGCCTGTGTGTGTGTGTGTGTGTGTGTGTGTTTTTATATATATATATATATATATATATATATATATATATATATATATATATATATATATATATATATTTATATATATATATGAAATTTTATGTTAATTTTTCTGTACCATGACTAATACTGTGTCAATAAATATGTATATACTCCTACTCTATGGTCCGTCATGTGCCTCATACAAAGTCCCAAACTCTTTTTTTTCTTTTACCATGTACCCGGGATGGAGGGGCATCCTTCATGCATCTCATTTAAAGTCCCACCCATCTGTTGATGGAACCCAAGGCTGGAGACCCATTACTATATGTGTCTACATCCAGTCCGATCCTATACCTACTAGCTTTAATACTTTGAAGTAAATCGAGTATGTATAGGGACATTCACTTTAGTCTCTGTCCACCCAAAGGAGCTGTCAGTCTACTGCCCCCACCACACTCACACACACTATAACCAATTTGGGAAGAAGCTATTAACACATATGTCCATCTTTTGCTTTGTGGGCAGGAAACCCACACAACCAAAGCAAGAACACACATATTCAATGTAGTGGTTGTAGATTATCCCATCTTCCAAAAAGTAACTGTATTCCTGTGAAAAATATGGACTCATACACATGGCTGACTAGGGTATGTGAGGGAGATCAGTGTCATTCTGCAGCAGATATAGCCAGGTGTTTCCACTTAGTCACAGACGGGAAGCGCATATAAATCAATGATAGTCTGACACTGCATCTTATTGCACAGGGAACGGTTACCTACCTTTAGGGATAGATGTGCGCCACTGGACAGACAGATCACATCCAGATGCACACATCCATCCCTACACACAATTATACACCCATTGTGCAACATGTAGACAGTTTCAGCCTGTAATTAATTTGTACAGGCTTCTTCTTCACGGCTGATCGGAAACACCTGACCTTACCCACTGGAAAAATACTGATTTGGGGTGGTGTGCAGCCCTACTCGGCTGTTTGTATGAGACTTATACATCAAATGTTCGAATTGTTTGCATGAGACCTATACATCAAATGTTCTAGTTGTCTGTTTCCTAGAAATATTTTACATTTTCTCTTTGTTTATAGTGGTTGACTTGGTGGCTTCAGATGTAGAAGAACTTGCTCGGAAATGCTCATTATCATACAAGGTAATGCTTTATCAGAGACTTTGCACATCCTGTATTCACCAGTGGCATCATTAAAAAAAACAAAAAAAACCCATTTTGTTAGAAAAATGCACAATCACGGTTTCTGACCTAGAAATACTAGTTTCCTATCTGTTTTTGGCTTCAATATTTTGCAGTCATTGTTTTGGGTAAGCATGGAGATTATAGAGTCAGAAATTCAACATACAGTCAGGTCCATAAATATTGGGACATTGACACAATTCTAACATTTTTGGCTCTATACACCACCACAATGGATTTGTAATGAAACGAACAAGATGTGCTTTAACTGCAGACTTTCAGCTTTAATTTGAGGGTATTTACACCCAAATCAGGTGAACGTTGTAGGAATTACAACAGTTTGTATATGTGCCTCCCACTTTTTAAAGGATCAAAAGTAATGGGACAATTGGCTGCTCAGCTGTTCCATGACCAGCTGTGTGTTTTTCCCTCATTATCCCATTTACAAGGAGCAGATAAAAGGTCCAGAGTTCATTTCAAGTGTGCTATTTGCATTTGGAATCTGTTGCTATCAACTCTCAATATGAGATCCAAAGAACTGTCACTATCAGTGAAGCAAGCCATCATTAGGCTGGAAAAACACAAAACAAACCCATCAGAGAAATAGCAAAAACATTAGGTGTGGCCAAATCAACTGTTTGGAACATCCTAAAAAAGAAAGAACGCACCGGTGAGCTCAGCAACACCAAAAGACCCGGAAAACAACTGTGGTGGATGACCGAAGAATTCTTTCCCTGGTGAAGAAAACACCCTTCACAACAGTTGGCCAGATCAAGAACACTCTCCAGGAGGTAGGTGTATGTGTATCAAAGTCAACAATCAAGAGAAGACTTCACCAGAGTGAATACAGAGGGTTCACCACAAGATGTAAACCATTGGTGAGCCTCAAAAACAGGAAGGCCAGATTAGAGTTTGCCAAACAACATCTAAAAAAGCCTTGACAGTTTTGGAACAACATCTTATGGACAGATGAGACCAAGATCAACTTGGACCAGAGTGATGGGAAGAGAAGAGTATGGAGAAGGAAAGGCACTGCTCATGATCCAAAGCATACCACCTCATCAGTGAAGCATAGTGGTGGTAGTGTCATGGCGTGGGCATGTATGGCTGCCAATGGAACTGGTTCTCTTGTATTTATTGATGATGTGACTGCTGACAAAAGCAGCAGGATGAATTCTGAAGTGTTTCGGGCAATATTATCTGCTCATATTCAACCAAATGCTTCAGAACTCATTGGACGGCGCTTCACAGTGCAGATGGACAATGACCCGAAGCATACTGCGAAAGCAACCAAAGAGTTTTTAAGGGAAAAAATTGGAATATTATGCAATGGCCAAGTAAATCACCTGACCTGAATCTGATTGAGCATGCATTTCACTTGCTGAAGACAAAACTGAACGGAAAATGCCCCAAGAACAAGCAGGAACTGAAGACAGTTGCAGTAGAGGCCTGGCAGAGCATCACCAGGGATGAAACCCAGCGTCTGGTGATGTCTATGCATTCCAGACTTCAGGCTGTAATTAGTATTAAACAGTGAAAGTTTGATTTATGATTGTTAATCTGTCCCATTACTTTTGGTCCCTTTAAAAAGTGGGAGGCACATATACAAACTTGTAATTCCTACACCGTTCACCTGATTTGGATGTAAATACCCTCAAATTAAAGCTGAAAGTCTGCAGTTAAAGAACATCTTGTTCGTTTCATTTCAAATCCATTGTGGTGGTGTATAGAGCCAAAAAGAGCCGAATTGTGTCATGTCCCAATATTTATGGACCTGACTGTACATATTTGACATCAGTACCCCTAGAAGTACTAAAACCACTTGAACAGCATAATAAACCAGCAACAGGCATTTTGGCGGGGTAATTTATCTTTTACAGTCTAATATACTGTTACCACAGGCTTTAAAAGAGAAAAAAGGAAATGCTGCAGATATAAAGTGCAGTCATTTAGAAATGCTTGTACATACCAGCAGCACCCTTCAAAAGTCTCCCATCAGAGCAGGAAGTAGTGTCCAAGCTTTCCACTACCTCCTGTCCCACACATGGGTGACATTGCTTTTAGAGGGAACACAGAAGAGGGTGAGGGGTTACGTAGGTGGATAGAGGTAGGATTAAGGGAAGGTGGCCGGGAAGGAAGAAGCAGACAGGGAAATCAGGCGAGAGGAGCCCTGGCTCACGGTGTCAACGCATGACTGCATTCCTATAACTGGCGGACATCCAAGGTTTAACCCAGAGGTAAGGACCTCAATGTATTCAGCTGTGAATGTAAATTAATCTTAATAATTCCACTTCTGACGTAAGGCTTCTTCTGTTCCATTGATAGTGGAAAAGAAATCATATATAATTTATTATTTTGTTTATTCTGCAAACCAATGCAGCAAGAAGGGGGGTTCTTGATTAAGCCAACATGCTCGGATACAAGACCTTGTGGTATTCACTAGGGTGCTGATGAGAGGGCTTTTGTTTTACTTGTGGTGGCATAGGAAGAGGGCAAGGTCATGGAGATGTGAAAATTTGTAAATTTTGGGGCAATTTAACCTTCACCCTTCCATAACTTTGAGCGTTTGGGACATGACCAGAAATATGAAGGAAGGAAATTTCACCTTCCCCACAATTGAAAAAAAGAGAGCAGGATGCTAGATACTCTGTATCATCCTCCTAAGACTTGATATCCTGTTTACTGTGAGCTGGTGCTAACCACTATGTGCAAAGTACAATAGCCTCTCCTCTTTTTCTGGTTGTGAGGGTCAACTGTAATTCATTTGACTACTTCTGTAAGAACTGTAAAGGCTGTGTCTCATCTCTGATAATGAACAGTACATACAGTGTGGAGAATGTACTGTATGTCTAACTGAATCCTGTTTATCTCACATGGATTCTGAAGGTGTTAGTGGGCATGGGCTATGCCCTGGGCGTTAGGAAGTTGTAAAGTTGGAGAATTTTCCAAAAAAGCTAAGACTGGAATAAGGGGGGGGGGGGGGGGG
>BLSH010233823.1:1775974-1797469 GCA_018402905.1 Glandirana rugosa | reverse complement strand
GCACTGATCCCTGTATAAATGCCAATGGTCCCAAAAAAGTGTCAAAATGTTCCGCCATGTCCGCTGAAATATCGCAGTACCGCAAAAAATCGCAGATCGCCGCCATTTTTAGTAAAAAATAAAAAAAATTAAAAACCCCAAAAATGAATTCTCATCATCCGTAAACGCGACCACTTTTGCGCAAACCAATCAATAAACGCCGATTGCGATTTTTTTTTATCGCAAATATGAGGAAGAATATAAATCGGCCAAAAACGGTGAAAAAAAATGTTTTTTTATATTTTTTTTTTGGATTTGTATTTTAGGAAAAAGTAAGAAATTTGGGTTTTTTTGCAAAATTGTCGCTCTTCTTTTGTTTATAGCGGCGATCAGAAATGACGCAGCGGTGATCAAATACCACCAAAAGAAAGCTCTGTTTGTGGGAAAAAAAGAACGCAAATTTTGTTTGGGTACAACGTCGCACGACCTCGCAATTGTCAGTTAAAGCGACGCAGCGCCGAATCGCAAAAAGGGCTCCGGTCCTAAAGCTGGAAATCCTTCCGGGGCTGAAGTGGTTAAATTATTCTTTCCACACAGACAACTGCTCACACAATACGACTTTGGTGCACCAAAAAACAGTATTTAACCCTTGGAAGATCGTACCTTGTCCATTAGGAATCATGGTGATCAATTCAGGAAAATAGTGGATTCATTTCACCACCGCAACAGAATACAGAGCCCTATTGATAACCTAACCTAGGACTTGTTACTCCCTTTTTTCTCATCTTTTATCCTCCTAATAGTGGCCAGTTTAGTCATTCACAAAAGATTGGACAGCTGGTTGGCATAGATTGGACAGCATATTGCCTGCCATCCCAAACCTGAAATCCCCTTCCCCTCCAACTATTTCCCCATTTTCCCTCCTAATCTCACTAGTATATATGCACAGACAACACATTGTCATATGCAGTTAACGTATATGAAACCATGAATACAAATGTATGTGCACGTACAGTTTCTTTGCATACTTCACCATGATCTATTACATTAAAGTATAACAAAAGGCAAAACCTTTTTTCGTTTTTGATAGAGTGGAGATGGATTAGAGTCCAAATTTGGAAAAATCCCAATATTTAGATTTACATCAGAACACTAATAAAGGGGAAATCTTCCAATGGGCACACTAGTCCTGGAGACACACTGGGATTTACTCACTTTGGAGGGATTTCCTTTCACTCCCTGTTTTGGCCATGGAACAGGAAGTGAAGGGAATTCTCTCCAAATGGGACACAAATGGTAAAAAAAAAAAAATCTGACCTGGTTTATCACCCTCCCTTACTCTATTCAAGATGAACAAGTTTTACCTTTTTAGTTACACTTTAACACCACAGATGCACTTGAATGTAAATTATATACTATACACCCACCCTGTCCTTTTCTTTTCTTTTGAAACCTATATACAGTATCTCACAAAAGTGAGTACACCCCTCACATTTTTGTAAATATTCTTATATCTTTCATGTGACAACATCGAAAAAGTGACACTTTGCTACAATGTAAAGTAGTGAATGTACAGCTTGTATAACAGTGTAAATTTGCTGTCCCCTCAAAATAACTCAACACACAGCCATTAATGTCTAAACTGCTGGCAACAAAAGTGAGTACACCCCTAAGTGAAAATGTCCAAATTGGGCCCAAATTGTCAGTATTTTGTGTGGCCGCCATTATTTTCCAGAACTGCCTTGACCCTCTTGGGCATGGAGTTCACCAGAGCTTCACAGGTTGCCACTGGAGTCCTCTTCCACTCCTCCATGACGACATCATGGTGCTGGTGGATGTTAGAGACCTTGTGCTCCTCCACCTTCTGTTTGAGGATGCCCCACAGATACTCAATTGAGTTTAGGTCTGGAGACATGCTTGGCCAGTCCATCACCTTTACCCTCAGCTTCTTTAGCAAGGCAGTGGTCATCTTGGAGGTGTGTTTGGGGTCGTTATCATGTTGGAATACTGCCCTGCGGCCCATGTTTCGGAAGGGAGAGGATCATGCTCTGCTTCAGTATGTCACAGTACATGTTGCCATTCATGGTTCCCTCAATGAACTGTAGCTCCCCAGTGCCGGCAGCACTCATGCAGCCCCAGACCATGACATTCCCACCACCATGCTTGACTGTAGACAAGATGCACTTGTCTTTGTACTCCTCACCTGGTTGCTGCCACACACACTTGAAACCATCTGAACCAAATAAGTTTATCTTGGTCTCTTCAGACAACAGGACATGGTTCCAGTAATCCATACCCTAAGTCTGCTTGTCTTCAGCAAACTGTTTGCGAGCTTTCTTGTGCACCATCTTTAGAAGAGGTTTCCTTCTGGGAGGACAGCCATGAAGACCAATTTGATGCAGTGTGCGGCAGGCATATGGTCTGAGCTTGGACAGGCTGCCCCCCCCCCCCCCTTTCAACCTCTGCAGCAATGTTGGCAGCACTCATAATTCTATTTCCCAAAGACAACCTCTGGATATGGCGCTGAGCACTTGCACTCAACTTCTTTGGTTGACCATGGCGAGGCCTGTTCTGAGTGGAACCTGTCCTGTTAAACTGCTGTATGGTCTTGGCCACCATGCTGCAGCTCAGTTTCAGGGTCTTGGCAATCTTCTTATAGCCTAGGCCATCTTTATGTAGAGCAACAATTCTTTTTTTTCAGATTCTCAGAGAGTTTTTTGCTATGAGGTCCCATGTTGAACTTCCAGTGACCAGTATGAGAGGGTGAGAGCGATAACACCAAATTTAACACACCTGCCCCCCATTCACACCTGAGACCTTGTAACACTAACGAGTCACATGACACCGGGGAGGGAAAATGGCTAATTGGGCCCAATTTGGACATTTTCACATAGGGGTGTACTCACTTTTGTTGCCAGCGGTTTAGACAGTAATGGCTATGTGTGGAGGAGACAGCAAATTTACACTGTTCTACAAGCTGTACACTCACTACTTTATATTGTAGCAAAGTGTCATGTCTTCAGTGTTCTCACATGAAAAGATATAATAAAATATTTACATAAATGTAAGCCTAATGTACTTACTTTTGTGAGATACTGTGTGTATGTGTATATAATAAATATATATATATATATATATATATATATATATATATATATATATATATATATATATATTATTATTTCCACTAATTTAGGTTATGCAAAGCATGAGTAACTGTTTGTGTGTAATAGTGAATGTTGTATTTCAGGCACTTGTGGCAGTTAGACGTGTGCTGCTTGCTCAGTACTCTGCATTTCCCTCAAATGGTGCGGACTTGTATGAGGAGCTGAAAATTTCTACAGCAATCCTTCCCTCGGGCAACAGCAAGTAAGAATTCACACACATGAATCTGAGAGTACATTGCTTTTTCACAGTTCAAATGTGTTCTACAAAACATATTATTTAAGTAAATATAGAGTTAAAACGTAACTTTAACAGTCCTAAAGGGTCATCAGCTTTTGCCAAGTTCTCTTGTCACAGCGTCTTCACTTTTCGACCATTGGATGGCCACTGATCGTGTAACTCCAGTGTGGATGCACAGAAGTTGTATAACTCCAACACCCTGCTCCTTTCTCAGAATCTTTTACATGGTGGGAGTGTACCCAAAAAAATAAAAAAAAATGCCTAAAGAAAGGTGAAGACTTTTTTGACAAACCCAACCCAACCTCCTAGCAATTTTTCGAAAGGGTTTAGTTCTGCTTTAATTGGGACTTTGTCTTTGTTATACACAATGGTTAATTTTTAGGTAGGAAAAAAAAAATGTTTCCAAAACATTTAAAAAAAAAAAACCCTTGGACTGGTTCACTCTACATTCTGGATGCGATTCCGTATGCGCGTTTTTACATGCATTTTTTATGCGTTCTGTTGTGATTTTAATGCGTTTGGGTCTTTATTTCTTCATATCAATTAAGGACATGTGCGCTCCATTGCGTTTTTGTTGCCTTCTGGTGCATTTTTGATATCTTTTGCTGCCTTCCAGATACATTCCATGCAGAAAAAATGAAGCATGTTCTACTTTTTGTACTACTGTTCTACTGGAATGCACTGCAGTGGTGTGAACTATGCCATTGGAATCCAAGTAACCCACTGTCCATACATTTTTGATGCAGAAAAAAAAACACACTGCACTGCATGTGATGTGAATCAGCTGTTAAAGATGTGAACTCATGGCTGCCATTGTGGACCTGTCTTCAGTATCAGTCGATTCATTAACCAGGAACATACAGACAGCCAGTCAAGCCTGAAAATCGAAATTCCTGAAGTCATGTTTCATGTTAGTAATCCACTAGGTAGTAAAGCAGGATCAGAATGACAGACAGAGAGCCTGCATCTTTAAAATCAAGTCAATAATAATGACAGAGCTATATTTTTAGTCAAATCTGTTTATTAGAAAGACAAGCGTCAAAACATGTAGCATACAGACACTGCATATAGGAAGAGTAGGACACATTATAAAACAGTACAGAATTTCACAACTTATGGATTACAGGATGAAACCCCCCCCCCCCCTCAAAACCTCTATGACACTTAGGCAATGAGCCCCCTTGATACCTGGACCCGTCCGAGGCCCCTTAGAAGGGGCCGAGGAAGATCATCCCCCAGAAGCGGGGGTCAGCTTGCTCCACCCGTGTGCATGCCAGAGGGTCCACCTACGTACCTGCACATTTGTGTCCATAGAGGGTTCAGGGCCAGAGACCAAGAGTAAAAAGGAAACAGATCAATTATCAGTCTCCCGGGTCCAAAGTGACCGCCTCCCCTAATATAGTGTGCTGATCACATAGGGGGAGAGGGAGCAACAAGGCGCACGGACCTGCCCAGGGCAGGGGGCCCAAGGGACCTCCATCTGCTGCCCCTAGCGCACCCCCGACACCCAGCTGCCCCCAGCCCCCTCCAATCGGTTAACTGACGTACCACCACTGGGCCTGGGCCCAACGGACAACGTATCCACTCCAGCGCTCTAGGTAAGACTTGTGCTCTGGCCCTGCAATTCCTAATGCATAAACATAACCAAGAGAAAATATAAGAAAATATATAAGAAAAAACGAAAGAAAAAAGGGGGAGAGGAGAAGTGACAAGACCCATATTGGGAGAAATAGACCGAAATTAGGATGAAGACAAAGGTAAAGTAGAGTCGGACCAACCTTGCATCTTCCAGCCGCCATCCGCCACCTGCCCAGCTCCAGCCACGTTATCAGCATTCAACCTTCTTATTTGGAAAAGAGCTAGTCTGCGCTCTCAACTAAGTGAGGGCCGGGGTGCCGGCCAACGAGGCTCGGCTGTTGCCTGAGGGAGGGATCCCTCAGCTCCAACAGCTCAACCTCTAAACGCGAAGAGATCCTGCCTGAATTATACATATGGTCTATCCATGAAGACCAAATATGCGAAAATCGTTCCCTACGCCCCCTGCAGTTAGCTACCCATTCCTCAGCCTCTTTAATATCATTAACCTTGCGGATCCAATCATCCCTGCTGGGCAGCACGGGTGTCTTCCAATGTATCGGTATCAGGCGCCTAGCAGCGTTCAGTAAATGCGGCACTAGACTCTTTTTAAATAGACTGACCGGCATGGGAGGGGTACCCAGCAAGAAATGGGATGGAGTAAGGGGGACATGTATACCTGTGACTTCATGGACTTGGGACTGGATATCCGCCCAGAAGGCCGCAACTGCAGGGCACCCCCACCACAAATACAGGAGAGTACCTATTTGGCCACAACCTCTCCCAACACCCATCTGACACACCCGGATAGATTCGGGCCAAGTCAGTCGGCACCCTATTCCATCTGGTGAGAATCTTATAATTTGTCTCTTGCATCTTTGCGTCCAACGAGTTAGAATGGGAAAGTTGGTGCATATGTGCCAGCTGGGCTGGGGCAAACTCCACTACCAGGTCTTTTTCCCAAACCCGAATATGTAAAGATTTAGTTTTGGGGATTGAGTCACCTAACAGCTTATAAAGCTCCGATACCATTTGAGGAATCGGTTCCTTCTCTATGAAGAAGCGTTCGAACTGTGTTACGGCAGATATGTCTCTAATGGATCGGGAGTGCACCTCCAAAAAGTGGTGCAGTTAATCAATACTTCCAGAAATTCAGGTGCGAGCTACCTTGCCTTCATTGTAGGGCCTCAAAGGGCATCAGTCTCCCATTCCTCAGCAACTTCCCACAGCTAGCATTACTATTGTCTACCCAGGGTCCGAAAAAACCTGGACGCTCACCGAGGGAACCATGGGAACCCACCCAGGGGCGCCAGCGGGGACACAGGAGGGGCCAGGTTAAGCTGTAAATTAACCCGATCCCACACCTTAAGGGCACGGGTCGTCAACGGAGATACTGTGTCTGACAGCCCCCTATACCCCCGCGACAGCCAGTGGGCGTAGACGAGGTCTCTGCCCGCCATAGTCTTTTCCATTGGGACCCAGAGTTTAGTATGTGAGTGAAAGCGCCAGTTCAGTATTCTCTGAAGGGCTATCGCCTTATAGTACCCCTGTAAACAGTCCTGACAGCTGAGCAAAAAAGCTTTTAGGCAAGGGTATCGTGATCATCTGAAGATAAAAAAGCACCCTAGGGAGAACATTCATTTTAATAATGTTTATACGACCTAGCCATGTGAACGCGGTCTTACTCCATTTAGAGAGGCCACATTTAATCGTGGCGAGTAGTTGCCCGTAATTACTGGGGTATAAGGAGTCATAGCAGTCAGTTAACTGTACTCCCAGGTATCTAAAGGATGACTTAGCCCAGGAGAATGGAAATGCCTCCCGCAGGCTACGCTCAAGCAGGGCCGACAACTTAATAGGGAGGATCTCCGATTTTGCGTAATTAATTTTAAAGTTGGACCCAAAGTCCCAAAGTGTCATAGTTCTTTCATCAAGTTTGGCAGCGACGTCAGGGGTTCCGTTACATAAAACAAAACGTCGTCCGCATAGGCAGACAATTTGTGTTCTGTATTGCCAACCGCCAGGCCTTTAATGTTTGGGTTCGCCCGTACTATTAGCAGCAACGGTTCCATCACCAGAGCAAACAGCAGGGGCGAAAGTGGACAGCCCTGTCGCGTACCATTCCTGATCAAAAACCTTGAGGAGTAAGTACCATTCACCTTGACCTGTGCACTCGGTGTAGAATATAAGGCCATTATCCAGGCCAGCATCCGCGGCCCCAGCCCCAGGGCTCCCAGCACCGCCCGCAAGTACGTCCAGTCAACGCGGTCAAAAGCTTTTTCCATGTCCGTGGACAGCAGCAGGCAGGGCGGGGAGCCCTCCGCGACCCTGGTCCAGTGTATGAGTTGTATCGCTCTGAGTTGTCTCTGGCCTCCCGTCCTGTGACAAAGCCTGTCTGGCCTGGGTGTACTATTAGGGGAATTAGGTACTTTAACCTGTTTGCCAATATTTTTGACAGGATTTTAATGTCCACGTTGATTAGAGAAATCGGCCGATAGCTTTGGGTTGTGGTGAGGTCCTTATTCTCCTTTGGGATCACAGAGATGTGGGCCAACAGTGCCCCAGGGGGTATTGCTCTACCGCTGGCAATTGAATTAAAGTAAGCGCCCATTGCTGCTGACAGGAGGGGGAAAAACGCCTTGTAGTAGGCTGTAGTCAACCTGTCCGGGCCTGGGCTTTTCCCGTTGGGTAATGAATTCACCACCGCCTCTATCTCCAAAGGAGTGATTGGGGCCTCTAAGTCCGCACATGAGTCGCCATCTATGGAGGGGAGCCCTGCGGCACTCAAGTAGTCTTGAATATCGTTCAACTTGCCCACGCTCCCACCTGGGTTACTATGTGAGTCCAGGTCATAGAGGTCCGCGTAGTACGCCCGGAACCCCTCTGCAATTTTGTAAGCCAGAGCCGAGGTCTCCCCGGGGGAATTTTTCAGCTTATGGACCTGTGTACCCATTCAGTGCATCCAGAGAGCTCTCGCCAACATCCGACCACATTTGTTACCCTGCTCATAGTATTTATGAGACACATACCTCAGGCGTTTACGGATATTGCGGTCTAAAAGTCTAGAGAATTAGTCTCGCAACTCTGTCAAACGCTTCAACGATGCAGGGTCGCTGTTATGCTTGTGCTGCAATTCAGCCTTTTGCAATTCCTGTAGTACTTTTTGGAAATCTGCGCGGCGTTCCTTTTTTAAGTTTGAAGCCCAAAGAAATCAGTTCCCCCCTCACAACTGCCTTATGGCCTTCCCAGACAATGCCCTCACTGAGATCATTGCACGCATTCTCGCGAAAATAATGGGACAGCACCTCTTGTCACCCACGAAATCACCCTGACGTCATCCAGTAGGTTTTCATTCAACTGCCAGGACCGGACCTTTTCCGATCCAGGCGGAAGAGTGAGGGAAATCCAGACTGGCGCGTGATCTGAAATCGTAATGTTCCCTATCGACGCCTCCTGCAAATACTCCAGGGTGTGTTGGGCCACAAAAAGTAGGTCAATGCGGGTATAGACATTGTGGACTTTCGGTCAGATGGGTGGAGTACCCTCCAAGTATCCATTAGGAGATGTGACTGCAGGGCCTTACGGAAGTGCTTGAGAAATGCATAGGAATGGTAGGGCTTCCTATGTGAAATATCTAGCAAGGGATCTGGGCTAACATTAAAGTCCCCACCCTGAACAAGAGTTCCCTCCCTTAATTCTGCCAGGCTGGCTAGGACTTTATCGAGAAACGTGAGTTGTCCAGTGTTCGGGGCATATATGTTTGCAAATGTAAAAACTTTCCCGGCTATGTTCCCCTTCAAAAACACATAGCGACCCTGAGGGTCCACCTGGGTCCCCAGGGGTTGGAATGGGCACGACTTATGCACCCCAATGGCCACCCCTCTGGACTTCGGCATCGGGGATGCGCTGGTAAACCATTGACTAAACAGATGCGTGGGGAGCCTGGGGGTCGACTGAGCTGTAAAGTGGGTCTCTTGTAGAAGTACTACCTGAGCACCCAACCTCTTCAATTCCCACCATAGTTTACTGCATTTGCATGGGGAGCAAAGGCCTCTGACATTATAGGATAGTATCTTTAGATTAGCCATACCTGGTCTGGGCAAGGGTGCTTCCGTTTGATCATAGCGGGGCTCGGCGGAGGCAGCGGGATGGGAGGTAGGTCCTGAAGAAAGAGGTGAGAGGAGAGAAAAAAGCGAGTAAAAAAAAAAAAGCATTAATTGCAAAATCAAAACGAACATATTACATGCGAACTGTTGCAAAAGCAACCTTAATTGTCGTTGGAATGCCAACATTGCATGCCAAATGTGCCAACTTAGGGAAAGAAGGCACCTAAAGTCCAAACTATCTGTCCCAGTGGGGGATATACCACTGAGGGTATCGCCTACGTGGGGAACGTGTGCCATCGTACAGGACGGATGGGGTCTCCCAACCGCCGTGCATGCTATCATTAATACTAAAATGTCAATAAGGGGGAGAATGAACATAGGTCCAATGACACGTAGCCACCTACAAGGAGGAAGGGGAGTACTTGCAAATGGGGGGTTCCCGGCGGGGTAACTCGCCAGAGGTGAACCGGGCCATTTGCGAGTCAGCGAAAAGCCTATAGGCTGTCATACAGCATTACCAGCTAGGGGCCCTCGGCTGCAGTCAAATTATGCCCGCTGTAGTATACAGTTCTGTGGCTGTCAATAGCACGATTGTGCGTAGTCCGTTAAAGGAAGGGCAGCGGCCACCTAGGGCCTTATTTGAGTGACCAGTCCCAAGAGCAAGAAATATTCTGGCGGATGATACAGGCGGAGAGTCCATCAGGTACGCAGTGAAGAGGGGTCCAAAGAGGACTCCGAAGGGGGGCGCTGCCGGTTCCGTTTACGGCTCCTGCGGCTAGCTGGTAACTAAGGTTGAGATGGCTGTATGCTGGGAAGACTGGGGTTAGACCTCCAATCTGGAAAATCCACCGGGTCTAGGCCAAGAGCAGACAGGAATTTGGGGAGATTGTCCTTAGTACGCAGCTGAGTGTCATTCCTGGAAGCTTGCAAGTAGAACGGAAAGCCCCAATGGTACGTCAGCCCCGCCTTCTGTAAGGACTCCAGCAGGGGTCTCAGTGCCCTGCGCTGCATAAGTGTGCGTCTCGAAATGTCCTGGTAAAAAGTGAGACGTGCCCCGTCAAAGTCAAAGAATGGCTTCCTGTGCATTTCCTGCATAATGCGATCTTTAAGTGTAAATTTGTGAAGCTTGCAAATAATGTACCGGGGATTCTCTACATCGTGGGACGGGGGCCGTAGCGCCCGGTGCACCCAGTCAATTTCAATGGGGGTTGTGGGTGGCAAATCCAGGATCTTCCTAAAAATATACGTTAGTGTAGGGATAATGTCCCTTGGGGCTGTAGCTTCCGGGAGGCCCCGGATCCTGATGTTGGCTCGCCTGCTACGGTTCTCCATATTGTCTAAATGGGAGAGCAGTGCTTCAATGCGTTGGTTCTGGGCCGTGCAGTGGGCCTGGAGCATTGAGATGGCTGGTAGTTCATCCTCCACCCTCTGCTCCAGAGTATTCAGCTTGTCCCCTATCTGCGAAGTGTCTGCCTTTAGCTGGGTAATATCTTCCCTGAAGGCCCTCTCAATCCTAGCCGTAAAGCGTTCAAGATCATCCCTGGCGGGGAGGGACCATATGTGGCGTTTGAGCTCCCCATCATCTAAAAGATTGGCCACGTCGGGTCCCCCTCTTCATGATCCCTCGGAACCCGGGGAGGGCGAGGGGTCAGGATCACTCACCGACCTTGGGGATGGTATCGCAGGTGGATGTTGCTGCGAGGCTTTTGCGGCCTTGTTGTTTTTGGGCGCCATCTTGTCCATCACAGTGGCAGGCCCACGTGGTCCTGAGAAGAAGGCCACGAGCTGCCCCCGCCCGGACCTGTCCACCTTCGTTGAATGAGAGGATGTCCGCCGCCTCTGCGACATGTAGCGACGCCGCTGGAGACGGTTCTCCTCCCCGTAAGCTGAGAATCAGCAGCGGTGGTCACGGAGCTGAGGCAATGTGCGACCTCACTCCGCCATAGTCAGTACACGCCCCCCAGCAGCTATATTTTTATCTTCGCATTTGATGTTCATGTGTAGAACTATGAGACTCAGAAAATCAAATGCATCAGGTTTTCATGTGCTTTCAGGGAAATGGATTGCTTTTGAGATGTGTTTATCATATGTACATACTGCTTTCCAAATTACTTCCACAGAGAAAGAGATGTGTAACATAAAGCATCAACAAACACAAGTGTTCACTGAGGGCCAATTCACACTATGGTGTCCGTTTATGAAGCAGTGGAAAAAATCCACTGCTTCATTCTCCGGCATTCACAGAGGAGATTGTTCTCCTCTGTGTGCCAGTTTATGAAGCCGTGTAGATTGCTTTACCTCTAGCGAAGTGAAGTGATCTACAAACGGTTCAAACAGCAGAGAACGCTCCCTGATACTGGAATCTCGTGAGACATTACAAGATTACGGCACCAGAAATTCACAGAAACTCAGAGATGTCGGTTTATTAAGCAGTGATAAATTATCACTGCTCAGTAACGGACATTCTCCGAGGAGCCGGCCCAAATCATTAATACAATTATAAGTCCCCCTACACTATATATAAGCACATACACACATTATATATGCACATATACACACACACATTATATATACGTGTATATATATATATACACATACATCATATACATGTATGTACATATATACACATATACAGGGCAGGGGGACATGGCTAATGTGTTGGGGGCTCTGAACGAGGCAGGAGGAAGTCAGTAATCTTCCTCCTTCCCCGGGATTCCCTCTTCACTCCCCCAGTTCTCCACCTCTGAGCTGGTGAATCGGGGAGGGTGAATTCTGACCGAGGTCACCAGTGAAGTGCGGAGATCGCAGCTTCATAAACTGCCCGTTTCTGTGTCGGTCAATCACAGTTCTCCATGTGCAGAGATAATCGGTGGAGATTATGTTCTCCCCCAATCATCTCTGCTTCATAAACCGAAAATGAACTGTGATCAGCGGTGATCCTTGGGATCACCGCTGATCACAGTTTCATAAACGGACACCTATGTGGGATGACAGACGTTTTACTGCATGGTAAAACTTCTGTCACTGCAGGGACACACAGGAAACAATTGATTCCTGTGCGTCCCATTCACACTGCAACGCAGCTTAGCGCTGTGCTGCAGCATGCATGCATTGATGAAATTCAGACATGCTGCATTTTATTACAGCGCACCGGCTCAAATTGCACTGCAGTGTCAGGCAGCACAATGCAGCTTACCACTCAACATTGCAGTGAATGAATGAAGTGTACATTTTGTACACTTCAAATAAGGCTTGTGCAAAAAAAAAAAAAGCAAAAAAAAAGGAAGACGGTGAGGTGCGCTGAATCATGCACTACACTGCCCCCTGGCCAGCCGGTAAAGCAGAGAGTGGCTGGAGTGCTGAATCACTACAGCTGCTCTGCAATTTGACTGAGGGCCAGTGTGAATTGGCCCTGGATCTTTCAGGAGCCCATAACCTTATTTTAACCAAATACTTAACGCAACCTAAAAATGTAAATTAACCTTGAAGTCATTCAGATTCAAAACAGGAATACACATTTGCATTACTATATTGTAAACACGTGCAAATATATTGAAGTTAACTTTTTTTTTTCTTTTAAACACATCTGTTGAGACCTACCTAAGTTATCAGTAAGCTCTCCTAGCAAACCAGGCAACCACCAAAATTGTTAAATAAGTTATGGCTTCCCTTCAGATATGAAGTTAGGGGATATGTATATCCTGTCATCTTAAGGATACTTTTTTTTTTTTTCCCCTACTAGAGCTGCGGATATATATGTATACAGGTATATATACTTTCTATATGCACAGCACCACCTAGTGTCAAAGGAAGAAAGATTCACAGCTCCTACCATAAGCTGTCTCAAAGCTTTCTGAGGTTCTTCAGTCTTAAAATTTAACCTAGACTTTAAATGTAGTCTTGTCCGTTCCCTAATCCCTAACCCTTACCTTTTACTCCTAACACAGTGTCAACCCTCCTTTACTGAAAGTGGAGCTGAACTCCTTGCCTCTCCTCCAGTGATGCAATGTCTGTGAGCTCCCTCACACTGGCCCTCTTTTGGGCTTCGCTATCTTGATTGGCCAGCAATGTATCTCCCGTGCATTCATTAATCCCGACACCAAGGCATGCTGAGCATGTATGCTGAGATGCGCAGCTCGCTGTACATTTTAAAGCATCTCGAGAACAGGAAAATGAGAAGCTTTTTATTGCATTAGAAAAATATAGTATGTCTCTTCTGCAATAAAGCATGGTTTGATGTGACAGTAAATCTGCTTTAAAGTGTTTGTTAAGCCACTTGTATAAAAAGTTCCCATCCGCTCTGTATTATAAGTTGCCCTGTGTCTGTGTTATAACATATACATTCTTCTCTGTATAGATAATACACATTCTTACTAGGATCAGTTTTTGTTTTTCAGCTTTTCTCTCTCAGCTCAGAGTTCCTGAGGGAGGGGCTGAGCATTGCTGCTGACGTCAGTTGGAGAGACAGAGCCATGCTGTGTTTATATAGATAAGAATATTTCTGATATAACACGGTCACAGGGAACTACTTCTTCTAATACAGAGGAAATAGGAGCTTTTAGAGTTAATTATGAGAGCAGAGAGGAGAAGCCATGACAGGAAGGGGGGGTTGAGGACCGCACACAGGAGATAGGAGAGCTGGGAGTGACATAGCCTGCATAGACCACGGGCTCTCAGGATAAGCGATATACAGGGGGAGTCAGTACACAGGGGGGTAGTCATGACCTGGCATTATCAAACAGATATTTTAGTGGATACAGAGGGATAATTTAAAAAGCAAAAGCACCATGCTTCTAATTGCACATTAAAGAGACAGGAGCAGCATTTTTTTTTTTTTTTTTGGGTTAACAAACGCTTTAAGGCTAAATGCAAACAGCACTGAATGGTCATCACCAAGAGTAACTGATTTTGATTCATACTGTATATTATTTTTCTCCTCTCGTCTTCCAGGACAGCCTCTGAGATATAGGGCTCCTCCCTCCGGGACAGGAAACGCATTCACCCGATCCTTTAAAAGGCAGTCCTCCAGGCCTCCTCCCTCAGTTTTTTGTGTTTCCTGCCGAACGGGAAGGATGCATGGAAGGAAGCTTTTAGGGCGCTCCATATCTCAGGGTGAGCCTGAGAGGAGACCTGGCGTACCATGTTTTTTGCCTGCGCAACCCTACGTCCAGTATACAGGGAGGAGAGAGGTAGCTGGTCCCCCACTGTCAGAAGCTTGGAGAGAGCGGAGCCTCGGTGATCTGGCAGTCCCTGCCTCGTCAGCTGGAGTGCTGACCTCTAGACTCACCTGGCCTACAAGCAGGGAGGTCTGGAACCTTTACAGCGGTCTGCATCTGGAACGGGCGTGTTTGAATGTTCGTTCGGGGTGCAAGGCATTCACGCTCTCCGGAATAGGAGGAAGGAGGAAGCGTGCGTGGAGGCGGAGCTACTGCGCTCCAAAGGCAGGAAGTGAGGCAACTTCCGGCCGGGAGAGGTCATCAGAGGGCATGGAGGACATTACAGGCACCCGGGAGCCTGTGAGAACTGAAAGAGATCACCTGGTCTGATGGAGGCAGCTGCATCTCAGGCAGTGGACCCCGGTCCAGCGGGCACTGGCAGCTCCCAAGTAAGCGTGGGAACGAGGGTCCACGTATCTTACACTTGGGGGGGGGGGGGGTAGTGGAGGAGGAAGAGGTATGGTCTTTCTTCTGTGCTCTACAGGTGGTGGCACTCTGTGGTTTACCCAGCACAGTGGTGGTTTGATGGAGTTAGGACGATGGTTGTTTTCTTCTCCATCTGGTTCTAGTTCAGGACCGAGAAGGCCCAGCAGCCCAGAAGAAAGTGTGCAGTTTGTGGAGCGAAGATGGCCCCAAGCTGGGAAAAGCCACTGTGTGCTGACTGTTTTAGTAGGCTAGTCAGGGAAGACACGGCTGTCTCTTGCAGCAACATCCTAGCGTCTGTTAAGGATGAGATTGCGTCCACTCTCCAGTCTTTTAAGGGGATGATGGACAGGGTACAGGGGTCCTCAGTCCCTCTGTCTAGAACGGCTAGTATTCCCTCTGTCAGAACCAAGATTAGAAGACAGTGAGGAAAGGGACTCCAGATCACTCACAGCCTCTCAGGCAGACTCTGAATCTGAGCCGGAGGATGAGGATGATCCCTCCAGGGGGTCCAGATATAAGCTATCGCTGGACGATGTGGGGGATTTGCTTAAGGCTATTTATGAAAATTTAGAGATCAAGGAAGAAACGGTACATCTGTCTAAGCACGACCGCTTATACCTAGGGTATGGTGTGCTGAAGGCCAGAGTATTCCCAGTGCATAAATCCTTGATAGAAACGATTTTGCTGGAGTGCTGGAGGGGAGCATCCAGAAAGAAGGCCCTTTTTTTCAGGAAATCTTAAGCGCAGGTTTCCTTTTGAAAAAGGTTCGGAGCATCCCTGGAACAAGGTACCAAAATTGGATGCTCCGTTAGCCAAAGTCTCGAAGAAGACGGACTTGGCGTTTGATGATCATGGGTCACTTAAGGACCCTATGGACAGGAGAGGGGATGTGCTGCTGAAGAGGGCCTGGGATGCAGCAGCTATTGGGCTCAAACCAGCCTTGGCGGCAACCTGCGTCGCTGGCTGACAAAGCTACAGTCCCACATTGCTGCAGGTACATCTAGGCAGCAACTCCTCAAATCTTTCCCGCTACTATTTAAGGCAGTGGGGTTCCTGGCAGACTCTTCAGAGGAGTCAGTTAAACTGGCAGCTAGGTCGGCAGCGTTAGTAAACGCAGCCAGACGAGCAGTGTGGCTGAAAGTATGGTCGGGGGACATGGCCTCTAAGCTTAAGCTCTGCGGCTTGCCCTTCTCAGGAGACCACCTTTTTGGGGCTGGATTGCAGGAGGCTCTGGAACGGACTCAAGATAGAAAGAAGGTCTTCCCAAAGAAGAAAAAGAAAGAGGCAAAGCGGCCCTTTCGGGGCTTCAGACAGCAGACCCAGCAAGGAAAAGAGGGGCGCCCTAAGAAGCACTGGACAGGTCACAAGGGGCAGGGTAGAGGAGGACTCTTATTTAATCCTCCTCAAACCACCCCAAAGCCCAAGTGACGCCTGCGTCCCGGTGGGAGGGAGACTGGGGGACTTCCTTCCACAATGGAGGACGATGGTTTCAAGTCCATTCATTTTAAACATCGTAGAGAGTGGATACAGGCTAGAGTTCAAGTCAAGTCCCCCAACCAGTTTTCTTGTCACCCAGCTCCCCCGAGACCAGGAGAAGGCCAACGCTCTGTGCCTGCTTTTGGGCGAGTTGGCAGACCAAAGGGTCATCATACAGGTACCAGAGGAGGAGCGCCAGCAGGGTGTGTATTCCCACGTTTTCGTGGTCAGAAAACCTTCGGGCAAATTCAGACTGATCCTCAATCTCCACCCGCTGAACGGATACCTGAGGTACAAGCGGTTCAGGATGGATTCCATATTTATGGTGTTGAATCTCCTGTTCCCGGATTGTTATATGGCAACGGTGGATCTACGAGATGCGTACTTCCATATTCCGATCCACCAGGACTTTCAGAAGTACCTACGGTTGGCTGTCAGGATAAATGCAGAGATTTGTCATTTCCAGTTTCGGGCACTCCCTTTCGGGCTAGCATCTTCTCCGAGGATATTTACAAAAGTACTAGCAGAGGCTCTAGCCCCACTACGCCTCAGAGCCATAACGGTGACCCCCTATTTGGACAACCTCCTGTTTATTGCTCGGTCAGCAGAGCAGTTGACGAAGGACTTGCGGGAGGCACAGATGTTCCTAGAGGCCCTTGGGTGGCTTATAAACCGGGACAAGTCTCAGCTTGTTCCTTCCCAGGAGGTGCGTTATCTGGGCTACACAATCTCGTCCAAGGTGGGGAAGATTTTTCTTCCGCCAGAGAAGATCGAGAAAGTGAGTCAGGCGGTGGCACAACTTCAGACCAGTCGGTAAGCTCGGATCAGGGAAGCCATGGGAGTGGTAGGTCTGATTACCTCCTGTTTCCCTGCAGTCCCCTGGGCGAGATGTCATCAGCGTCCGCTTCAGAATCATCTGTTAGCCTGTTGGAAAGGTGACCTAGAAAGTTTGGACCACTCTATGCCCCTACCAGTCAGGGTCAGGAGGTCTTTATGGTGGTGGAGATCTCAGCGCAATCTGGGCCAGGGTCTGTGGTGGATCAGACCAGCGGCTCAGGTTGTGACGACGGATGCCAGTGCTTTCGGGTGGGGAGCCCATCTGGAAGGCGACTGGACTCAGGGGTCGTGGTCTCCAGAGGAAACCAAGAGATCCTCAAATCAGAGAGAGCTCTTGGCGATTCAGAGGGCTCTTCTAGCCTTCCAGACACAGTTAAGGGGGCAGCACCTTCAAATTCGGACAGACAATGCGGCGGCTGTCGCATATGTGAATAAGCAGGGGGGAACAAGAAGTCCACCTCTACAGAAGATAGCGGGCGAGCTCTTTGCCTGGGCCGAGCAAAATCTGGCCTCGCTGTCGGCAGTTCATCTGAAGGGCACTCGAAACTCCTTGGCAGACTTTCTCAGTCGTCAGCGCATAAGGTAGGACGATTGGTCCCTCAACAGGGAGGTGTTCAGACAGATAGTTCAAAGATGGGGTCGTCCGGAGGTAGACCTCTTCGCCTCGGAAGAGAACAAGAAGGTCACCAGATATTTTTCCCTGGATCCTCACAGTCAGGCAGCAGGAATAGATGCCCTTGCTTGCAGATGGAGTTACAGCCTCTGTTATGCCTTCCCGCCTGTAAGGTTGGTGGCGGTAGTACTGCAAAAATTTCGAAAGGAAAGGACGGATCTAATTTTGGTGGCACCTTGCTGGCCAAGGAGGCCTTGGTTTGCCAGCATCAAGGATCTGGCAGTAGGGCCACCATTGTCACTCCCGGTGAGACCGGACCTGATCTCCCAGGGACCAGTTCTCCACCCTGGGGTGGAGTCCCTCAGGTTGACAGCATGGTATCTGAGGAACGGTTGCTGAGAAATCAGGGGTTCTCGGAAAGGGTAGTCTGTACTTTGCTGAACTGTCGTAAACCTGTCACCAGAGCCATTTACACCAAGGTCTGGAAGTGCCTTAATGCCTGGTTAGCGGAAGAGGGGCATGAGCGTCCTGGTATTCCGCAGATCCTGGACTTCTTTCAAGCAGGCGTAGAATTGGGCCTTTCGCTAAAGGTACAGGCTGCGACCCTGAGTGTTTTTCTGCAGACCTCGCTTCAGCAAGATCGTTTCGTTAGGAACTTCTTTAAGGCCCTCGCAAGGTCCAGGCCAGTTAAGGGTCTGGCCTGCCCCTCTTGGGACCTTTCTCTGGTTCTGAATGCACTTACAGAGAGCCCGTTTGAGCCCCTGGAGAAGGCAGGGCTGAAATGGGTGACTCTGAAGACCGCTTTTTTGATAGCGATCACGTCAGCCAGGAGGGTGAGTGAATTACAAGCGCTCTCGGTGAGAGAGCCTTTTTTGTTAATTTTTGAGGACCGGGTGGTGCTAAGAACTGACCCGGGGTTCCTCCCAAAGGTTGCTACCACCTTTCATAGAACGCAGGACATTGTTCTGCCCACCTTCTTTTCCTTGGAAGTCGGGGGAGAAGGGAATTTGAGTTTATTGGACGTAAGAAGGACCCTTCTAAGATATTTAGAAATTAGTAGGGACTTTAGGAAGTCCGATTCCTTGTTTGTAAATTTTTCAGGGATACGTAAAGGGTGTAAAGCATCCAAGTCCTCCATTGCAAGATGGATTAGATTGACGATTGAGGAGGCATACAGATTAGCAGGGAAGCAGGTGCCTCTAGTCAAAGCACACTCAACTAGTCAACCACATGGGCCGAGAGGGCCGGTGCCACTCCGGAGGAGATCTGCAGGGCAGCAACATGGTCCAGCTACTCCACCTTTGCGAGGCACTACCGTCTGGATCTGTTTTCAGAGAAGTAACAGGCATTCGGATGAGGGGTCCTCCAGGCAATGGGCCCACCCTAGTAATGTAAGTTTCTTGCTTATCATCTCAGAGGCTGTCCTGGAAGACGAGAGGAGAAAACCAGAGTTAGACTTACCGGTAACTCTTTTTCTAGGAGTCTTCCAGGACAGCCTGGGTTTCCCACCCTAATCTTGTGGTTTGGTACAGATGATATGTACTAATGTTTTACAAGTGTGTTATGTCTTTTTCAGTGCCTTCCGGCAGGTTGTTGTGAGGACTGAGGGTGGAGGACTGCCTTTTAAAGGATCGGGTGAATGTGTTTCCTGTCCCGGAGGGAGGAGCCCTATATCTCAGAGGCTGTCCTGGAAGACTCCTAGAAAAATAGTTACCGGTAAGTCTAACTCCGTTTTTTTATTCTATCTTTGCTTCTAGATTGGACCTCCTGTTGGATTCTGGTTTATACACTGGAGAAGTCACCGAGATTGCAGGAATAGCAGGATGTGGCAAAACACAGGTTTGAACAATGTAACTTATATGGATATATTGCAATATTTTTATTGTCCTATTATTGTTACAAATGACGCTATTTATGTTGATCTGATTATTGTTGGTATAGTTTGTTTCAGTGTAGATGTTACTTTGTACCGACTTTGCATCTCTTATAGTTTATGGTTTGCTATAGGGAACCTCATTCCATAATTTGCTTTGTTTTAGATCTGTCAAAGCATTGCTGTAAATGTGGCTTGCAGCATAAAGCAGAGAGTTTGTTATATAGACACCACAGGAGGTCTGACTGGCTCTCGTCTCCTTCAGTTAATACAATCCAGGACAGAACAGGAGGATGAACAGGTAAGTAGTGGCTTTGTACCCATAAATTTCACAGTTAGATGATGGCCTATGCATGCCCCATGAGTGCACACCACACAACAAAAAAACCTACTTTATAGGTTTCCAGCATATTATAGGAGCCAAGTTGATAAATGCCTATAGGGCTTTTCACAGGGGAAAAGTCACTTATTTATTAATGTCAACGTTTTAATTGCAACACCAATGTCCCTTTTCCAGAAAATCCTTGCTATGTCTAGTTTACTGGACACGCATCTTACACATTTTCTATATATACATCAACAAAATATTGATAGCGCATAGTAGCAGTGTATTTAGACATGTGAATTGCTGCTAATAACAGGGACATTGATGCACAAATGTTTTTAGACCTTTATTTTTGCATTTTTTTTTTTTTTTATCTACTGCAGCTTTGAATTTCCATATTCATTTTTTGAAACTTACGGTCACAATTACCTATAGCATTTTATATTGTATTTCTCATCTGTTCTACTCCCACATTCTTGACTCTTCCTGTCTGTATTTTAGGCCTCATGTACACTGGATGTTTTTTTATCATGGCTGTTTGGGGCCTCTGGTGGATTTTTAAACACCCTGTATGTTAGCCTATGTGTCCTTGCACACATAGGCATTTAGAGGAGTTCATAGGCAGAAAAAAACCTCCATTGTCAGTGCATCCAGGACATTTGAAGAGTGTAAACACATCTAAACATGTGTTCAAGTGTTACTAAACCCGCAACAGTAAAATCAGTTTGTATATGCAGTAAAGCATGCTTGTTATACTCACTTTGGAACCTAAGGAGTTAATCCTCTGCATTGTGTGAAAAGGCTGTTTGATCCTGTCTTCTCTGATCCTTCCCTTCCACTGTCCCCAATCTATCTGCTGATAGAACAGAGTCTTGGGGGCAAGCTGCACATGCTCAGTTTGGTGTGTATTGCTAGAGAGTTTTATTTTTTATTTTTCTTGGGAAAGTGCATGTGATCTGCACAGGGTCAATCAGCACTGTCCAGACAGAGGGTCAGGGGTCCTGCAGCCTCATAGGACAATCGCGAGAATGAAAACTCCTCCTACAAGCTTTACCAGATACTGATAGAAGTCACAAGACTGATATATACTGCTGATGAGAAAAGGTATTTAGCATTTTATAGTTACTAAAATAATTGCAATTCCATGTTGTGTACTGTGGGTGATCAGATATAGTGAATGCAGGGTCCTAGGCTTAGTAACACTTTAATGCTAAAGATAGTACAATGAGTGCAGCGCTAAGGATCAAAAAAGTCTTAATATGAGACACCCTGTGTCAATGTGTCCATGCAAAAAGCAGAGATATCCAGTGTTCCAGTGTGAAGGAATCGCGACGTGAGTAACATGATAGAAATCGTAATTTCACAATGATTCGGATCCTGGGACGTAAGTGATATAGACTAGTGGGTGTCATGTGTTGTACCTTAACGTTAATAAAATCATTGATATTTTACGATTTATGGAAAAGAGTAGTCGTCATATATAGTCAGAACACTGAAGATAGTCATAGACCATTTCGAACATCCTCCTCAAAAGTAAGAGCGCTAACAGGATACTCCGACGTCCTGGGGACTGGGAGACAGACCTGTCACGACTAACTGGGACACGTCTAGTGTACGTGAAAGGGTTCTTTTTATTTTTTATTTTGAGAGATCGTTATGTGTGG
>BLSH010233823.1:1740353-1767466 GCA_018402905.1 Glandirana rugosa | reverse complement strand
AATTAAAGGAGGAATTTTTACTCCCTAACCACCTATTGTTTAGATACCTCCAACTCCGGCATGCCCTACAAACCCAACTGGCGAATGAGTCCCCTTCGCTCCCTAAAATCCCCTTTATACAAACAATATTAGGGAACGATCCCTCGCACCTGATTTCCAATATTTACACACAATTGCGTCTCCACGTGTCATCCGAGATTGTCACCGCCTCAAAATCTAAATGGGAGGTGGACCTCGGCGAAATCCCAGATGAAGACTGGGAAGATATATTGGGGGGTGTGAAGATGGTCTCCCCTAAACTCCCTGACAGATTGTCTCAGCTGTATGTCATACATCGGTCCTATCTTACCCCATGCAGGATTGTAAAATTTCACCCTACCGCGAGTCCCATGTGCCCCATGTGCCTGAGAACCTCTGGCACCTTTTATCATCTTATTTGGGCCTGCCCCGTTATCCAAGCTTTCTGGCTGCAGGTGATTCGCTTCCTACATGATGAAATGGGTTCCCCAGTCACTCTAGACCCCAGGCTGTGCCTACTTGGCCTTCTCCCTACAACTGATTTGAATAAACACAAGGCAACATTTATCCGAGAGTCCTTATACGCAGCACGTAAGACAATAGCTAAGAAATGGATGAGGCCCATCCCCCCAGATTTCCAGGAATGGATCCGAGAAATAAACATAACCCTACCCCTTAAAAAATTGATCTATGACCACTGAGGATGTCCAGCTAAGTATACTAAAATATGGGGTGATTGGCTAGCTAGCTCCAATACCTGTGAAACGTAGCCTTTTGCACCACCCCCAGTCACGGGCCCACCAGACATCCAGAGACGGGGCGTGGTTTTTCCACACACCACACTTGATCTAATCCATGACTCTGATTCCATAATACGGGCACCTGAGTGGGTGGTTGTGGGAATGGGTTCCATACCGACATAACCTAGTAGTGTTTATAACAGTAAACCCACAGGAGACTTTTTTACTACATGTTTTTGTTTATGATATTTCAAATGTGTCGCTGTAGATCCTATACCTAATGTACTTATGATGTTTTTCTGTTGTATACCATGTACCGACCTTTGAATAAACTTGGTTTTTTGGAAAAAAAAAATATATATATTCTGCTACTCATCCTGAGTATGGCAATACCACATGTGTGACACTTTTACACAGCCTGGCCACATACAGAAGCCCAACATGCGGGGTGCACCATCAGGCATTCTAGGGGCATCAATTTCAAATCTAATTTGACTACCTATTACATTATTGTGAGGCACTGTGGTGGCACTGATGGGTGCTGTAGTGGCACGGATGGGTACTGTAGTGGCATGGATGTGTCATGGATGAGAACTGATGTGGTATGGATGAGCATGAATGAGGCATAAATGAGCACGAATGGGGGAGGATAAGCCGTGGATGGGGATGACTGAGCACGGATGGATGGCTGAGCACGGATGCATGGGTGAGCACGCATGCATGCATGGGTGAGCACGGATGCATGGCTGAGCACCGATGGATGGGTGAGCACAGATGGATGGGTGAGCACAGATGGATGGCGTAGCATAGATACATGGGTTTACATGGATGAGGCTGGATGGGTGAGCATGGATGAGGCTGCATGGGTGAGCACAACTGGATTGGTGAGCACGAATGCATGGGTGAGCATGGCTGGATGGGTGAACACGGATGCATGGGTGAGCACAGATGGATGGCAGAGTACAGATGCATAGGTGAGCATGCATGCATGGGTGAGCACAGATGGATGGCGGAACATGGATGCATGGCTGAGCATTGACGCATGGGTGAGCACGGATGGATGAGTGAGCACGGATGCATGGGTGAACACGGATGAGGCTGGATGTGTGAGCAAGGATGAGGCTGTATGGGTGAGCACGATTGGATTGGTGAGCATGGATGCATGGGTGAGCATGGCTGGATGGGTGAGCACGGGTGCATGGGTGACGGATGCATGGGTGATGGATGCATGGGTGACGGATGTGTGAGCAAGGATGCATGGGTGATGGATGAGTGAGCATGGGTGGGTGAGCACAGATGACGGATGGGTGAGCACGGATGTATGGGTGACAGATGGGTGAGCACGGATGGGTGGGCAGGGATGCATGGGTGGGTGACGGATGGGTGAGCACGGATGCATGGGTGATGGATGGGTGAGCACAGATGCATGGGTGAGCATGGATGCATGGGTGACGGATGGGTGAGCACGGATGCATGGGTGACGGATGGGTGAGCACGGATGCATGGGTAACGGATGGGTGAGCACGGATGCATGGGTGACGGATGGGTGAGCACAGATGACGGATGGGTGAGCATGAATGTATGGGTGACAGATGGGTGAGCACGGATGGGTGGGCAAGGATGCATGGGTGACGGATGGGTGAGCACGGATGCATGGGTGAGCATGGATGCATGGGTGATGGGTGGGCATGGATGCATTGGTGATGGATGCATGAGTGATGGATGGGTGGGCACAGATGCATGGGTGACGGATGGATGGTCATGGATGCATGGGTGACGGATGGGTGAGTGAGCACGGATGCATGGGTGATGGATAGGTGAGCATGAATGTATGAGCATGGATGAAGCTGGATGGGTGGATAAGGGGTCCCAGACTGGCAAATAGCGGTGCTGTGGACATTTCAGCTCCTGCCCACAGCACCGCTGCATCTCATCTCTCCCCCCTCTCCTGTCACACTGCACCGATCGGTGCGGAGAGGGGTGAGACAAGCTGGATATCCGCCGGCTTGTTTACATGTGATCGCGCTGTCATTTGATGGCGTGATCACGTGGTAAAAGGCCGATGTGAGCGACCATTTACCGTGATCCCTGATTCTGTCTCGCATTGAGCTACACATCTAATCATGCTATGGGATGTTAGTTTTCCGTGTGGGTGGCTATTAGGTGTGTTTGTGGGTGTTAAATGGGTGGGTCTATATGGTTTATATGACATCATTGAATGAGTGGACAGAGCTGGATGGCAATATAGGAAGACAGGCATTAAGTTCCTACTGCATTAACATACCATTGTACCATTTACTGTTCCTTTACACACTGACGTGATGACATCTGCAAAATTGCACACAGCGGTAGTGATCGAAGGATAAAGGCGCCAGTAGTGTCTGGTCCCCTGTATAGGAAATTCCAAACATAAATCCTCTGAAATCAACAATATATAATCCCTTTGCTTTATAGGAATAAGTATACCTCTTATATTTTTGAACTAAAGCTGCTATGTGTCAGTGATTCTTTCCCTTTTTAAGGAGTCCCTAATAAGTGTATAAAGAAATTATATAAATGGGTGCCATGCTACATATATGTGTGTGTGTGTGTGTGTGTGTGTGTATATATATATATATATAACAGTAAATATATGATTAATACCCCTGTGATGTTATAAACTATTCTGACATTTTTTTTTTTTTAAGTGGTAAAGTGTCTCAATACATATTGTCTATAAGTAAACATAAAAAAGCACATATATGAACAAAAACATATTGTGTGCAAACACAATATATAGTGTTTGTCTGTATTGTGAAAATTTCTCCAATTTCAGTGCAATCTTCACCAGCAAAACAAATTTAAACGCAGAATTCTTATGCTGATCTACATGACACCTCCGCTATATTTCAAAAAGTGCTCCCAGAATTCCCCACCAGGTGATATACTCACCAGATTTTTTGTGACCCTTTGAATGATAAATTCACCTTTGGGAACATGTTCCACCCGTTTTTAGAGTTGAACATGTAACATGTTCCCAATGCTGCGGTCGCTGCCCGCTGTCCCCCCCAGTGGTTGTAATACGGGAAGAAGTTTCCTGTACTGGCTGTCACTTTTTAAAATCAGCTCCACCCACACAGCCACATCATTTATTCACACAGCTTTGTGTTTGAATGAGCTACAAGCCCCGACATACTTTGTGGTTGTCGGCTTGTAGTTCTCAATGAACTACCGCGCCATGGTAGTTAATTGATTTTCTTCCTGTCATTGTATCTGCCTGCCCATACGGGATTTACTGGCTCACAGATACACTGACAGATCTGAAGGAGACCTGCATGGCACCAGCGATCTTTTGAAAAACATAATAAATGCACATTTTTTTTACCTGCAAAAAATGTGCATTTATTATTTTTTTTTTTCTGAAAGGTGAATTTATCCTGTAATTTAATACGTAGGTCCAGAACAGCTGTTTTCAGTATATTGCTTCAGGCAGCTTTCCACAATACTCCTCCGTTTAAAAGACCACTCTATTCTTCCAGCTCCATCTCCACCATT
Organism: Glandirana rugosa; assembly: GCA_018402905.1. Classification (NCBI taxonomy): domain Eukaryota; kingdom Metazoa; phylum Chordata; class Amphibia; order Anura; family Ranidae; genus Glandirana; species Glandirana rugosa. Next base: position 1,763,174 of record BLSH010233823.1, on the reverse strand, counting down.
CTGAGAGATGAATAACACGAAGAGAAAGCCATAGTGCAATACTCTCTATTAAAAGATATTTAAAATATCTACAGTGCATACATTAAAAACATATAAACATTCATGTAACAAATATGAGTTGCAATGCTGATAAGAAGAGCCTCTTGCCCTGCTTCCAGCGTGGGTACCACCAACCTGGAAGTGAGGTTACTGTAAATTATATCATGGACCTTAGTCCCACCCAATGCATTTTGTCTGTCAATGACCTCTTCAGGAACCATGAGGAAATTGATGACGTCAAGGTATAATTAGTGGCAGTGTGTATAACAGACTTCTGTAATTAGATATAGACCAGAGTAGGGATTTAAAATCTATATATTTTTTTTCTAAGTTTATTCTGACTTTTTTAACATAATGATTTTAGGTGATGTTAATATGTACATTTATTTGACCTTTTCTGTTAACAGATAAGGTACTTAATGAAATTGGTTGCCTTTTGTACAGTGCTTCTGTGCAACACATGCAAATTTGGCCTATTTTAAAAAGTCTCACGGGGCACACAAAGGGGTCTTTTTATAAAACATTTGGGCAATGTCCAAAGCATTTGTGCAAGCTCAACAAATTGATCCCGTATTTTTTTTTCTAATTATTCCTGTATCAATCTAGTGGCTAAAATACAGTATACTTTCTCACTGAGGTATTTTTAAAAAACTATGCTGCCTTTTGGCCACTAGATGGTGCAGATGATACAGGTATTAATTTATTAGAAACATATAGGGAAAGTTTCATTTGGCTTTGCACAAATGATTTTGACATTTGTGCAACTAATGTTTTAACCACTTCAGCCCTGGAAAGATTTCCTGCTTTATGACCAGAGCACTTTTTGCAATTCAGCACTGCGTTGCTTTAACCACCTTCCACCCGGCCACTGTACATATACGGCCGGGTGGGAGCTTCCCCGTTCTGACAGGACGTATATATACGTCCTGCAGAACGGGGGCTCGCAGCGCGGGCACGCGCCGCGCTGCTGCTGGATCCTGTGATCATTATGATCACAGGATCCAGCTGAGCGGAGATCGGGATTCGGGCGCAGTGACTGGCCCTCCCGATCATGTGACGGCTGTGTCCAATCACAGCCATAACAATTGTCAACAGAGACGAGCGTCTCTGTGACAGTTCTCCCCCGCCGAGCTCAGTGAGAGCTCAGTACGGGGGGGGGGAAGGGGGGGAGCTGCAGCTCTGTGACAGCTTTCTGCATGGTGAGGATTTCATGCAGAAAGCTGTCACAGATCGCCCCCCACACAGTGCACCAAGCACACTGATACCCCATGTCCCTGTAAACATAAGTGTCCCCATAAAAGAGCCCCCAAAACATCTGTATGTCCCCCATCACATCTGTCACCATACACAACATCTGTCACAGTCCCCAAACATCTGTCACAGTCCCCAAACATCTGTCACAGTCCTCAAACATCTGTCACCATACACAAAACATCTGTATGTCACCGTCACATCTGTCACAGTCCCCGTCACATCTGTCTGTCCGCCAACACCAAATAAACTCCAATTTGGGTTATTTTTACCAAAGAAATGTAGCAGTATCATTTTTGGTCAAAATTTATCAAGAGAAATTACTTATTTGCAAAATTGTATAACAGAAACGCAGAAAAATGCATTGTTTTTGAAATTTTTTTGTCTTTTTTTAATTTATAGCGCAAAAAATAAAAAACCCAGGGGTGATTAAATACCACCAAAAGAAAGCTCTATTTGTGTGAAAAAAATGATAAAAATTTCATATGGGTACAGTGTCGCATGACCGCGCAATTGTCATTCAAACTGCAACAGCGCTGAAAGCTGAAAATTGGTCCGGGAAGGAAGGGGGTTTAAGTGCCCAGTATTGAAGTGGTTAACTGACAATTGTGCGGACGTGCAACGTTGTACTCAAACTAAATTGACATCCTTTTTTTCCCACAAATAGAGCTTTCTTTTGGTGGTATTTGATCACCTCTGCGTCACTTCTTATCATCGCTATAAACAAGCAAAGAGCGACAATTTTGCAAAAAAAAAAACATTTCTTACTTTTTGCTAAAATTTAAAAAAAAAACAAATTTATTCATCAGTTTTGGCCGATATATTTTCTTCCTCATATTTTTGGTAAAAAAAAAAAAAAAATTGCATTAGGCGTATATTGATTGGTTTGCGCAAAAGTTGTCACATTTAGGAACGATGAGAGTTAATTTATGAGGTTTTTTTTATATTTTACTAGTAATGGCAGCAATCTGCGATTTTTAGTGGGACTGCAATATTGCAGCGGACATGTCGGACACTTTTTTGACACTTTTTTGGGACCATTGGCATTTATATAGCAATCAGTGCTATGAAAATGCACTGATTACTGTGTAAATGTCACTGGCAGGGAAGGGGTTAACACTAGGGGGCGATTAAAGGGTTAACTTTGATCACTGGGATGTGTTACTAACTGTATGGGGGCTGGGCTGACTGGGGGAGGAGAGTGATCGCTGCTCCCATATGCAGGGAGCATGTGATCACTCTCCTTCTCCCCTGTCAGAACAGAGATCCGGACACACAGATCCCTGTTCTGTCACTGCGGGGGAGCGATCGCAGTCCGCCCTACCTGCTCCCTGGCTCCCCCGCTACACAATCCACGATATGTGATATCGAGCCAAGTTATATATATATATATTTTTTTTTTGAATGGCATGTGGATAGATTAGAACCCCCGTCTGGGTTTTTTTGCTGCGTCTCTGCTGGGGATATTCACCCCTCTTTTTGTCCTGGTGATTAATTGTGACCGGGACAGAAAAATGAAAAATCTGGGGTTTTTCAGTTGTCCACAAAACGAGAGGTTAGAAGAACCCTTCTAATGAGAACATTTGTATTAGAGCAGGTGTGTCCAACCTGTAGCCCAAGACGACTATAAATATGGCACAACACAAAATCATATGCTTACTTAAAATTATTGATTTTATTTTATTTTTTTGTAAAAATGCATTTACACTTAGCGAACACATGCGGCCTGAAGAAACATTTGACAGTGTCTCTTTACTGGACTTTTATAAAAGTTGTATCTTTTCAAAGAAAAATATCCCACTCTTCACAATTGTGCCTTATTCCTGTCATTTGTTTTGGGCAGCACCTATATTTGTGACCAAATGTTTTAAGGGTGACGCACACGAATGGCGAATCTAGAACAAAAATATCTGATGAGCACCTTGAGAATTCATTGAGAATTGCTACTACATCCATCGAACCAGATATTGAAGTGCTCGTTTATCAAAAACCGTGTCAAATACTGCACTAGTTTGTGTTGCCCCTTTTTATAATAAAAAATATTAGAGGTCGACCGATATATCGGCCGATTTTTGGCATTTTTTAATGAATCGGCATTGGCCGATTTGGCTGCAAATTAGGCCGATTAGTAGTGCAGGAACCTTTTTCTACATCGGAGCAACTTGAGTCACTCCTGTTAGAACAAGAGACAAAATCCGGGCAGCCTGCCAAGTCTAAGAACATCGCTGATAAAAGATTCAAAGAGATACAATGTTTCTACTTATCAAAGGAATGGACTCCAGAGTATAGAAGAACTAATTTTAAACATTTAAAGACTAAATCTTTTCTGTCATTTGTTGCTTACAAGTAAAAATCCAGTATTTTCTGCTAGAAAATCACTTAGAACCCCCAAACATTATATATATATATATATATATATATATATATATATATATATATATATATATATATATATATATATTGTAAGGGGGTTAGCTCGGCAGCGGTTGTGCTTGACCCCCTGGAAGGGTTCACTACACACTTTTAGGCACAGCGAGACAGCCGTTTCAGATGAAAACAAAAATGAAGTTTATTCTCACTAGTTACAATGTGAAAAAACAGCAAAACAAAATAAATCCTAGGCCACTGACTGCACAGTAGGTTTCCCTGTCTGTCAGCTGGGTACAGCCTACCGCTGTACCTGGCTCCTATCTCTCACTGAACAGTCAGCCACACAGGCTTGTTACCAGACAAGCTGTAACACTCCCCAGTCTGTTGCCCCGACACAGAACCTGGTTCCAGGGTGGAGCACTCACCTATGCTTGCTGGGAATTCTTGTAGAGGCCTTAATGAGCCAGCTCACTTCAGCTGCGCTCATTACCTCTACCCCTGCAAGACTCCCCTTAGTGGTATAAGTCCGCATACAGCTTAAATCTAGGGCAAATGTACCTGCCATCCTGCACGCAACCCGGCGTCTTTACCCGCCAGCTGTCACAATATATTTTTAGCAGAGATCCTAGAGAATAAAATGGCGGTTGTTGCAATATTTTATGTCACAGGAATCTTGCGCAGTGGTCTTTCAAGGACCTGAGGGCTCCATCTCCCAAGGGCTGACAACCAGGCAGGCGTCCAGGAGAGCAGCGTGTGCGGGAGGGTGAGCTGGTTGATGGGGGCGGCAGGCAGGAGGGATCCTGGTTTCCGCCATCCTCTGTGCCCAGGCGTGGAGATAGGCGTCGATATGCTGTCCCCTTGGCTAGTACCGGCTGGGGGGGGGGCGTGTACCCACTGCGGGAAGCTGGCTTAACTCGGAAGATGCGGCGCGTCATTTCCGGGGAGCGATGACGTCATTGACGGTCTAATCCCTTTAAAGGTGCGGGAGGCGGGAACGGCCAGCTGGTGCAGTATTTGTAGACGAGACTGCAGGTGCAAAGCGGTCGCCGCAGGACATACAGGGATGCAGGAAGAGGTCGATATTCAGTCTGCCCAAGCACCCAGGAATGGAGGCACCAGCGGCTAAGGGGACAGGCTTTTAGACGGTGGTGGTCTAACATACTGGGGCATGCTAAGGAAGGGTAGCACTGGGTGTTTGTTGCTATGGTGGTGGTCTCTTATGCTACACACTGCCATAACCCCATGTAGCCTTTTTCTTTTTTTTTTTTTGCAGGCTAAGTCGATTAAAGACATCAAGCCCACCCCTAGAAAGTGGTGTACAAAGTGCAATGCTAAAATGCCTTTGGAACACGGGTAACCGCTGTGTCAGATATGCATTGACAAATTGATTAAAAAGCAATCCGACTCTGTGTATGCCAGAGTGTTTGGATCCACGAGGGAAGAAATGACTTCAACATTTAAGGATTTGAAACCGTTAATTTCAGAGGCTAGGCCTCAGTCAAATCCTTCAAGGGATCCTTCACCCCCGGCCTCATTCAGATCCGGTGCTTCGGGTTCACAGGAGAGGCATAAAGAAGGAGCGGGTAGCACGGCCCCTAGTGAACCAGCTACTGACAGCTCAGACTCAGAGTTTGAGGAGGAGGAAGGGGCTAAGGCTGGCCCTAGATACAAATTGTCCCTGGAGGATGTAGACGAATTGCTTGGGGCAATATATCAGACTCTTGAAATAGAGGAAGAGGAAGAATTGACTTCAAAACATGACTGGATGTATCAGGGTCTTAGGAAAAAATCTCAAGTCTTTCCGGTGCATCAGGTGATGTCAGACGTGGTAAAGAGCGAATGGGCAGAACCTGAGAAGAAACCGTTTTTTGCCTCAAGTCACAAAAAAGTTTTCCTTTTGAAGAAGATCTTCAAGCAGTATGGAACAAAAATCCAAAACTTGACGCCCCCTTATCCAGGGTCTCCAAAAAATCCTCATTGGTTTTTGAGGACATGGGGCACCTCAAAGACTGCATGGATAAGAAAGTAGACATTATTCTAAAAAGGGCCTGGGACACTAGTATAGCCAGTCTCAAACCAGCACTAGCTACTACATGCGTAGCAAGAAACATGGGGGTATGGCTTACCAGACTCCATAATCATATTAAAAATAGCACTGCAAGAGAGGATATCTTAAAAACACTGCCAGTTCTTTCCAAAGAAGTTGGATTCATTGCAGATGCGTCTGCTTAATCAGTAAAGTTGGCGGCAAGGTCAGGTGCACTGTCAATAGCAGCCAGGCGAGCCATATGGCTAAAGACTTGGGTAGGGGACCCAGCTTCTAAGTCAAGGTTATGTAACCTACCATTTGTGGGGGATCTCCTGTTTGGCTCAGGTTTGGATGATGCTTTGGAAAGGACGGCAGACAGAAAAAATACTTTTCCAGCAGAAAAGAGCAAACCGCCTCCAATAAGGTTTTTTCGGGGGAAAAGAGAGTACCCACAAGAAAATAAGAAAGAATACCAAAAGAAGCATTGGACAGGACATAAGGGGAACCCAAAGAGCAATCCACTCTTTGGCTCTCCCAGTCAAACCCAGAAGCCATGACTGCAGTTTGCCGGTAGGGGGAAGATTGGCTGCCTTCCTCCCACAATGGCAAAAGACAACAGCCAACAACTATGTACTGGACATTCTCTTACGGGGCTGCACACTGGAATTTGACTCTCGACCTCCAGAGAGGTTCTTGCTAACGAGACTTCCAAGAGACCCAGAAAAAGCGAGGGCCCTACCGCTTCTATTGGGGGAAATGATGAATCAAAAGGTCCTCACCCCAATTCCAGTGGAAGAAAGTGGGAGGGTTTTTTTCTCTCACGTATTTGTAATAAAAAAGCCCTCCGGGAAGTTTCGCCTGATAATGAACCTAAAGCCTCTGAACGAGATAGTCGCATACAAAAAATTCCGTATGGAATCCATTTTCTCAATCCGGAACATCCTCCAACAAGATGTATTTATGGCGACCATGAATCTCAAAGATGCCTACTTACATATTCCCATAAAGGAGGAATCGCAGAGATACCTGAGGTTGGCAGTAGAGATAGACGTGGAGGAACACCATTTTCAGAGCAGGGCTCTACCATTCAGCCTATCCTCGTACCCCAGGATATTTACAAAAATATTAGCAGAAAACTTGGGCCTCTAAGATTGAGAAAAATCATGGTAATTCCATACTTGGACGACCTGCTATTGGTGAATCAGTCCAAGACACAGCTAACGAAAGATCTTTGGGAAGCACAGCAGTAGTTAGGTTCACTAGGTTGGATTCTAAACATAGAGAAATCCAATGTGTCCCACTCAGAATATAAGGTTTCTGGGGTACCAGCTAGACTCAAGAGTACAAAGAATGTTCTTTCCAGAAGAAAAAATCCAGGGTCTGGCCGGGAGAGTAAAAAGGATCCAGAGTATCTCTGAGAGAGATAATGTCAGTGTTGGGATTAATGACATCATCAATCTCAGCAGTGCAGTGGGCAAAGTAGCAACTAAGACCCTTGCAGGCATTTCTCCTAAAGCAAGGACATACAGACTTGGACAAAGTAGCGTGGCTTCCGAGTGCAGTAAAGAGATCGCTCTGGTGGTGGAGGAACCACTTAAACCTAGAGCAGGGACTGCAGTGGTCATTCCCAAATGCACAGACAGTCACCACAGACGCAAGCAGCTGGGGGCGGGGAGCCCACCTAGCAGGGCAGATGACCCAGGGAGGGAGGTCCCTGGAGGAAGCCAAGAACTCGTCCAACTGGAGGGAATTAGTGGCAGTGGCCAAGGCCATCCAGCATTTCCAGGAACAGGTCAAAGATCAGCACCTAATGATCCTATTGGACAACGCTATGACTGTAGCATATCTAAACAAACAGGGAGGAATAAGAAGCCCCTCCTTAATGCATGTCTCAAACCAAATCTGCAAATGGGCAGAGGTGAACTTGCGCTCAGTGACAGCGGTTCATCTAAAGGGCAAAGACAACATGGTGACAGACATCCTAAGTCACCAGGAGGTGTCACAGGGGCAATGGGAACTCAACCAAGAGGTGTTCAAACAAGTGGTGGCACACTGGAAGAAACCAGAAATAGATCTGTTCGCATCCAGGAGAAATTCCAAGATGCGTCTTTTTTACACGCTAAGTCCACAAGACAAACCTTTGGGTATAGACGCACTCCAAAATCCATGGAGCTTCAGAAAATGCTATGCCTTTCCCCGGTACACCTGATTCCCCGGGTAATAAAGAAGTTTCTTCATGAACAGACGGAATTAATTCTAATTGCTCCATACGGGCCCAAGAGGACTTGGTTCTCTATGCTTCTCCAACTGTCGGTGAAGGAACCATGGCTGCTCCCCTGCTGGGACAATCTGATGAGTCTATCGATCTGATAGAGGACTATCAGAAAGGGTTATTACAACCTTACTGAGCCCCAGGAAGCCTAATACCAAGGCCATATATAGAAAAGTTTGGAAAAAATTCAACACCTGGTGCTCTGAGAATGGTAGGAGGAAAATGGATACTCCTACAGTCTTAGAATTTCTGCAACAGGGAACTAAGTACTCTAAAGGTACAAATATCGGCACTTTCAGTTTACCTTGAGTGGTCATTACAAGAGGACCCACTGATCTCGTGCTTCTGCAGAGCTTTAGCTAAACATAAGACGGCAGAAAGGAAAAAATGCCCCACGTGGGATTTGTCAACAGTGCTTAAAGGAATAACTAAGAGTCCTTTTGAACCCTTACAAGAAGCCTCAATATGCGCACTAACACAGAAAACAGTCTTTCTAGTGGCCATCGCAACATCCAGGAGGATAGGAGAACTACAAGCCCTATCGGTGAGAGAACCATTTCTAAAAATCTACGAGGATAGAATTGTCTTATAAACCGATCCGGGGTTTATGCCGAAGGTATCATCGACCTTCCACAAATCTCAGGACATAATTTTGTCGTCTTTTTGTACCACACCAAAAAATAGTAAGGAACAAGAGCTAGTGTCAGAAGGTGTGTTCTACAGTATCTGGAGATCACCAATGACTTCAGATCCTCGGATGCCTTGTTTGTCCTATGTGCCGGAAAACAGAAAGGAAAGCAAGCATCCAAAAACACTTTAGCAAGATGGATAAAGGCCGCCATAGTAGAATGTTATAAGACTATGCAGATGGTACCACCTAGAAACTTAAAGGCTCATTCTACGAGAGCATCAGCAACTACTTGGGCAGAGAGAGCAGAAGCTACTCCTGAACAAATCTGCAGAGCGGTAACATGGGCGAGGTTTTTTATCTTCGTCCAACATTATAGGCTGGATCTAATATCCAACCAGGAACAAGCCTTTGGGAGGAAAGTTCTCTAGGCTGTGGTCCCACCCACCCTAGTCTGGTGAGTACTTGATTATCCTCTCAAGGGCTGACCCGGAAGATGATTGGACGAAAAGCAGAGTTAGATTCTTACCGGTTACTCTGTTTCCAGTAGTCTTCTGGGGCAGCACGTTCCCACCCTAATGTCTAACCTTGGGGGTTGTGGTGTGTGTTGTTTTTTATGTCTTTCAGATCTCCGGCCTTCGGTTTCTCGGGGACAACTGACCAGGGACCGGAGGCACCACCTTTTAAAGAATAATTTTGGCAATGTGTTTCCTGTTTCTGGGAGGAGGAACCCATCTCTCAAGGGCTGCCCCGGAAGACTACTGGAAACAGAGTTACTGGTAAGAATCTAACTCTGCTTTTCGTCCAAAAGTTTTGATTACCTGTTTTTGTGTTAAGATAAATATTTTTTTTTTTTGGCTATCATACTAGCCAGAATCTCGGACTGGAAACACCACAAAAACTCGAAACTTTGGGTGCAACTGGAATGCGATCTAGCGAGAAGAGACTTATATACGCAAGTTTGGGTTCCCAAAAAATCCCGACACTTCTCGGATAGACTCTCTCCTATCTCCAAAACAACCTTTCTGCTCTGGGATCGCCTCGGCCGCTCGCTTAACTGGCCCCAGATTTCCCCACTTCTACCCATTACGGGGCACGCTCTCTTCCCCCCTGGAGAACACACTCAACAATTTAGCATAGGCTCCTTGCAAATTCCAACCCTACTTCATCAAGTGACTACTCCCTCGGGATTAGTCCCCCTTTCCAACCTGATGGAGCCTTCCTCTGCCTCTCAACTGGACAAGTGGAGGTACTTCCAACATTTACAATTTGTCAAATCCCTGCCTAAGCCCCTACGCTCTATACATGAGCTCACCCCAGTGGAACAGATTCTTTCACACAACTCACCACCAAGAGGTCTAATATCGCTTTTTTACCAAGCTCTTCGCTCATCAGCATCAACGCATTGGCCTTCATTCCTACTAAACTGGGAAAGAGACTTACATCTAACTTTATCGGACGATCACAAAACCAAAATCCTGGAATTAACTCACACCTCCTCCATCTCCTCAAGAGTAGCGGAAGCCAACTATAAGCTTCTATCAAGATGGCACTACTCTCCTACCTTCTTACACAGAACATTTCCCGCAATATCCGAGTTGTGCTGGCGGGGTTGTGGCGAACCGGCCACACTAGCTCACATCTGGTGGACATGCCAGGCAATCCGCCTGTTTTGGTCCCAAATCCTACATTGGACGGGGAAAATAACAGGAGCATCAATCCCAGATGACCCTTGTTTAGTGTTATTCCACTGTACTAATGAGCCAGCAGGACGATATAAGAAAACTATTACCCCTCACTTACTCAACGCAGCGAAGTCGCTGATCCCCAAACATTGGAAAAAATCCACCACTCCCAACATTAAGCAATGGCTCTCCACAGTGGACAACATTTATCACATGGAAGACCTCACCCTCGATTATAGAGGTAAAGCCTCATTGGCCAATAAGATATGGTCCTGCTGGCTCGCCTTTAAATATACTGCCTCATACTCAGAGCTCATATCATAACCTGTGGCTAATAATGTAGGGCTAGATAAAGCCTAAACAATATTTCTCTTATTGTCTAGTCTTGACTGCAATCCGGAGACAGGAGACTACCCCCACCCACCCCTTCCCCCCTTTTTCCCACTCTTTTTCCATCTTCTCTTTGCTCCCTTGCTCTCGCTCCCTCTTTCTCTCTGTTATTCGTCTTTCTTCTCCTCTCATGTGTTTATTACAATATATAATATTGGCTGTTCGCATACAACTGCTTGATACCGTTAATGTAGACACATGTCTTGGTATTTGTCACTTGTTTTGTTCCAATAAAACTTATTGAACAAAAAAAAAAAAAAGATAAATATTTTTTTATCTAAATTATGCATGCAAGTGCACTGATTGGAGGCTTGTTGTGTTGTAATAAATGTTTCATTTAAGCAATTTTCTGTATCACGTCTTGTTACTTAACTGTTAGATTTTATGAGATGAAGGGAAAAAAAAATAAAAATCGGCCTAACATATCGGTCCAAAAAAATCGGCATCATATATTGCCCATCAGCCGCCCTGATTTCTAAATATTGGCATCGTCATCGGCCATAGAAAAACCCATATCGGTCGACCTCTAAAAAAAATTACCAAAAATGAACTTTTATTACTCAGGTATATTACCTACTGTATATCAGTGATCATTAGCCTGTGATCTGTCTGACTGTATCTGCTGATCAGCTGTCCTCGCAGTTCATTGAGAACTACAAGCCATCAGCCACAGAGCTTGGTGGTAGATATAGTTTATTCATTCACAGAACACTGTGCATACATGATGCACAGCGGTGTAGGAGGAACCCTACACGGCCGTGCTGTTTTTAAATTGTGACGGTGGGTGCGGGGAGAAGATTCCCCCGCCTGCTGTACAAGGGAGGGGGGATTGGGGGAAGAGGAGGCAGGAGCTGGAGCATGTTAAATGTTCCACCCTAAATACGGGTGGAATATGTAACATATTCCAAATTTGAAATTATGCTGTAATCAAGGTTAACTTGAAACCTATATATGCCCTGTTTCATTAATTAGGGTTTACCTAGAAGACCACGCCCGTTACATGTTACATCCACATGTTTACATTCAGAAGTAAAATTATATTTGTCTCTTTTTAGGTGGTAAGATCAGGAGAAGCTCTGAAACTTATAATCATTGATTCGGTATGTGCTGTTATCTACCCATTGTTAGGAGGAAAGCAGACAGAAGGTGGGAAATGGACAAAATATATATATATAAAAAAATAGGCTTTTATTCTATAAATGTCTATTTCTATTTGATTCAACTTTCATTCTACAACTGTAATTTTCCTGTGGATCAGCCTTCTTTATGTTGTCATCTGTTAATTCTTGACACTGATCTCTCTTACCTTTTTCAGGAATGGCTTCCATGATGCACCTGGCACGAGAACTACAAACCCTTGCTCGTGATTATAGTCTCGCTGTTTTTGTGAGTTTCCCAAAATGTTTTTTGCGCTTTGCACTGAGATGGTAGACTTAGGCTGGGTTCAAACTGTTCCAACATGGAAGTCGGTCGACTTCCGCTCTGACTTTGCCCTACGACTTCATGTCCAACTTCCATGCGACTTCAATGAACGGGATCGGACTTTGATCCGACAATACCAGGCCCTTCGAGTCTGGTATGAATCTTGAGGAGGAGTCCCCATGCCAATAATAATAAAAAAAAAAACAGCGTGGGGTCCCCCCCCAAAATCCTTGTCAGACCCTTATCTGGGCATGCAGCCTGGAAGGTCAGGAAAGGGGGGCAAGCGAGCACCCCTCTCCACCCTGGACCATTCCAGGCTTCATGCCCAACATGGAGGGGGGGGGGGTTGGTGCTTTGGGACAAAGGGGCTCTGCTCCCCCCACCCCAAAGCACCTTGTCCCCATGTTTGATGGGGTGTCAGGGCTGGGCTCTTAGCAGCTACCTTGTCCTGATTATGCTTACTGTACTGTATCATATTTACAATTTTATTAAAAGGTGTGATTTTTACGGCATTTTCTGTCTTTGTCTGATTTATGGTCCCCGACATGGGGACAGGGGCCCTCTTCCTGACAACCCTGGGTGGTGGTTGTTGGGGTCTGTGGGCGGGGGGACTTATCGGAATTTGAAAGCCCCCTTTAACAAGGGGCCCGCAGATCCCAGCCTCCCATCCTATGTGAATGAGTAGGGATACATTGTACCCCTACTCATTCACTCAAAATAAGTGTCAAAAATAAATAAAACCAGTACATAGGTTTTTGACAAAGTCCTTTTATTAAAGTAGCTCCAACGTGTCTTCTCTCTCCAATTTCTTCTCTCTCCAGTGATGGTTTCTTCCTCCGGTTCTTCTTGCTGTGCGATGTCTTCATCCTTTTGTTCTTCCTCTGGTTCTTCTCTCTCCGCTGTCTTCTTCCTTTGGTTTTTTCCTCCAGTTCTTCTCCCTATGCTAGCTCCCGCTGTTGGGTTAGCTCTGGCATGTGCCATTACTTATATAGCCATGGGGCATGGCCATCTGGTGACATCAGCCGGAGACCCTGCCCCTTGTGACATAACCGCCCGGGTCATGAGATTTTTTTTTTTTTCAATTTTGGAGTGGGTTTCCCCCTCAAGATTAATACCAGACCCGAAGGGCCTGGTATGGAATTGGGGGGAGGGAACCACACACCGTTTTTTTTTTTTTATTATTTTGGCGTAGGGTTCCCCTTCAAGATCCTCAGAGCACAAGTCCCATGCCAAAGTTGGATCAGTTAAATGATGATCTGAATTTGATGCAACCTCAATGATATTGAATGGGCTGAAGTCAGACCGAATTCAGACCAAAGTAATACAGAAACCCTTTTCAGCGTTGGACCGACTTGTGTCATGCGATATGTGCTCCCAAAGTTGTATGTTGCACCAGTGTGAACCGGGTCTGACTTGGAAAAGATGCCAAGTCTTGGCTTACTGTAGTATAATCTCCACATTCCAGTAACAAAATTTGCTGCAGACATTGATAAAAAAATGAACTGCACTGGTCATTATGCCCTGTACTGTGTTAAATATCATAAGCCCAGTACAGACTTCACTGCTAGTTCTTTTTCATTCAACACAGTGGGTTGACAGATCACCCTACCAACACAAGCAATGTTGGTGTGGCATTCTCATCTGCTGGGCCATTGACTGCGAGCACCGATGGGCTAGTTTTCCAGCCCGTCTCTTCAATAAATGCCGGTTGTTAGACTGGCTTCTGTCAGAAAGACTGCTGTACACACTGACTGAAAGTCGTCCTGTTCTTGCTGATTTTCGGACAGTGTTTACCCAGCTTAATGTTACTCTTTTGAGTTCAAATGTAATAATACTGTAATTATATCATACATTATCTTTCAATATGATGGCTACTTTATGATCTGTTATTTAGCTCAAGATACTTCAAATAACTTTTCTGCTTGTTCATTTAATGGCTTGCTTGTATTCAATTATAATGATTGGTGCATCTCTTCAGGCAACTAACCACATTACTAAAGACAGTGCAAGTAAGATCCGACCAGCCCTAGGTCGTGCATGGAGTTTTGTGCCCAGCACCCGTATTCTGCTTTATAGACCGGAAGGAAACGCCCAAAGTGGATTTCGTATAGCGTCACTTGTAAAGTCGCCTCGACAAGTAAGCTTTTTGTTTTTTTTTAAAGAATTGACCGTATTTTTCGCACCATAAGACCATAAGACGCACTTTTTTCCCCCCTAAAAGTGGGGGAAAGTCTCCCTGCATCTTATGGTGCGAATACCTGAAAAAACCCGCCCCCCCCTCGTCGCCACCGGAAGCCCGCATTACACTCCCGGACACCATAGAGCGCTGCTCTGATCTCACACAGTTAGAAGACAGAGCAGCCCCAGCGGCCAAATGAAGTACTGCGGCGGCTGGAGCTGCTCTGTCTTCTATCTGAATGGGATCAGGCTGCAGAGTGGAGCTTCACTAGGCGCAGTGTGATGACATCATCACAGCGGTGCCGGGAGATGTGAATCTCCCTCTCAGCTCTGTCAGGCTGCATTTCATGGACACATGTATGGCTGTATTTTATGGACTCTGGTATGTGCTGCATTTCATAGGACTGGTACGTGCTGTATTTCATGGACTCTGGTATGTGCTGCATTTCATGGACTCTGGTATATGGCTGTTTTTCATGGACTCTGGTATATGGCTGCACTGGTAAATAATTTGGTTCAGAATATTTTTTTTCTTTTTTTCTTCCTCTAAAACCTAAGTGCGTCTTATGGTGCGAAAAATACGGTATGTAGTTGTAGTATTATCATGGTCAATTGTAATTGTATTTCTGATTGTTTGTTTGTATTCTCAGCCTTCAAACTTGCAAGTGGAAGTGGAGATTGGCTGCTTTGGGACGCTAGAAGGAAGCAGTAAAAGCACAACTTCTGGATCATGATATGCTAGTCGGAAAAATGGACTTTTCATTTTGTTGCTAAAAGCACTGAAATACCTTTGAATATTGAATATGTTTGTGGGAAAAAGAAATGTTACTTTATGCCAAAATTGTATCATTTCATTTTTTGTATAAATTTGCTGTGAGGCTATCTGAGTGGATATGGATAGTACTTCAGCCCGCCCCATAAGCAAGTAATAGCTTTTTATGAAAGGCACGAATTTGAACGAGAGCATTTGGGACATAAGCTGAATCAATAACTTGCATCACACTGCCTGCTTCAGCTTGTTTTCGTGTGGCCAGAGCATGTTATTGCCTGCTATGGCCCAACTTGTAAGAAAGTTAGTTAGCTAGGGTAAAAATGAAACTGGCATTCATTTTACAGAGAACCATATATTAGTAGTGTATCTAGCGTATTGGATACCTGGGGCAGATCATTTTGTAACACACACTTCCCCTATACATCAAAATTATTTTTAGTAATAACTGTGAAATTAAGCTAATAATAATTAGCCAGAAAAATAGCAACAGTATTTTTTTTTTTATTGCAAGCAAAATACATAATCATTCTAGTAAAAGTAAAACAGTCAGTGTTAATGGCATGACCGTTGATCATCAGTGAAAGGGACATTTGTTAGAATTCTCCTTATATTGATGATCAGTCGAAAGAAGAAAGAATACCTCTTCCTTTGGGAGTCTGTAGGAAAAATGTCCTTACCATTATTGGTCAATAAGAAGAACGGCTCGTATATTTCTCCTACGTTCACTGCCAGACGCAGCTCTTCATTGACATGTGTGGTTATATGCAGATTCTATTAGGAGTTAACTAGGCAAAAGAAAGTAAGCAAGTTGGCCCCTCCCAGGGGGCCGTCCTCTCTTTCCCATATAATCCCCCTGCTCTGCTCAGCATATCAGTTTTAACATGCCTAGTGCAAGGAGTTGACCTGGCTCCCTTATGGGACCTGCGGTTCAGAATTTTTGCTACCGCTTTTTTATTTTTTTCAAGCTATCTGATGAAGACTGCTATCAAGAAGCCGGCTGGGGGATAGAGGGTTACAAAAAATCCTGCACCTTCCCCAGCACGGCCGACCGATGCGAGCTAGTCCTATGCTATGGCGGGTCCCGCCGCATCGTGCCCGTTCCGTGCGGGTGGCCAGTGGGTGACCTCCACTTGTGCCCAGTGTCCGGACTGTGGTCCTGTCCAGGGGCTTTTGGCCGGCAGCATCCCTCCCCGGCTGGGGAGGAAGGTCTGTGACCGGGTGGCTACCCGCTACGCCCGTCAGGAGTGGTGAGTGAGCCCCCTCTTCTCCCCCTAGGGGCGCGGAGGGGGGCGCTGGGGGTTTTTAGCGTGTTTCTTTAAAATCTAGCCGTCGGTGGAGGATGGTCGCTGGGCTAGCGCCCTCCTGGGTGCTCTCGTCCCCTCCTTTTACCCCCGCACCGCACCCCATTAATCGCTGCCATTTCCTACAGCTTAGACCGCCATGCGGCGATCGGCCATCGGTTCCTCCTCTAGTGCCTGTGGCGGCCATTTTGCCATAGCCGCAGTCCACATACAGCCTTTGGCCTCTTGTGGATGTCCTCGGCGCCATATTGGAGTCCCTGAATGCTGTAAAAAACGTGTTGCTGCCGTTTTTACGTTCACTTTCTCTGGGACGGTGTGGCTGGCTTCTGACGGCGCAGGCTCTTCCTGGCGGTCCTCAGGACATTTGTGGGCAAAAAACAGCAAGTATAGCTGGGCTCTCCTGGGGGGTGCTGGTAGCGGTGGGTGCAGTCCTCCTGGGGTTTCCCTGGCGTTCTGTGGGGCGGCGGTGCCGCAATTTATTTTCCACACTTTGACTGTCAGTCCGGGGGAGCGATGGCAGATGACCCTGCAGGGCCTTCTGTGGAGGAGGCAGCAGCAGCGCAACCTGCGCTTGGGACCCTGGTGTCCCTGGCCCAGCTGAGAGCAGTATTTGGGGAATTTCTCCCCCGGGTGGGGCCAAGCAATGCTCTAAGGGCCCCTAAAAAGTGTCCCCCTCCCCCTTGTTTCTCAGGGGAAGATTCCGACCCAGAAATGGCTTCGGGGGTCACCGGGACCCCCGTGGAACTTTCAGAGGGTGAATTAGTCCCCTCGGACGGTGAAGAGGACCAGGGGGGCGTCCTTGCGACTGGACCAAGAAGGCGAGTCGCAAGCGTCTGCATATGTCTGTGGGTCTGCTAGGCCTCCTAGGTCGCCCAGAGCTTACCCTTATGATCAGTTTTTTGACCATCTGATCTATCAGGAATGGCAGCGTCCGCAAAATTCCTTCGTACCACCAAAGCGTTTCGCTATACGTTATCCTTATGAGGATAGTTTCTTGAAGAAGTGGGCGTCCCCCACAGTGGACCCCCCGGTGGCTCGCCTAAACAAGACGACGACCATTCCCCTGGAAGGGTCCCCGTCGTTTAAGGATCCTGCCGATAGGAGGACGGAGGCAGTGTCAAAGGCAATTTTCATCTTGGCAGGATCGGCCATGAGGCCGGCCCTGGCGTCTGCCATGGCGGCGCAATATCTGTCTGAATGGAGCTGCAGAATGATCTGGACTGCGGCAGAACGCTTGAGGCATCACAGAAAGCAGAACATTTGTTTCAGGGTATTAAGTACCTGTGCGATGCAGCTCTGGACCTGCTTCCTATGTTGTCCAAAATGTCTGTTTTTGCAGTCATTATCAGACGGGTTCTCTGGTTGCGTTCGTGGTCGGGTGACCACGCGTGCAAAAGAGGTCTTGCGGATCTTCCTTTTCAGGGTGGCCATCTCTTTGGGCCACAGTTGGATGAAACCATCAAGGATTTCACTTTCGGGAAGAGTACATTTCTTCCGGAGCCCAGGCGGCAAGAGTTCCGCCGCAATCAGGGGCCTGTCTCTTCGGGTCAGAAGAGGTTTTTTTCGTGCCCCTGGTGCAGCGGGCAAGGGGTCGCGGCCCAGCAAGACTGCTGCAGGGGCCGGTAAGCGACACTGGCAGCGCAAGCATGCAAAGACAGAGGATAAACCCTCCTCTGCATGATGGGCAGGCGAAGGTGTTCTTACCTCCGGCCAAGTTGCTGTCCCTACAAACAGTGGTGCGAACCCTACTGTCACGCCGGTGGTCATCATTACGGTTCTGTATGCAGGTGCTGGGTTGTCAGCCTTCGAAGCGGTACCTTACGCCCAGAGCCACACTCGGCTCCTTCAGCAAGCGATTCTGTCTCGGTGGGACAGGTCTCCACTGTCCCTGGACCAGCTGGTCAGATTGGATCATCAGACATGTGGGGTTATATGATCCTATTAGGAGTTAACTAGGCAAAAGAAAGTAAGCAAGCTGGCCCCTCTGGTCAGTGAAAACTTTTGTGTGCAGGGCAAGAGACCCCGTTGGCGGTGGCCACGGACACGCTCGTGGCGCCTTGGGGTCGGTATCGTCTTCTGTACGCCTACCCTCCCATCAAGCTTCTTCCACGGCTACTGCACACGGTAGAAGCGGAGGGGATACCAATGATCCTGGTGGCTCCGGATTGGCCTCGGCGTCCATGGTACGCCGACGTGCTACAAATGGTGGCAGATGTTCCCTGGCGTCTTCCACTGCGAGACGATCTGCTGTCTCAGGGACCCATCTTGCACCCTGCCTTACCCTCGCTGGCTTTGACGGCTTTGCTATTGAGTCCCAGGTGCTGAGGGACAGGGGTGTCGAGGACTCTGTGATCCCTACCATGCTCAAAGCGTGCAAGTGTACTTCACGCAAGATTTATCATTGCATCTGGAAGGCCTACATTCCCTGGTGGAACCCTCGCTCTTACGTGGTGTCTAGGGTCCTGACTTTTTTACAGCAGGGCCTGAATAAAAAGTTGGCTTTGAGTACTCTCAAGGGTCAGATATCGGCTCTGGCGATTCTCTTTCAACATCCTCTGGCGTCACATTCGTTGATTCGTACATTGGTACAAGGTGTGTGCCATGTGGCCCCTCAGGTATGGTCGTCTATGGCGCCATGGGATTTGAATCTGGTGCTTACTGTGCTTCAGAAGCCACCATATGAGAAGATCAGGGATATTCCCTTACAGTTGCTGTCGCAGAAAGTGGCTTTCTTGGTGGCCATTACATCTGCTAGGCGGGTGTCTGAGTTGACAGCGTTGTCCTGCACGTCTCCTTACTTGGTCCTGCACAAGGACAGGGCGGTCTAGCGCCCGCCACCTTCATTTTTAGCAAAGTTGGTTTCCTCTTTTCACATTAATGAAGATATTGTTCTTCCTTCATTGTGTCTGCATCCTTCACATCCTTAGGAATTGGAGTTACATTCCTTGGATGTCGTAAGGGCTTTGCGGGTGTATTTGGCAGCTCCAGCTTCCTTTCGGAAGTCTGATGCATTGTTTGTACTGACGGACGGTCCTCGCAAAGGATTGGCGGCCTCGTCGGCTACTGTTTCCCGTTGGATCAGGCAGACCGTGACTCATGCGTATTCTGTTCGGGGCAAGGTACCCCCTTTTCTAGTCACGGCTCATTCCACCAGGGCTGTTAGCACTTCCTGGCCTTTCTGACACCAGGCCTCTGTGTCACAGGTGTGCAAGGCGGCTACTTGGGCCTCGGTGCACACATTCACTAAGTTTTATAAAGTTGATGTGTCCGCATGTTCTGATGCTGCTTTTGGCCGTAAAGTTTTACAGGCGGCACTGTAGGCGCGACTGGTGCCTCCTCAGAGGTTCTGTTGGGTACAGTTGTTGTCTTTACCCACCCCTCTTTACTGACACAGCTTTGGGACATCCCTGCAAAAGGGATTTTATTAAAACCTTACCGTGAAATCCTTTTCTCAGAGTTCACTGACAGACGCAGCACCCACCCCTCTGCGTTTTTTCGCTGATATGCTGAGCAGAGCAGGGGGATTATATGGGGAAGAGAGGACGGCCCCCTGGGAGGGGCCAGCTTGCTTTCTTTTTTTTGCCTAGTTAACTCCTAATAGGATCTGCATATAACCCCACATGTCAATGAAGAGCTGCGTCTGTCAGTGAACTCGGAGAAAAGGATTTTATGGTAAGTTTTAATAAAATCCCTTTTTTGGTCACCTGGAGGAAAATGCCTCTTACACTGGTGGTCAGTTGGAGAAAAAAATGCCCCTTTCGTTGCTGGTCAGTGGGAAGAATGTCCCTTACACTGGTGTTCAGTTGGAGGTAGAATGTTCTTTATTTTGGTAGTCAGTTGGTGATCATTTGGAGGAAAAATGCTGCATATATTACTAGTCAATGAGAAGAATGCCCCTTACATCTGTCATACGTTGGGAGGAAGAATTACCCTTACACTGGTGTTCAGTTGGAGGAAGAATGCCCTTTATAATGGTGGTCAGTTGTAGGAAAAATGCCACATATATTGTTAGTCAATGGAAAGAATGCCCCTAATGTCTGTCATTGGTTGGGAGGAAGAATTCCCCTTACACTGGTGTTCAGTTGGAGGAAGAATGCCCTTTAGGCCGGTGTTCAGATGGTGGAAGAATGCCCCTTATATTGGCTGTCAGGTGGTGGAAGAATGCCCCTTAAAATGGCAGCCAGTTGGAGGAACACCCTTATATTGACTGACAGTTGGAGGAAGAATGCCCTTTATATTGGCGACCAGTTCGAGGAAAGAATGCTCGTTATAATGGTGTTCAGTTGGAGGAAGAATGCCCCTTATAATGGCAGCCAGCTGGAGGAACACCCTTTATATTGCCGGTCATTTGGAGGAAAAATGCCCCTTACATTGGCAGCCATTTGGAGGAAGAATGCTGCCTACATCGGTGGCCAGTTGGAGAAAAAAATGCCCCTTACAAATGTGGTCATTGGAAGGTTTTTGCAGTATTGCCACTGACCACCAATAAAACAGAAATCCGTGCTAAACAGAAATTACTGGTCACTTGTGTAAGGAGAATTTCTTACAGTGATGGTCAGTAAGGAAATTCACTTGCAGAGGGTTTAGTTTACAAAGCAAACACATCTGGATAAGGATCCCAGGTTGGTTATATTTAGGTCATATTGGAAAATGACAGACTTATGGCTAAAGATCCTTATCCTTGTTTAAAAGGTTTGTGATTTGAGCCTATAGACAACTAAAAAAAATTAATTGTGACAGTATTATATACTTAAAAACAACTGACCTCTTCATCCTATGTACCAGCCCCAAAGACTTTACCAACTGATGATGATGTTGGGTGCAAAGATTGTCAGGCTGGCCATCTTTCTGTAATGAGATGGAACCATGTCAGTGTCTTTACTTGGTGCAGAATGCACTGACCACTTGGTAAGCTACTGCCATATTGGTAATGAAACTAATTTTTTATAGATTCCAGGAAAAAGGTGACCTACATAATTTTCTGCTTTATATTTAAAGCATATGTAAACCCAACATTTCATATTCCTGATATGTGCCTGCTGCACCATGGACTTGTATGAAAATGTATCCTGTTCTCTTTGTATTTTATGTGAAATCCCTGCCAGTCGCTCTGCTTTCCTATTAAAACTGACCTATTAAAAGCAGAACAACACAGCATGGTTAGTTCTCTAGCTGAGTTGGGAACTCAGCCTGCTCTTCTACCCCCAGCTCATATGCAGCTGAGAGCAGAGGGAATGTGATCACCTATGAAGGAAAAAAAAGCTATTTATATCTATACACAAATGTTTTGCCTTTCATCTCTATTTTAAACTGAATGGGATGTTTTACAAGGTGTGAGTTTACAATCACTTTAAGTAATGACTATCAACTTTTTGGTTCCGTTTTCCAAAGGCTACTTACAGCCATCATATTGAGGTTGGAGGTCCAGGCACGATCATTTGAATATCTTTTTGAAAATATAAAGTCCAGATAGCTTAAGTATACATATGTATTCCTTTGATGGAGGAGATCTCTAGCCGCCCCTGGCAACTTTTTTCTGGTTTACAAACATTTTATTGTATATTGACAATAGAAAGGAACAAACTTGATGATAAAGTGATATTGAATTAACAATAAAATATGTGATCAGAAAAAATAGAAAAAAGATAAACACAATACATCATTTGTTTGTGAAATCTTATATATCTATATTAAGGATGGGCCGAACACCCCCCTGTTCGGTTTGCAGCAGAACTTCCAAATAGAGGAAATGAGCGAACCCCATTGAAGTCTATGGGAGCCGAGCAGGCAAAATTAAAAGTACCCATTTTAAAGGCTTATATGCAAGTAATTGGCCATGAAAGGGGTATTGGGGTCTGGGTCCTGCCCTGGAGGACATGTATCAAAAAAAAAAAAAAATTTCAGGAGCAGTGATTTTAGTGATGCTTAAAGTGAAACAATAAAAATGAAAAATTATTTTAAATATCCTGCCTGGGGGGTACTCTTGGTCTGCCTGTAAAGTGGCACATCTGTGTGATTTATAAAACAGTGTAGGGGGCCAAATTTTTTTTTAAAAATGGTGTGGAGGTCCCCCCCAAAATTCATACCAGACCTTTATCCGAGCATGCAGCCTGGAGGTCAGGATGGGGGGGGGGATCGAGCCCCCCCTCCTGAACCGTACCAGGCCACATGCGGAGGGTGTCTTGGGGTCCCCCGAAATCACCTTGTCCCCATGTTGATGGGGACAAAGGCCTCTTCCTGGCAACCCTGGTCGGTGGTTGTAGTGGTTGGCAGGCTTATTGGAACCTTGAAGCCCCCTTTAACAAGTCTGCCCCCAGATCCGCCCCCCCCCCCATGTGAATGGGTATCAGGTACCCCTACCCATTCACCAAAAAAGTGTCATTAAGTAAATGCCACTAGAGACCGTTTTTGAAAATTCCTTTATTAAAAAAATATAAGTGTCCTATGACCTCCCAGACCAGACATGGGGGGGGGGGGGGGGGGT
>BLSH010233823.1:1675686-1709546 GCA_018402905.1 Glandirana rugosa | reverse complement strand
GCCACCCTGATCACACACACCCAGATCCCTTTATTCTGCTCATAGCCCCCATCCTGATCACCCCCCACCACCACCACCAAATCCTCCTCCATCAAATGTGTGGACAAACACATTGGATATACCCATCCCCCAGATCTCACCAGTCCTGCTGCTCCTCCAGATGACATCAGTGTTGGGCATGCAGGGCTGGGATGTGTCCCGCAGGCAGAAGATCTCCATCAGGATCTCAGGTGGTGGCAGCACCAGCAAAAAGCAGGGAGCCTCCTCCTCCACCCCGCATAGCAAAGCGCGCACACCGCTATCCAGTGTGCCTGACAGCGCGACCCCGCCCCCTCCCTGCATGCACCTGGGATCCATCCACTGCTCTCATGCTCTGTGCTGTGCTGCATCCTTGGATCCCTCCGAGAGCGGGGTCAGTTCACCGCCTTGCTGAGCTTCAATGCACGACCCTGTGGCTTACTTAACAAGCAGGCAAGCTAACACTTCCACGCTACGCCCTCTATCCTACCAGGCACAGCGTGGAAGTGTCCGTTTGCCGGCTGAGGGGACAGCTATTTGCTGAGCAGCCACTTGCTGAATCTCTAGCAAGTGGCTGGTGATCTGGATTTTACCGCCCCCTCAAGCCTGACGCCCTAAGGCAGCTGCCTAGTCTGCCTTATGATGGCGCCGGCCCTGAATGCATGTGCTGTTG
Organism: Glandirana rugosa; assembly: GCA_018402905.1. Lineage (NCBI taxonomy): Eukaryota > Metazoa > Chordata > Amphibia > Anura > Ranidae > Glandirana > Glandirana rugosa. The sequence continues at coordinate 1,708,855 of BLSH010233823.1, read as the reverse complement.
TCTCCATCAGCCTCTGCTTGATCCCTAACAACCCCCCACTTGTCTCCAAACCTCTGCTATCCGGTCCTATAATGGGGAGCATGGTGTCTCTATGCGGACCAGGGAATGGGATCCTGGATGCCTGGAATGCACACACACACTGCACTATCCGGAAGTGCGGCGCTCGTCTGCGTTCCAAGGTAAAAGCCCGCCCATAAGACCTCCATGGGTGTGGCGTGCCGTTCTGCCCGCCCACCTATAACGTAGTTGGAGCCGTTGACAGCATAAGCAAACTGAGTGGAAGAAGAGAGATCCCCCTGCAGAAGCCCCGCCTTCCATATGATAGCCCCACCCACAGCCTTCACTGCATGTGTTACATACACTACAGACGGAGGACAAGACATATATTTAGGACATTATTATCTATGATTATATGTGCGCCCTTAGCATGTATTCTAATGGGAAGAGCTGCTTGATTTCCAGCATTTTCCTCTCCCCTCCCCTTTCCTCTCTGTCCACCGTCTGTAGTGTATGTCACACATGCAGCTAAGGCTGTAGGCGGGGCCATCATATGGAAGGCGTGGCTTCTGCAGGGGGATCTCTCTCCTTCCACTCACAGTTTACTTATACTGTGAATCGCTCCAACTACGTCATAGGTGGGCGGGCACAACGGCGCGCCACACCTAGGAGACCCATGAAGGTCCTATGGGCGGGTGTTTCATCAGATATGGCGACCCGTCAATTCTTATAATGGAAGTGACGTTTGGTCGCCGCCATGTTGCTACACCCTGCTCTCATCCTCAGTAATGATACAGTGAGAAGGCAGCAAGTGGACATCTTATAACACCCGCCGGAGTTTTGGATTTCACACTTGTTTTTTACAGTAAACGAAGCTTATACACTGAAAGACAGTATTTAGAAATAGGTGACATTGTTTAGATGTTGAATTGTAAAAACAGTGGTATTCTGTCAGTTTTGCAATCCTGCCAGGTGAGTACGCTTGCCGCTGCTTTTAAAATTTAACAAAACAGTGTGACGTATTTCTAAATACTGTTTATCAGTATATAAGCTCCATTTACTGTAAAAAAAAAAAAAGTGTAAAATGCTAAACTCTGATGGGCTGTAATAAGATGTCCTTTTGCCGCCTTCTCACTGTGTCTTTACTGTGGGCGAGTGCGGGGTGTAGCAAGATGGCGGTGACGGAACGTCACTTCCGTTACTAGATTTGACAGGTCGCCAAATATGACAAAACACAGGCTTTTGCCTTGGAACACAGACGAGCGCCGCACTTCCGGATAGTGCAGTGTGTGTGCGTTCCAGCCATCTTCTCTGTACACACGACACAACGGTCGCACGACCGCTTGTTGTACAACCAAAGTTTTCTAGTCTGCTCATCCAACTTCTGTTGTACAACTGTCATATGTCGGCTGTTCTAAGCGCACATGCTAATGGTCAGATGATCGTACAACAAGCGGTCGAATGACCGTTTTCATACGACAGTCGCACCGCGTGTGCGAGGCTTTATTGTATGAAGTAGCCAAGCCTTGGATTTCTTTTATATATAATTATTCGGGATGAGTTTACTAATTTGATTGTATTATGATGCACATGTCTGGATCATGATCAGCGTAATTGATATGGTATACTATGATTGATAGGTGTTAATTTGTTTGTACTATGATGCACATGTCCTGATCATTGTTATTATTGTGGTGTATTGTGATTGATAGGTGTTTGTTCATGCCCATGGGAAAGGGGTTAGGCCAGGCCCACGGGGCAGGTAAGGCACACCCCTTGGGCTGGCACCATCAATCCAGTACAGCACATAAAAGCAGGCAGGATGCATATGCCTATTAGGCTCTGAGGAAGAGGGATTTCTCAAAATGCGCTAGCCTATGTCTCCAAAGAGATAGTCACATATGGTGTAAACATCTTCACAGACTGTTTCTTTTCATGTCCTATATGCACACATGTATAGGGATTTCCATGAACATTAATGAGGGGTCCCCCCCAAATGTACACATGTATAGGGATTTCTATGGACATTGATGAAGGCCCCCCCCCATATGTACACATGTATAAGGATTGCCATGGACATTCATGAAGGGTCCCCCTCCCATATGTACACATATATAGGGATTGCCATGGGCATTGATTAGGGGTCTCCCCATATGTAGACAGGTATAGGGATTTCCATGGTCATTGATGAGGGGTCCCTCCATAAGTACACATGTATAGGGATTGCCATGGACATTGATGAGGGGTCCCCCCTTATGTGCACATATATAGGGATTGCCATGGACATTGATGAGGGGTCCCCCCATATGTACACATGTATAGGGATTGCCATGGATATTGATGAAGGCCCCTCATATGTACACATGTATAGGGATTGCCATGGAGATTGATGAGGAGTCCCCCATATGTGCACATGTATAGGGATTTCCATGGACGTTGATGAGGGGTCCCCCCATATGTACATGTTTTGGGAATCCCATGGACATTGATGAGGGGTCCTTCCCCCCCCCCCCCATTCACACATGTATAGGGATTTCCATGGACATTGATGAGGGGCCTCCCTCCCATATGTACACATGTGTAGGGATTTCCATGGACATTGATGAGGGGTCCTCCCCCTCATATGTACACATGTATAGGGATTTCCATGGACATTGACGAAGGCCCCCCCATATGCACACATGTATAGTGATTTTCATGGACATTGATGAGGGGTCCCTCCATATGTACACATGTATACGGATTGCCATGGACATTCATGAGGGGTCCCCCTCCCATATGTACACATATATAGGGATTGCCATGGACATTGATTGGGGTCTCCCCATATGTAGACATGTATAGGGATTTCCATGGTCATTGATGAGGGGTCCCCCCATAAGTACACATGTATAGGGATTGCCATGGACATTGATGAGGGGTCCCCCCCATATGTGCACATATATAGGGATTGCCATGGACATTGATGAGGGGTCCCCCCATATGTACACATGTATAGGGATTGCCATGGATATTGATGAAGGCCCCTCATATGTACACATGTATAGGGATTTCCATGGACATTGATGAGGGGTCCCCTCATATGTACATGTTTTGGGAATCCCATGGACATTGATGAGGGGTCCTCCCCCCATATGCACACATGTATAGGGATTTCCATGGACATTGATGAGGGACCCCCCTCCCATATGTACACATGTGCAAGGATTGCCATGGACATTGGTGAGGGGTCCCCCCATATGTACACATGTATAGGGATTGCCATGGATATTGATGAAGGCCCCTCATATGTACACATGTATAGGGATTGCCATGGAGATTGATGAGGAGTCCCCCATATGTGCACATGTATAGAGATTTCCATGGACATTAATGAGGGGTCCCCTCATATGTACATGTTTTGGGAATCCCATGGACATTGATGAGGGGTCCTCCCCCCATATGCACACATGTATAGGGATTTCCATGGACATTGATGAGGGGTCCTCCTCTCATATGCACACATGTATAGGGATTTCCATGGACATTGATGAGGGGCCCCCCTCCCATATGTACACATGTATAGGGATTTCCATGGACAATGACGAAGGCCCCCATATGCACACATGTGTAGTGATTTCCATGGACATTAATGAGGGGTCCCCCCATATGTACACATGTATACGGATTTCCGTGGACATTGATGAGGGGTCCCCCCATATGTACACATGTATACGGATTTCCGTGGACATTGATGAGGGGTCCCCCCATATGTGCACATGTATAGGGATTGCCATGGACATTGACGAAGGCCCCCCATATGTACACATGTATAGGGATTGCCATGGACATTGATGAGGGGTCCTCCATATGTAGACATGTATAGGGATTGCCATGGACATTGATGAGGGATCCCCCCATATGTACACATGTATAGGGATATCCATGGATATTGACGACGGGTCCCGCCATATGTACACATGCATAGGGATTGCCATGGACATTGATGAAGGCCCCCCATATGTACACATGTATAGGGATTGCCATGGACATTGATGAGGGCCCCTCATATGTACATATGCATAGGGATTTCCATGGAGATTGATGAGGGCCCCCCCATATGTACACATGATTAGGGATTGCCGTGGACATTGATGAGGGCTCTCCCTCCCATATGTACACACGTATAGGGAATTCCATGGACATTGATGATAGGTCCCCCATATGTACATATGTATAGGGATTGCGATGGGCATTGATGAGAGGTAACCCCTCATATGTACACATGTATAGGGATTTCCATGGACATTGATGAGGGGTCCCCCCATATGTACATGTTTTGGGAATCCCATGGACATTGATGAGGGGTCCTCCCCCCATATGCACACATGTATAGGGATTTCCATGGACATTGATGAGGGGTCCTCCCCCCATATGCACACATGTATAGGGATTTCCATATGAGAGCCCCCCCTCCCATATGTACACATGTGTAGGGATTGCCATGGACATTGATGAGGGGTCCCCTCCATATATACACATGTATAGGGATTTTCATGGACATTGAAGAGGGGTCCCCCCATATGTACACATGTATAGGGATTTCCATGGACATTGACGAAGGCCCCCCATATGCACACATGTATAGTGATTTCCATGGACATTGATGAGGGGTCCCCCCATATGTACACATGTATACAGATTTCCGTGGACATTGATGAGGGGTCCCCCCATATGTACACATGTATAGGGATTGCCATGGACATTGACGAAGGCCCCCCATATGTACACATGTATAGGGATTGCCATGGACATTGATGAGGGGTCCCCCATATGTAGACATGTATAGGGATTGCCATGGACATTGATAAAGCCCCCATATGTACACATGTATAGGGATTGCCATGGACATTGATGAAAGCCCCCCATATGTACACATGTATAGGGATTGCCATGGACATTGATGAGGGCCCCTCATATGTACGTATGCATAGGGATTTCCATGGAGATTGATGAGGGGTCCCCCCATATGTACACATGTATAGGGATTGCCGTGGACATTGATGAGGGCTCCCCCTCCCATATGTACACACGTATAGGGAATTCCATGGACATTGATGATAGGTCCCCCATATGTACATATGTATAGGGATTGCCATGGGCATTGATGAGAGGTCACCCCCCATATGTACACATGCATAGGGATTGCCATGGATATTGATGAAGGCCCCTCATATGTACACATGTATAGGGATTGCCATGAAGATTGATGAGGAGTCCCCCATATGTACACATGTATAGGGATTTCCATGGACATTGATGAGGGGTCCCCCCCATATGTACATGTTTTGGGAATCCCATGGACATTGATGAGGGGTCCTCCCCCCATATGCACACATGTATAGGGATTTCCATGGACATTGATGAGGGCCCCCCTCCCATATGTACACATGTGCAGGGATTGCCATGGACATTGATGAGGGGTCCCCCTCATATGTACACATGTATAGGGATTTCCATGGACATTAACGAAGGCTCCCCCATATGCACACATGTATAGAGATTTCCATGGACATCGATGAGGGGTCCCCCCATATGTACACATGTATACGGATTGCCATGGACATTGATGAGGGGTCCCCCCATATGTGCACATATATAGGGATTTCCATGGAGATTGATGAGGGGTCCCCCCATATGTACACATGTATAGGGATTGCCATGGATATTGATGAAGGCCCTCATATGTACACATGTATAGGGATTGCCATGGAGATTGATGAAGAGTCTCCCATATGTACACATGTATAGGGATTTCCATGGACATTGATGAGGGGTCCCCCCATATGTACATGTTTTGGGAATCCCATGGACATTGATGAGGGGTCCTCCCCCATATGCACACATGTATAGGGATTTCCATGGACATTAATGAGGGGTCTTCCCCCCATATGCACACATGTATAGGGATTTCCATGGACATTGATGAGGGGCCCCCTCCCATATGTACACATATGTAGGGAATGCCATGAAAATTCATGAAGGGTCCCCCCCATATATACACATGTATAGGGATTTCCATGGACATTGATGAGGGGTCCTCCCCCCCATATGTACACATGTATAGGGATTTCCATGGACATTGATGAAGGCCCCCCCATATGCACACATGTATAGTGATTTCCATGGATATTGATGAGGGGTCCCCCATATGTACACATGTATACGGATTTCCGTGGACATTGATGAGGGGTCCCACCATATGTACACATGCATAGGGATTGCCATGGACATTGATGAAGGCCCCCCCATATGTACACATGTATAGGGATTGCCATGGACATTGATGAGGGGTCCCCCATATGTAGACATGTATAGGGATTGTCATGGACATTGATGAGGGATCCCCCCATATGTACACATGTATAGGGATATCCATGGACATTGACAACGGGTCCCCCCATATGTACACATGTATAGGGATTGCCATGGACATTGATAAAGCCCCCCATATGTACACATGTATAGGGATTGCCATGGACATTGATGAAGGCCCCCCATATGTACACATGTATAGGGATTGCCATGGACATTGATGAGGGCCCCTCATATGTACATATGCATAGGGATTTCCATGGAGATTGATGAGGGATCCCCCCATATGTACACATGTATAGGGATTGCCGTGGGCATTGATGAGAAGTCACCCCCCATATGTACACATGTATAGGGATTTCCATGGACATTGATGAGGGATCCCCCCTTTTGTACGCCTTTTAGGATTCCCATGGACATTGATGAGGGGTCCTCCCCCCATATGTACACATGTATAGGGATTTCCATGGACATTGATGAAGCCCCCATATTTACACATGTATAGGGATTGCCATAGACATTGATGAGGGCCCCTCATATGTACACATGTATAGGGATTGCCATGGAGATTGATGAGGGGTCCCCCCATATGTACACATCTATAGGGATTGCCATGGACATTGATGAGGGCTCCTCCTCCCATATGTACATATGTGTAGGGAATTCCATGGACATTGATGATAGGTCCCCCCATATGTACACATGTATAGGGATTGCCATAGGCATTGATGAGGGGTCACCCCCCATATGTACACATGTATAGGGATTTCCATGGTCATTGATGAGAGGTCCTCCCATATGTACACGTTTCAGCATTCCCATGGACATTGATGAGGAGTCCTCCCCCCATATGTACACATGTAGTGATTTCCATGGACATTGATGAGGGGTCCCCTTCCCATATGTACACATGTATAGGGATTGCCATGGACATTGAGGGGTCCCCCCATATGTACACATAAGTAGGGATCGCCATGGACATTGATGAGGGGTCCTCCCCCCATAGGTAAACATGTGTAGGGATTTCCATGGTCATTGATGAGGGATCCTCCCCCATATGTAAACATGTATAGGGATTTTAGACATTGATGAGGGGTCCCCCTATATGTACACATGTATAGGTATTGCCATGGACATTGATGAGGTGTCCTCCCCCATATGTACACATGTATAGGGATTGCCATGGACATTGATGAGGGATCCCCCTATATGTACACATGTACAGGGATTTCCATGGACATTGGTGAGAGGTCCTCCCCCATATGTATACATGTATAGGGATTGCCATGGAGATTGATGAGTGGTCACCCCCATATATACACATATATAGGGATTTCCATGGACATTGAAGAGGGATCCTCCCCGATATGTACAAATGTATAGGGATTTCCATGGACATTGATGAGGTGTCCTCCCCCATATGTACACATGTATAGGGATTGCCATGGAGATTGATGAGTGGTCACCCCCCATATGTACACATATATAGGGATTTCCATGGACATTGATGAGGGATCCTCCCCGATATGTACAAATGTATAGGGATTTCCATGGACATTGATGAGGGATCCCCCTATATGTACACATGTACAGGGATTTCCATGGACATTGGTGAGGGGTCCTCCCCCATATGTACACATGTATAGGGATTGCCATGGAGATTGATGAGTGGTCACCCCCATATGTACACATATATAGGGATTTCCATGGACATTGATGAGGGATCCTCCCCGATATGTACAAATGTATAGGGATTTCCATGGACATTGATGAGGGATCCTCCCCCATATGTACACATATATAGGGATTGCCATGGACATTGCTGGCTTTTGTCTTGTAAACCTCAATCTGCAGATTTTTAAATGAAGAGAAGCAAACTGTAATTCTTGGCGCTGTATACAGGGAGCCAACCCCCCTCTCACCTCTCTCTCCACTTGCCAGTGGCTAACTGACTTTTTTTTAACAAGCTTTGCATTCCCCTTATTACAGGCTGAGCTGTTGACCTCATTGCCAGCCAACAAGATGGTGGCACCATCCAGCTGCCAGAAATGTCCAACACGGGAATAAAAAAATACACATAAATGTTCAACCCCTTGTTGCCCACATAATACATAAGCATAGTTGCCAACATTTAAAAAAATTCCATCTTTGTTTTGCTTTGCATCCAGCAAGCAATATAATGCTTCATCGCTGCCTGTTAAACACCCTCTGAAAAGTAATCCATCCCAGATTACTCTTCAGAGGGCAAAACAAGTAAAAAAGAAACTTCCTGAGCTCCATTTCTTCAGCAGGGAGCAGACCGGGGATTATTTAATGCCTTTAGGGTGCAGTTGGCATAATCTGCAGGGCTGCATTCCCCAACAATTACAGTCCCAGCATGTCTCTGATTGGTTGATAAAGAAGAGGTCAGAACTTAAATTTAGTTAACTGCAGTGCAGAAGATCACTCCATCTGCACCCACCATTAGTCATCCCGGTGTCCTTGTCATGTTGGATCTATTTATTGTCCCTGGCACTGGAATTTTGAACTTTTCTCTCTATAATTGATGTTGTATAAAATATATATGAAATGTAGGTGAAGGTGCTAAATCTGATTCTTCTTTTTTATTACAGATCTACATGATATTTACTGCAGAAACAACTCACAAGGGAGGTCTGCTCCAGTGAGCGAGACAGAATATGAAAGCTACATTGAGACTCCACCAGCATGTGACATTCACATGGAGACTCCACCAGCATGTGACATTCACATGGAGACTTCACCAGCATGTGACATTCACATGGAGACTCCACCAGCATGTGACACGAATATGGAGACTCCACCAGCATGTGACACTAAAATGGAGACTCCACCAGCATGTGACACTAAAATGGAGACTCCACCAGCATGTGACACTAACATGGAGACACCACCAGCATGTGATGTTCACACTGAGACTTCACCAGGATGTGACATTCACAAAGAGACTCCACCAGCATGTGTCATTCACACAGAGACTCCACCAGCATATGACTTTCACATGGAGACTCCACCAGCATATGACTTTCACATGGAGACTCCACCAGCATGTGACGTTCACATGGAGACTACACCAGCATGTGACGTTCACACAGAGACTCCACCAGCATGTGACATTATCCCGGAGACTCCACCAGCATGTGATGTTTACCCAGAGACTCCACCAGCATGTTACGTTCACACGGAGACTCCACCAGAATTTCACAATCATAATGAATCTCCTCCAGAATGTGACATTCATAATGAGACTCCTCCAGACTGTGATGTTCACAATGAGACTCCTCCAGAATGTGACATTCATATGGAGACATCATCTGAATGTCACGTATATGTTGAGACTTCAGCACAATGTGACGTTCATGTTGAGAACCCACCAAAATACCAGGGCAGCCATAGGAATATCTCCTCCAATGAAGATAAGGGCATGCTTACAGAAAAGAATAGGCAGATCGTGGTGGTAGGGGATTCTGTTATTAGAGGGACAGAGAAGGCAATCTGTCAGAATGACCACGATCAACGAACAGTATATTGTTTCCCGGGTGCACGAGTTCGGGACATTGCAGATCAGATGGACAGATTGTTGGATGGGGCTGGGGATGACCCAGCTGTCATTGTACATATTGGTGCCCACGACAACATTAAAAGAAAATGGAACACCCTACTAAATGATTTCAGGGATTTAGGGGCTATATTGAAGAAAAGGACGTCCAAGGCAGTATTTGCAGAAATACTGCCTGTACCTCGAGCCACACCAAGGAGGCAGCAGGAGCTTAGGGTGCTTAGCAAGTGGCTGAAGAATTGGTGCAGGAAGGAGAGGTTTGGCTTCATGGAGACCTGGACTGACTTTTCAATTGGTTGCTTGCTCTACAGCAGGGATGGATTGCACTTAAATGAGCAGGGTGCAGCTCTGTTGGGAAAGAAAATAACCAAAATGTTGGAAAAAATATTAAATCAACCACGTGTCATTCACATGGAGACTCCTCCAGCATGCAACGATTCTGTTGAGACACGGGCAGAATGTAACTTTCCCACTAAGGCTCCAGCAGATTGTGGCATTACCACTAAGACTCTGGCAGAATGTGCCATTACCACTGAGACTCTAGCAGAATGTGCCGTTACCACTGAGACTCTGGGAGCATGTGTCGTTACCACTGAGACACCAGCAGAATGTGCCATTACCACTGAGACTCCAGCAGAAGGTGATGTTCACAACGAGACTCCCCCAGAATGTGATGTCCACAATGAGTCTCCTCCAGAATGTGATGTCCACAATGAGTCTCCTCCAGAATGTGAATTTCACAATGACACTCCTACAGAATGTAATGTGTACATTGAGACTCCACCAGCATGTGACATTCACATGAAGACTCCACCAGCATGTGACATTCAAACAGAGACTCCACCAGCATGTGATGTTCACGTTGATACTCCACCAAAATGCCAGGGGAACATCTCCAGTGAAGATGGGGGCAAGGTTACAAGAAAGGATAGGCCAATACTAGTAGTAGGGGATGCAGTTATTGGAAGGATACAGAGGGCGATCTGTCACAAAAAACATTATCGCCGGACAGTATGTTGTTTACCGGGTGCTCAGGTTCGGGATATTGCAAGCTGCATGGACAGATTGTTGGATGGGGCTGGAGAGGACCCAGCAGTCATGGTATATATTGGTACCAATGACAAAGTTCGAGAAAGATGGAGCGCCTTACAAAATGATTTCAAGGACTTAGGGGCTATATTGAAGAAAAGATCCCCCAAGGCAATATTTTCAGAAATACTGCCTGTACCTCGAGCTACACCAGAGAGGCAGCAGGAGCTTAGAGAGCTTAACAAGTGGCTGAGAAACTGGTGCAGGGAGGAGGGGTTTGGCTTCATGGCAAACTGGGCTGACTTTTCAGTCAGTTACCATCTTTATAGCAGTGACGGATTGGGCTTAAATGGGAGGGGTGCAGCTTTTTTGGGAGTGAAGATGGCCAAAATGTTGGAAGAAATTTTAAACTAGGTGATGAGGAGGAGGGATCAGATTATAATTTGCTAGTGAACATGAGGGAGAGGATCTTCAAGTCAAGCCATCATCACCAGAGTCCACTATATCATCACTCTCTTGAAATATTCTTATCAGCACGTGTCTTCAAGAGAGCAATACCACCAGCTTTCTTCATCGAGAGAAGTGCCACAGTATCTTTTCTGCATAGTGCAAGTTTTGTGTGTGGGGATAGAGTGTTATAAGACTCAGTGGAAAGCCCGAGGAACCCTCCCAGGGACCAGGTATAGCTGTACCAACACAGGTCTCTACACTGATGGTGGCTGCTGCTCCAGTAACCAGGGGTCTTCCCATCAACCCTCTATTTCCCTTTCTGCGGCTTCAGAATCATCAAAGTCAATGTAGTTTAACAAACAAGACAATTGGCTGTTCCTAGAAGACTTAACAAAAAGTCTGAGGAACCCTCCCAGGGACTAGGTATGGCTTTACCAACACAGGTCCCTACACTGGAGGCGGCTGCCACTCCAGTAACCGGAGGGTCTTCCAATCAGCCCTCTATTTCCCTTTCTGCAGCTTCTGAATCACAAACTGTGAACAAATCTGCAAAAATTAGATGAATAGATGTCCGTACAAGAAGACTCAGTGGTAAGCCAGAGGAACCCTCCCAGGGACCAGGTAGGGCTTTATCCACTCATCAGCCATCCAATGTTCTCTTTTGGAGCTTCTGGATCATCAACTGCAAACGTATCTGGGCAAACAAAACAATTGGTTGTTTCTAGAAGTCTCAATGGAAAGCCTGACGTGCCCTCCAAGGAACCAGGTACGGATGTACCAATACAGGTCCCCACAATGGTGGTGGATGCCACTCCAGCAAAAGGAGTATAATCCCATCAGCCCTCCTAGGGACCAGGTACAGCTGTACCAACACAGATCCCCACACTGGTGGCAGCTGCCACTCCAGTAAACAGAGGATCTTACCATTAGCCCTCTCAGGGACCAGGTATGGCTCGAAGAAACATCCATGACCTATTGGCATCTGCCATCTATTTGGAGGAAATGGTAATCAGCCTTCCCAGGGACCAGGTACAGCTGTGCCAAGACAGGTCTCTGCACCAACGCTTCATCTACTGAGCTCACCTAAAAGATTTTTCCAATTTTTTTAGCCACATTTTTTTACACCTTTTTTATATTTGTTATGTGTTCCCATTCACATTGCATAGCTTTAAGAAAATTGTAAAAATTGATGCTCACCATTAAAGGTGGAACCACCATGAAAAAATGAAAAAACAAAAACAGAACATGGCCACCCAAAATCCAGACCCCACCCTGAGCACGCATCCTGGCAGGCCAAGAAAGGGGGGGGAGGGGGTGAGCATGCACCACCCTTCTCTCCTTGCCCATACCAGGCCACATGCCCTCGACATGGGGAGGTGCCTTGTCAGGGGGGAGGGGGGTTCCCCTTTGCAAGGTTCACTCCCCATGTTGTGGGCATGTGTATGGCTCAGGGGTGGAAGGGGGTGCACGCTCATCCCCTCTTTTTGGTCTGCCAGGCTGCATGCTCGGCTGGGGTTCTGGTATCACATTTGTGGGGCCATTTTTTTTGTAATTTTTCACACGTGATTCCCTCTTTAAAGGTGAGCAGCAAACTTTGAATTGTTACTAAGTTTGACTCTGTGAATGAGAACATGTAACAAATATAGTAGGTGTCATCCCAATATGGCTGCAAAAGTTGAAATACCTTTTAGGTGAGCATCAAAGAAGTAGCGCTGGTGCCCTATTCAAGTGGGCACCATTCTGATGCCCATAAAAATAGCAGAGGCAGGCCAGGGCACGGTAGGTAGAGCTGGTAGCAGCTCCACAGACGATCATAATGGACTATCAGGGCATCTTTGTTGCCAAATCCACTATACTGGGAATGGACTCTCTACCATTCAAGTGAGTTGTCCTGTCACTGCCTGTCAGGACCTGGGATCGAACCTGGGACCTCTTCTATGTCTGGCATTGATTCTTCTCACTGAGCTATCTGGGATGCTGGACAGCTTCTTACCTGATCTGTTGGATATTCTGCCTGATCCCTTGGACAGCTCTGCCTTATGTCTTGATTGCTGTTGAACCTTGCACTCCTTGCTCCTCCCATGAACTTCCTATATAAGCCTCGGCTCTGCACTTCCTCTTTGCCAGGTTATTGTGCTTTCTCTTGTCTTCCCTGCTGCTGTCCGTATTGGCTACCATTCGTCATTGACCCTTGGCTTGTTCCTCGACTACTCTACTGCCTGATCCCAACCTGCAACTACTTGTTACTGACCTTTTGGCTTGTTTACTGACCACGTTCCTGTTTGATCTTTATCTGCTCATCCGCTATTGGACCCCGGCTTGCTAACACCCTGGTGGGGCAATCCTGAGGACCGCGACCTGGTACTAACACGCAGCTAAATCCATCTCCACCATCAGGAGCTCTGGTGAACACCAGTTAGTACTTAGACTCCGCACCTCAGGTGAGCCTGTGTCATCTGCCAGGATGACTACCTGTGTACCTACCCTGCTGGTCGGTAGTAGTCCTGCAATTGCTATAGCAACTTGTCTTCAAGCCTGACGCCTGATCGTGACACTGCCTTTCTACATTTCAGGTCAAACCCATGGCTATCTCATGTCCTCTTACATAAGACAGAGTAGACATGGAGTAGAGACACTATACAGACCAGAGGACATGTACTTGTCCCATTTCACACAAAGGACATCACCAATATTGGCATTGTGACCACCGAAGCTTACAACAGCAGAATGACTCTGCATCTCTAGGTCACTTAAGAATATCATAACCCAAGGAGAATGAAGGGGAAATATGGACAGCCCATGAGTAGGGTGGATGGAATGAAAACCGTTCAGAGTCTCCCCCTACAGGACAGAATGTGGAAGAGAAAGAACTCTACAAAAAGGATCTGCATCTCTAGGCCACTTAAAGTGGTAGTAAACCCTCCTATCATTTTCAGCCAAGGAAGCTGCCATCTTGGCGTCTGTTTAATCTACAACTGCCATGATGCTGCACATGTGATCAGCTATGACACCAGCCATTGGATGGTTTGACAGTTTGGTTTAGAGCACAACCAATTGGAGTGTTACATTTCCGGCACGTGCCGGAAATGTAACTGGTTTTTAAACTGTTAAATGGATGGGTTTACTACCGCTTTAAGAATATGATAACCCAAAGAGAATGTGGGGAAGATATGGATGGCTCATGGGTAGGATGGATGGAATGAGAACCGTTAATAGCATCTCCCCCTACAGGACAGAATATTGAAGAAGAAGAATTTCATGAACATGGGGGAGGCATTGACAGTTCATCTGCAGGGTTGGTGGAATGAGAACAGTTCATACAATCTCCCCCTACAGGACAGAATATGAAAGATTCATAACTTTACAATATGGACCTGTATCTCCAGGTCCTTTAGAAAATGTAAAACCGAATGAGGAAGAGGAGGAAAAGCGGAACTTCCCTTTATAGGTGAAGTTCTGCTTTGAGATGGGGCAGCACAGAGGCTTAGTAGTTAGCACTTCTGCCTTGCAGCACTGGGGTGTTTGGTTCATATCCTGACCAGGACACTGTCGGCATGGAGTCTGCATGTTCTCCCTGTGCTTGTGTGGCTACAGCCCAAAGACATGCTGGTAGGTTAAATGGCTCCATTCATTGTGCCCAAGATGGCTGCTTCACCTCCTAAGCACTTTGAGTGTACATCACTGATTTACCCCACCCGGTGGGGGCAGGCCTTAGAGAACAGAGGCCGCATATGGGCAGTACAGAGGCTTAGTGGTTAGCCTTGCAACACTGGGGTCCATGGTTCAATTCCCAACCAGGACACTATCTGCATGGAGTTTGCATGTTCTCCCTGTGCTTGCGTGGGTTTCCTCCGGGTACTCCGGTTTCCTCCCACTCTCCAAAGACATGCCACCTCGCGTTGGTGGTGCAGTGGTGAGCATAGCTGCTTTCCAAGCAGTTGACCCGGGTTCGATTCCTGGCCAACGCAATCTCACAAGATGGTTGCCTCACCTGGTAAGTGTCACCCCCGCCCTTCCCATCATATTTGTATATACAATGTTCTCTCTACACTACTGTGCAAAAGTTTTTTCCAGGTGTGAACAAATGCTGTAACCATAGGGGCCATGTGATCCTTTCCTGGCTATGTCCTGGTTGGAGATCACTATGAACCTACCATAGGGGCTATGTGATGCCTTCCTGGCTATATCCTGGTTGGAGATCACTATGAACGTAGGTGCCTATCCCAATCCTGAAGGGGAAATCTCTTTTAAAGACACCACCACCCTGGTATTACTAACACCAGCTTCTTAGACACCACTAATATAAATGACATACAATATATAATCCAACAGGTGTTGGTGAAAAAGTGCTAGTGCATTGATTGTTATTTTCTAAGTGGCCAAAGAGAATGTGCTCAAGTTTCAGATATATAAATAAATCACCATCAATGTAGAAATCATAGAAAACCAAAGAACATGTGTATAAAAAGTGCTAGTGCATTTGTATAATAGATGATAACAAAATTGCATGTATAAACCTCCTGTCTGATTCCAACAATGGCTAAAAAGCATATAAAAAAAAAAATGGTCTCATATGTGGTCATCCCACAAATTTCCTTCAGTGATTAAATGATACGTGAACCAGAGTCTCTGGTTCACAAATGAAATGTTTATTTAATGTTTGGCACAGTAGCACTTTATGATTATATTTGATGTTTATATAATATTTATTTGACATAGCACAATTTATATACTACTGAGGGGGGCACTGCTAGCGCTGTGTTTTTCATAGTTTACCACATATTAGGAGGTTTCACCCTCGTACATAGTGCTGCAGAGCATTAAGCCCTCTGTTTTTACACATGTCAGCGCGGGTTTAAATAGTTACATAGTCAGCGAGGTTGAAAAAAGAAACAAGTCCATCGAGTCCAACCTATGTGTGTGTGCTTTTATGTCAGTATTACATTGTATATCCCTCAATGCTGTGGTCCCTTAGGTGTGAATCTAGTATTTTTTTTTTGAATTTATCTATACTACCAGCAGAAACTACTGCTTGTGGAAGAGAATTCCACATTCTCACTGCTCTTACCGTAAAGACCGCGTCTCTTTGTGTACTCCCTTGCGCTGAATAGTTTTGTCCCTATAGTGGGGTCACCAGTACAGTATTTGTGTAAATATATTGTATATACTCATATATACATTTATATTGTTTCACATATTATAATATATTGATCAATTATTGTAAGGTTACTTCATAGTCAAAGGGTAACTCCACTTTCCGGGAAAAAAATAGCAAATAAAGAAAAAATAATATAGTGTATACAGTTGGGATACAAGTCATATTGTAACTGAACCTTATTAAAAATTGCCTTTCCTATTCAATCTGCAGCCTCTGTAATTTTCTGTAAAATGCAATATGGCTACCTGGAGGTGTTCTGTATACAGAATATGTACTGACCACTCCCCAGAAACATCCTTTCATGCTTGTGTGATTGGCTCACTGATTTTCCCAGAAGTCTGCACTAAGGCAAACATTAAATAAACAGTTCATGTACTATACTGTGTGACAAAAAGTATTGCAACAATCGCCATTTTATTCTCTAGGGTGTTTGAAAAAATATATAATGTTAGGGGGTTCTAAGTAATTTTGTAGCAAAAAAAAACAACTCCAGGCTCCGGTGGGTAGGTGGTTAAATATTGATATTTGCACTATTTAGCACTGAAAACTGTCATTTTAGGTACTTTTTTGCAGCGCTAGTAAATAATGTCACTCTGCCAGTAAATTTCATGATTTTGCCAGTAAAAGAAATTGGTGCCATTTGTAAATTTTGCCGCCCTGCCAGTAAATTTCACTTC
The DNA here is from genome assembly GCA_018402905.1 of Glandirana rugosa. Lineage (NCBI taxonomy): Eukaryota > Metazoa > Chordata > Amphibia > Anura > Ranidae > Glandirana > Glandirana rugosa. The sequence continues at coordinate 1,691,613 of BLSH010233823.1, read as the reverse complement.
GGGGGGGTTGGCAGCGCTGCTGGGGGGGGGGTGAAGGGGTGAGAGGTAGCGAAACCCTGTCTGGTAGGCAGTATGGTGCCCCCTGGTTTCTAACAGCAGCCCTGGTCACAACCCTTGCTGGATGACTTAATTTGCCTTTAAGCCTAGGTTCACATATGTGTGATCTCAAACATTGCATGTGATTCGAACCCATACCACAGGTGCCGATCACATGCGATGTCTGTGCAGTGCACGCTCAGACATACAGTTGTATGGCTGAATTCGCATTGGATTTGCACTAAAATAGTGCAGGGACTTTTTCTTCCCCGCACTAGAATCGAATCGCATGGATGTTCTCACCTATGCAATCCGATTCCTGTGCGAGTTCACAGTGCGCCCTGCGATCTGTCTGGGGGTGACATTAACATTGTATTGACACCCGCAGCAGTTCGCAGAGGGCAGTGTGAGCTGCCTGCGGGAGAGATGCGATGCCGGAACCCGCACTGGAATCGGGCTGGTTCCCGCATTGCACATATGTGAACCTAGGCTAAAGGTCCAATAAACATGACATATAAATTGGAACTCCACCTAAAACATTTATGTTTAGTTTTGTATGCAGTTAGGCTCCATTCACACTAATGCGTTTTTTTATGTTTTTTGCAGAAATGCAGGGCATTTTTTCACATGGGTTGAACATGGAACATGTTCACATGAATTTGTGCCTCTGCATTTTTGGAAAGGATCAGGGACTTTTTTAAATGCAAAACGGTGCTTTTTTGCATTTTTTTTGGTTCAATAGATTTCAATGGAGAAGCTGCAGAAAAGCATGTAGTACGTTTTTACAGCGTTTTACCGCGATTTTGCCACGATTTGCATTTTTGAATCTGCCCAGCAACAAATCCCCCCCCCCCCAAAAAAAAAAACAAACATAAAAAATGCAAATTGCAGCAAAATCGTTGTAAAAACGCGGTAAAAAATACAGAAAGCACAGCAAAAGGCACAGCAGAAATGCTAAAAAGCAACATGCATAGATGTGAATCGAGCTTAAGGGTGTGTTATATTCTCTGCAAAGTTTTTTTTTTTTTTTTTTTTTATTGCTGTCTGTTGCCCACATTGGGTATATTTCCTTTATTTCCTGTCCTGGTGACACACAGGTCAGTGCTGTGGACTTCATGTTTCTCCATATACTCCATTGTGACACTGTTATCATCCTTTATAGTTTCTCCAAATATTTGTAGAATGTTTACAGCGGTGTCATGGGTGTCAGTTGAACAGGCATTCAATTCTAGGAATTTAAAAAGAGGGGTTTGGTTGGTGTTCTTCCTTGCCCCTCTAAGGACCATTTGAACCTTAATGGTCACATAGAAGTGTTATAGAATAGAAGCCCCCCTTACCCTAACATGAATTTGATTAATGTCTCCATGCCTCTGCCTATTTGTCAGAAAAGACACGGAGATGCTTGATCCCTGTGTGTTGTCACCACTCCTCTTAGTATATCCTGAGAAGTCTACTGGAGTGCAAGCTTTGATCACCATCCTAAAGCAGCCTATAGATGACTCATTTTTCCTTTCCATCCAAAGAAGAAGCAAAGAAAATCACACGGTTCCCCCATCAACACGGTCAGTGCTGGTAGGAGAATGCCTTCCATACTGGTATTGTATTTTGGGGGCTTAAGGGTGGGGTCGGGGCTGTGGGGAGCCTTCCCGGCTTGCAGAATACGTGGATCAAATCTCGGCCGGTCCCTGCTGAACTGACCAACTCTCGACCCATGTATGGCCGGCTTTAGTTTAGCTCTCTAATAGCAAGGAAATATGAATCGTTAATTGACTATAATCCTACATTTAAAGTGGGACACAGATGGGACATTGACAGGGGTAAGGGGGGGAGTCTTAGGCTCCGTTCACACCTAGGCAGTTTGCTTTTGAGCATTTCTGCAGTGCTTTTTGCGTGTTTTTACCGCAGTTTGCATTTTTTATGCTTTTGAATTTTCTTTTGGAAAATGTGTTGTTGGGCAGATTAAAAAAAACGCAGCAAAATCGCAGTTAAAAACGCACTACATCCTTTTCTGAAGCTTCTCTATTGAGGCCTGGTTCACACCTATGCATTGTATAGTGCGTTTTCAGTTTTGCAGAAACACCCCACAGTCCATTAAACATGGTTTCCTATGGGTCACATTCACATCTGTGCATTTTATGGAAAGGGCCGGGGATTTTTTTTTCTGGTTTTTGGTTCCACAGACTTCAATGGATCAAAAATGTGTATTGAAAAATGCAAAATAAACCTGGAATATGCAAACTGCAACCTGCATAGGTGTGAATCAGGCCTTATCCAAAACGACAAAAATAATGCCTTTAGTTCTACTTTAAATATTTTTATGTAAAACATAACTGGACATAGTGACACGGGCGCCGCCCCCCCAATCCATGCCCTGCAGCTCTCCCTATCCATGTGCATGAATTCCTATTGCAGGGATTGGAGGGGGGTTTGAAGCACTGATTAGAGCCAGAAGCTCTAATAGGCTTCAAAATAGGGTGGGCTCGGGGCGCAGAGCATTGCGTCCAGAACCCACCCAGGTGTGTTGCAACAGCGAATGAATATTCGCTGTTGCAACACTGATCCTTTTCCCGGCAAATCGGGAAGCGTGTCTGATACCGGTCACCCGACTGGCTGAATGGACAGGCGAGGGGGAGGGGAGGAGATGCACGGCGGAAGTGAGAAGAGCCGCTGGCCGATACCTGGATGCCTGCCGATTCCCGATCTATGCCGCTGCCTGGTGCCCCGATCCCTGCCGCTTGGAGAAGAGCCGCTGGCCGATACCTGGATGCCCGCCGATGCCCGATCTATGCCGCTGCCTGGTGCCCCAATCCCTGCCGCTCCTCGGATGCCCGATCCCCACCGCTGCTTGGTGCCTCAATCCCCACCACTCCTCGGATGCTCAATCACCACCGCTGCTTGGTGCCCCGATCCCCGCAGCTCCTTGGATGCCTGCCAATGCCCGATCCCCGCTGATGCTCGCCACCTAGATGGGGTAAGTGCCAGTGGACCGACCAGCGGACAGCAGGGGGCTGTGGGGGTTAAGGAGCCGTGGGGGGGTTGTTTGCCACCCCCCCAAACAAAAAGCTACCAGCCACCACTGGTGACATCACATCCTTAGTTTGGTGGATTAGTGGTTAGATACAGAGATCCAAATGAAGTTTGCCCCAACCAAATAAAGAAGCTGTCAGCAACGTGCAAAGTGATATACTGACGACTAAAGACATGGATTTTATAGGCACCAAAGTTTAATTAAAAAGGTACAGATTTATTCACAATTTACATATATAGCAACGGTGTTTATAGCATACAATACATGTAAAACATTTAAAAGTATCAGACCACCAGGCCAAAGGCCCTGCTGTTGGAGATGTACTTGTGCAGACCATGAACTGGTATTAATTACAGCAGGGTCCTTGGTAGGTCGTGACCTGTGACTGAAGCGCTACACGTTTTGTGATAAATATCACTTCCTCAGGAACTATAATGTGTGATTCTAAATAAGAAAAAAACAATCAATTATAATCATATAATTACATATACATGCTTTATAAGCTATGGATATCAACAAACGTACAAAAACATAAGTGTGCTACATGCACATCAAGGTGACAGAAGTGTACACTGCCCGGCAAGGCACAAAAACCACCTTATTTCCCTCAAGTGGATGCCAAGGATAAATATGATAACAGCAAAATAAGCATATATATGATGTATTGTACTGCATAAAGGTAAAGCATCTACTCTAGGGTTGCCACCTCATCCCATTAAACCCAAACACATATGAATTACACAGGTTCTGAGGCTAATTTAATGCAGATAAGGCACTGAGTGAGTTTAATTACCACCTTAATCAGCCACAGAAACTGTGTAATTATTATATGTTCGGGTTTAAAGGGATGAGTTGGCAACCCTAATCTACTCTCTTCTAAATAAATAATTTAAAAAAAAGAGCCGTGCTATAAGGCCTCATACACACGGGCGTATGCAAAAAAATAATCAAACGTCGGGCGCGACGTCAGGAAAAAATCAGCATTTTTTTCTGCGTTTTGCATCGGCGTTAATGAGCGTTAGTAAGCATCAGCGTCAATAGTTTTTTTTTTTTTTTAAAACATTCCTTTGCTATTTTTTAACCTAAAAACGTTGGCGTCAAAAATGCCAGTTAACATCAGCACGGCGTTAGTGAGCGTTTTGCGACGTCGGCGTCAAACATGCCAAAACGTTACAGCCTTGGAACGCGCGGGTCGTGGGTTCTACTTTTAGCTCATTAACGCAGACGCCCTCTACAGCTCAAAAACGTCTGCGTTTTTATGGGGCCATTAACTAACATGGAGAGCTGCGAAAACCGCCAAAAAAAGTGGCGTCAAAAAACGCCTGTGTGTATGAAGCCTAAACTGTGATGATAAAAGTTACATGAATTAAAACATCAAAACACGTAAATTGTGATGTAGAGTTGCAATAGCAACATAAATGCCATGTGTACAATTGTGTAACACCCGTGTGTGGCAAAAGCCAAGTGCAAATACACAAATATGATGGTATGATGATAAAAAGCTCATAAAAAGTTCATAAGTCTGAGACAATCCTCTTCAAATGTGTTCAGATGGAAAAAGTGATCATCCAATCACCAAAAAGGTCTTCAAATTGTGACATCACCACCTTAGTAAAGATGCAGGCTTATCAAATTTATTGGACCCTCTAATCAAAGAGAGGTGAGATGAGCATGTGGCCAAACACTCTGGCCAGGGTATTCACAAGACTCTCCCACAAGATCCACTTAGAGATGAGAATATGAGCTGTGCGTCTTATCACGATGGTATCCAAGTGAGACCACAATCAACATAAGAGGAGAAGCTCCACATTGTGTGAAACCTTCCTAATTATTTATTTAAAGAAATAGATTGCAGTTCCATTTAAAAAGTGACATAAACTCCATGATAAAATTGCTGGCCAGCTAAAAGCACAAAAGCGTCTCTCACTTCCTGGAACACGCCATGACATCAGCATGTCGCTCCACCCTACGTGATTCATCACGCGTGAGATTGTCCGGGGCACCTCTCTTCTCAAAATTAGAGTACAAATGGATCACTTACTGTACATGTCTCCACTAGGGAGCAGAGGTTAGCTCAATGGTGAATTGGTTGAGGCAATCATCGCCTATGAGCCAGAGAGTCTCTCTTTGTAGTATGCATTTGTCCTAGTTGCCCTCTCTGGGGTCTTTAGGAACAACTTCAAGAACCATGAATGAAGCCATTGAGGTATGAAATCTATGCTAAAGATCTAAGTGTCTACTCACTTGAGTTATCATCTTCCCATTTGTCGAATAATACACATGATCATTCAGTCTTTGTCTCAGCTTTCTGATAGTCTTTCCTACATAAAATGCACCACGCTTGCAAAACATTAGATAAACAACCCCTTCTGTATTGCAGTCAGCATAAAATTTGGAGAAAAGATCTCACCATTGGTAACACAAAATGATTTCCCGGATTAATTCAGGGCAACAACTGCAATTTCCACACCGGTGGATCCCATTGGGATGAGCCACAGGTATGGAATGGGCTACATAGCGGCTGTTGGTTATCCTATTCCCTAAGGATGAGGTTTTTCTAAACACTACTTGGGGGTTCCTACCAATGTTACAGTATTTGTTGATAATAGGATCCTCTAATAGCAAGTGCCAATCGCTCTGTAGAACCCCTCCCCTGTTATTGGTGGTGCTGTGATGACAATTTCATGATAAATTTCACTGTGGATTGTGAAACCTGTCGTGGATAGGACCTCTACAATAACAATGACCACGGCTGTCATAAAGCACTGTTAGGGACTGTTCTAATAGGAGCGAATCGCTTCACTCCGCCTTAGAAAATGGTCCCTGCACTATTTTCAGGGCGATGTCAGGCGGATTGCATTGACTTCTATGATAGAAGTCTCCTCGCAAGCCGCCTTGAGATCGCCTCGAGCGCCGCATCGCGCCGCTTCGCGCCGCTTCGCGCCGCTCCAGTGTGAACCGGCCCTTAATGGCCTTGCACAAGAAGGACTTGGAGTACCCATATAGGATTAGTGAACCTGGTATATACATCCTTTACACATTTTTATGGGACTGATTTCAAATTGACATCATAGGCGATGATTGCCTCGACCAATCCACCATTAAGCTATCCTAAATAACCTCTGCCCCCTAGTGGAGACATGTAAGCGACCCATTGGTACTCTAATTTGTAGAAGAGAGTAGGTGCTTTACATCATATGCAGTGCCTTGAAAAAGTATTCACACCCCTATGAAATTTTCCACATTTGGCCATATCACAATCAAAAACGTATATGTATTTTATTGGGATTTTATGTGATAGACCAACACAAAGTGGCACATAATTGTGAAGTGCAAGGAAAATAAATGGTTTTCAAAATGTTTTACAAATAAATCTGTGAAAAGTGTGGTGTGCATTTGTATTCAGCCCCCCTGAGTCAATACTTTGTAGAACCGCCTTTCACTGCAATTACAGCTGCAAGTATTTTTGGGGAAGTCTCTACCAGCTTTGCACATCTAGAGACATTTTTGCCCATTCTTCTTTGCAAAATATCTCAAGCTCTGTCAGATTTAATGGAGACCGTCTGTCAATAGCAATTTTCAAGTCTTGCCACAGATTCTCAATGGATTTAGGTCTGAACTTTGACTGGGCCATTCTAACACATGAATATGCTTTGGTATAAACCATTCCATTGTAGCTCTGGCTGTATGTTTAGGGTCATTGTCCTGCTGGAAGGTGAACAAAAAAAACCTCTCTAGTAATACACACCAAACTGAGCATGTGCAGAGTGCCTCCTAGGGCTCTGTACTATTATGAGACAGATTGGGGACAGTGGAAGAAGAGGATCAGAGAAGACAGGATCAAACAGCCTTTTTACACAATTCAGAGGATTAACCCCTTAAGTTCCACAGTGAGTATAACAAGCATGCTTTACTGCATATACAGACTGATTTTACTGTTGTGGGTTTAGTAACACGTTAACTATTTATTGTTCTGCTTATTCTTACATTATAGTTCTTTAGGAAACAATATTTATCACAAAACATGTAGAGCTTCTGTCACAGGCCACGACCTACCAAGGACTCTGCTGTAATTTAGTACCAATTCATGGCCTGCACAAGTACATCTCTAAGGGCTCATGCACACTGCAGCTCAAAAAAAAGCTGCATTTTACAGGCATTTGAGCTTTTATTTCTGCTACAAGAAGCTTGTCCCTTTTTGTGCTCTTCTGCACGTTTTTATTGAGCTCCTTCAAGCTCCTGCAAACTCCTTTGAGCTTTCTTGAGCATAAGCGTTCACTTTCGAGCTTCTTTCGCCTTTTCACACATATTTTGCACATTTGGGCACTTAGGTGACTTTTCTGCTCAAAAGCTCCTCTCAAAAACGCAAGTTTGGTGGGGGGGTTTTTTTCTGCCTGTAGGAGCATATGCCTGTAAACTCGTGAAAAAGCCCTAGTGTGCATGGACACATTGGCTAACATGGAGGGGAGTTTCCAGGCAGCAAAAAAATGAGAGCTCATAAAACTTAAAAGCCTGTAAGAGCCGCTTCTTCAAGCTCCTTTGAGCTGCAGCGTGCATGAGCCCTAACAAGCTGTGTGAAGTTGGCACCCCATGTTTGTAAAACCTGGATACAAATATACCATTCGTTTGTGTCACGTTTGCGCTGATTTGCGCTGCAAAAATGAGCGCTTGCGCTGGTTCGGTTTCTGAGATATTAAACATTCAATTTAATGCAAGCCCCGCCCACTTTGCACCCCATGTTGCTGAATTTTAAAAACAAACACGCCATTTGTTTGTGCCGCGTTTGTGCTGGTTTGCGCCACAAAAATAAACGTTTGCGCCGGTTCGGTTTCTGAGATATTAAACATTCATTTTAATACAAGCCCGCCCACTTTGCGTTATAGTTGCAGAAACCCTGCCCACTTTGCACCCCATGATGCTGAATTTTAAAAACAAACATGCCATTCGTTTGTGCTGCATTTGCGCTGGTTTGCGCCGCAAAAATTTACGTTTGCGCCACTTTGGTTTCCGAGATATTGTGCATTATAGTTGCAGAAACACCGCTCACTTTGCACCCTATGTTCCTGAATTTTAAAAACAAACATGCCATTTGTTTGCGCTGCAAAAATAAACGTTTGCGCCACTTTGGTTTCCGAGATATTGTGCGTTATAGTTTCAGAAACACTGCCCACTTTGCACCCTATGTTGCTGAATTTTAAAATCAAACACGCCATTTGTTTGTGCCGCGTTTGCGCCTCAAAAATTAACGTTTGCGCCGATTTGGTTTCCGAGATATTGTGCGTTATAGTTGCTGAATCCCGGCCCACTTTGCACCCCATGTTGCTGAATTTTAAAAACAAACATGCCATTCGTTTGCGCTGGTTTGCGAGATATTGTGTGTTATATGTTGCCAAACCACACTGACTTTACACCTCTTTAACAAATCTTACGTACAACCAGATACACCAGTATCGTGGTGGAGTGGTTTATAGCAGCAGGTGTTTGCTGTGTTGTAGTCTGAGTTTTATCTCCTATTTGCCCTGTGTGCCTACTTTGCTGACAGTTATGGTGGCCAGGCCGGTGCTACGGCCACTGCTTCTGCCTCCCTGTGTCTCGCCAGCTGCTCTGCGCATGTGTGTCTGCGGGACGAGAATGAGGCCCGGCTCGTGCATGCACGTGTGCGTTCCCGGCAGCACCGGGTGATGACATCACGTTGCGTTGTAAATGACTGGGTCTCTCCACACAGCCTCGGGAATGCATGTGGGCATTGCAGCAGCTTCCCTGGTCTGCGTGGGTGAGCTCCTCGGGTAAGGTGGGTGGTGGGGGAGAAGTCTGGCCACTCCAGGCTCTGGATGCTCTGTACCCTGGCATTTTATCCTTCGTCTCTCTCTGCAGATTCTCATTGCAGATGGATGCCTCTCTGCCCCCTGGTGGCCAGCCCTCGCTCGACAGGTACCATTCAGGTTCCTTGGGATGGGAGATGACTGGGGGAAAGGGTTAGGCATTGACAGGGGATGGTGAGACTGCGGCAGTAAGCCTAAAGCTTCTTCTACTCTCTTCCTTCCCTCAGCCCTCATAGGTCTGACTTATACCGAAGCTCGCAGAAAAGGAGCGGCTCATCTAAATCTCACCATCGGCATTATCATCAGTCGTCTTCTAGATCTGGTCTTCACAGATCCCACTCAGGGTCAGGGCACCGCAGTAGGGATACACACCGCCCCCCTCCTCCACGCTCCCAGGAGAAACTATGCTGGGGGTGCAAGAGGGTGGTGTCTGTGGACAGGTCCCTCTGTGACCACTGCCACCAAAAATCAGTGGTCGAAAGAACCCAGATCAGCACCTGGAGGCTTTGATTAAACGGGTTGTTAATAATTCCCTGCAGGAAAGGGAAGCCCGCCAACCTCACGTGCCCCCTGCAGATCATCCAAGGTCCCTAGTGGGTGAGAGCCAGTGGGATGATCAATTGGAACCCATTCCAGCCTGATTGGTAGTCTCTGGCTCAATCAGATAGTGAGTCACAGATGGAAGCGCCAGAAGTAGGGTTCAAATACACCCTAGTTCCTTCTCTGCTGAAGGCGGTAAAAGAGGCGACGGACTTGGAAGAGCTGGCCGTATCGCCTCCAAAACAAAAAAAAATATGTTTAACCACTTCAATACCGGGCACTTAGAACACTTCCCGCCCACACCAATTTTCACCTTTCAGTGCTGTTGCGATTTGAATGAGAATTGTGCGGTTGTGCAACGCTGAACCCAAACAAAGTTTTTATCATTTTGTTCTCACAAATAGATCTTTCTTTTGGTGGTATTTGATCACCCCTGCAATTTTTATTTTTTGCGCTATAAAAAAAAAAAGACGGAAAGTTTTGAAAAAAAAAAACATTTTTCTTTGTTTCTGTCACAAAAGTTTGTATAAAGTACATTTTCTCCTTCACTGATGGGCACTGATGTGGCTACACTGATGGGCACTGATGAGGCCACACTGACGGGCACTGATGAGGCAGTACAGATTGGCACTGATGAGGTGGCACTGATAAGGTTGCACGGATGATGGGGCACATATGCAGCACTGATGGGCGGCACTGACAAGCAACACTGACGGGCACTGATACGTGGCACTGATATGCGGCACTGATGGACACTCATAGGCGGCACTGATAAGTGGCATTGGGCACTGATGGGCACTGATAGGTGGCACTTGTAGGTGGCACAGGTGGACACTTTTAGGTGGCACAGATGGGCACTGATAGGTGGCACAGGTGAGCACTGATAGGTGGCACAGGTGGGCACTTATAGGTGGCAGTGGTGGGCACTGGTGCAACAAGCACTGTTAGGGATGGCACTGGCAGGCATCATACATGGGCACAGTGCCATCCCTACAGTGCACAATATTGCCCTTACCTGGTGGTCTAGTGGGGGCTCCCTGGTGGTCCTGGCCGGCCTCTGTGATCCTTTCCTGGTGGTCCTGGGCGGCCTCTTTGTGATGTCCGGGGGGGCTCCCTAGTGGTCCTGGGCAGGCTCCCTAGTGGTCCAGTGGGGTGATTGGTCACGGCTGATCACATGGTAAAAGGCTTCGGATCGAAGCCTTTTACCTCGGTCGGTAATGTGGTGGGTCAAACTGACCCACGGCACCCCCGATCGCGGCGATGCGCGCCCCCAGGGGCGCGCGATCGCGGATTATGCTGAAGACGTCAATAGACGTCCAGTCAGGATAATGAACCACCCGCCCGGACGTCATTTGTCTATACGCCGGGCGGGAAGTGGTTAAACAGCTCAGTAGGGAGCACTCTCATTTCCCCTTTCTAGCAGAGCTAGGGGGAATTATCTCGGATGAATGGAGCAAAGTGGAAAGAAGGGGCTTATTAGCAACCAAAGTCCAAAAGCTGTACCCTTTCAAAGAAGAAGAGGTGGAGCTCCACTAGTGGATGCGGCCCTGATGAGGTTTGCAAGGTACGTGACACTCCCATTAGAGGATACGGTCTCCTTCAAGGACCCCCTGGAGAGGAGAATCGACACAGACCTCAGATGAATATATCTGACAGCCAGAATGGCCTGTAAACCGGCCTTGGCCCTAGCGACACTCTCCAAAGCTATGGAGGTTTGGTCCGATAGTGTTGATGAAACCTTGGCAGGGTTTTCCACTGAAGCAGCCAGAAGTTCGCCTATACAAGAACTAAGGATGGCATCAGCCTTCATGGGGGAGGTGTCCCTTGACATCATCCTTCTCGTGGCCCGGGTGATGTTGGCATCAGTCACGGCTAAGCGGGTCCTCTGGCTCCAGCCTGGTCCCAGATTCCTTTTGAAGGAACCTCCCTCTTTGCGAACAAGCTCAATGAGGCTGTAACCCGGGCCACGTGAGGAAAGTCTGGGTTTCTTCCCCAGGGTGTGGAGGCATGGTGGGTGCTCATTTGCATCACTTTTGGCATGTCTGGGCGGCCTCAATCCAGGACTTTTGGACAGTCAAGACAGTGTCCACAGGCCATGCTTGGGTGTTCAGCAAAAGTCCCAAGCTAAGATTCCTTCCACGACCATTCGGTCCTCAAGAGAAAAGAGGGAGATCCTGTCTGCATATGTGGAATCTCTACTAGAACAGGAAGCGGTCAAACCCATCCCAGTCAATGAGAGGGACCAGGGTGTATTTCCCCTTGTTCTTAGTACAGAAGAATGACTCATGGAGACCCGTGATTGATTTAACCCATCTCAATTTATCCAAATGGGAAAGTTCAAAATGGAGTCTCTGCACTCTATCCAGCAAGCAGCCCAACCAGGAGACTGGTTGATCTCCATCGACCTCAAGGATGCCTACTTCCCCATAGCAGTCAATTTACTTGCCTCCCCTTTGGCCTGACAACATCACCGAGAGTCTTCTCCAAGGTACTGCTAGCAGTGGTAGCGCTGTTGAGTGTCATAGGAGTCCGTCTTTATCACTATCTGGATGACCTCCAGACAAGGGCAGCTGCTGGATCACTGGGACTTAGTCATCACGACCTTGCAAGAATTCGGGTGGCTACTGACCTTAGACAAAAATCACCTGCAGCCGTCCCAATCTGTAGTATTCCTCTGAGCTTCTTTCTATCAGTGTCTGGTTAAAGGAGTTTTCATTCTCCCCTGATTGTCCTATGAGGATGCAGAGCCCCTGACCCTCTGTCTGGATAGTGCTGATTGGCCCTGTGCTAATCACATGCACTCTCCCAAGAAAAAAAAAACTCTAGCAATACACACCAAACTGAGCATGTGTAGCGTGTCCCCTAGCTCTGTACTATCAGGAGATATATTGGGGACAGTGGAAGAAGGGGAGAATCAGAGGAGACAGGATCAAAAAGCCATTTTACACAATGCAGAGGATTAACCCCACCGTGGGTACTACAAGAATGCTTTACTGCATACAGTATACAGACTGATTTTACTGTTGTGGGTTTAGTAACACTTTAAATAATGACTATCAAGTTTTTGGTTAGGTTTTCAAAGGCTACATATAGCCATCATATTGAGGTTGGAGGCACAGGCATGATCATTTGAATATCTTTTTGGAAAATAAAGTTCAGATGGTCTAGTATACATATTTATTCCTTTTGATAGAGGAGATCGCTAGACAATCCTGGCAACAGCTTATTTCATAGTAAAAACAACAGTGGTTGGCCAAGAAATCTCGTACAATTTTACATAGAAGAAGGGCAGGCCAGGCGATATCTTGAGATGTGTAGCTGGGCTGGCAGTGCTCCATGTTTGCTTTGGAGTGGCTTCAGCAGTTGAGCTCCAGCTTCAGGCTTGCTCTGGAACTAAACAAACTCTCGGCTCCAGGCACTTCCAGGAACCCTAGCTCTGGCTCCAAATCGGCTCCAGAAATTACTGCTCAAGCTCAAAAATGATTAAAATCATCTGTGCTCAGCTACAGCTGACAAAGAAATACATGTAAGTTATAAACTTATCTCCACCCCTTGGACATAAAGGGGATGCTATTGTTGGCCAGTGCTGTCCAAGGGGTGGAGATTGGCATCCTACTTAACCACTTGATTACCAGCCTGTTTTATACCCTTCCATTACCAGGCCACTTTCAGTGCTGTGTTAGTTTGACTGACCATTAATAGGTCCTTCAATGCTGTATCCAAACTATTTTTATCTCCCTTTTTGAAATAGGACTTTCTTTTGGTGGTATTTAATAACCACATTTTTTTATTTTTTTATTTTTGCTATACAAAAAAGACCCAAAAGTTTATGAAAAAACCTTTCCTTATTGTTGTAAGAAAAAATAGCAAAATGCGAGGACAGTACAAACACCCTTGAAATCGCCCCTTTTTGTAAAGCATATGCCCCAAAGTGATCTATTTTTTTGCCACCATTTTTTTAAAATGGTGGTTAGAAAATGGAGCTTGGTAATGGTGAACTAAATATGGCAAAGTCATATATTGGAAGGAGTAAGGCTAAGGGGTTAATGTAAAGGTCACATATAGTGCAGGATAAGGGGTTAATATACGAGTCACTGCAGGATAGGAATGAGATATGCTTGAGAGAAAAGGGCAGTGAAAAGGTTAGAAAACTATCCCATAAAGCCCCTGTTCCCCTGAATCGAATGCTTCTTGCTCTCCTGGACCTAATGAATGATCTTTTACTCTAGTGCTTTTCCCTTTCATCATTAAGAGTAAGGGGCTCTTAGATGTAAATATTGACACTGTTTACATTTTGTGATTACTCTGATTGGTCATCACAGTGATCACATGGCTAGAGCACCTCGGACCGGCTCTGTACATTGTGTCTGTGAACCAAGCAGTTTATTGATTGCTTCACAGCCATTAAAAACTGGCCACCTGGGGCTATCTCTGAAGTGCCATTTATAAATGACACTCTAGAAATAGACACCCACCCCACCGCCATTTTTTTTACAAAGTGACAGTAGAAAGATGATTAAGTATGGCTGGGGTTGGGGATTACTGAGCTGAACTTTTCTGCTCTGCTGGCAAGTTTTCACCCTCCTTATTAGTTTATGGTCACATCTTTCATTTTCAATATTTATTGCTTTTGAAACAGTCATACATAACTTGTCGTATAGGCTTATGCACCGTATTTTCTAAACAGAAATGACAAAAGGTTTCCAACAAGTTCGTGCAACACACAAACTGGAAACTGCAAACCCTTGATCGTGTACCAGAGAGAGGGTAGAATGGTAAAGTGGGCAAAATGGTAAGAATAAAGGAAACCCTGGTCTGAAAAAGCTTGTGATGACCTTTGCAGTGCTAATGAAATTTGTAGCCCATATGGGTAGATACCATATACATAGGAAGGGACAAAACAAGATGAAAGATTAGGAGAGAATAAAAAGAAGAAAGGATAAGGAAAGATATACAAAGAGATGCTTTCTATCTCTCACTGTCTGTGAGTCCTATTAGTTATGCCAGTGAATGCTCTTCTGAAAGGTAATGTATCCAAGGGTCCCATGTTTTTAAAAATAGGGGAATATTATCTTGTAAAGTAGCCTACATTTTCTCATTTATAATTATCCATGATAACTTCAAATGTGTCAGTGGGAATGGGATGGGCGGGGACCTCCATGACGTAGCTATTGCTATCCTGGCAGCTGAAAATATGAAGATCAGTTTGTTGGTGTGTTTTGGGACCTCCTCTAATGGTCGGCCTAGTAGGGCTTGCCATAGGCACTTTTTAAGGTTAGTCTGGGTCAGAGAGTATATAGAATTGGCATGTCCACCAAATATGATTAACTGTACCATCCTGTCCACATCCCCTACATTGTCAGCTTTATACACGAGTTTGGTCTGTGGTTGGTTGGATGCCTGTTAGGAAATTGTGGGTAAGACTGGCCTGTCAGAACTGTGTGTCTGTGACTAGCACAGACTTTTGCTCAAAATATAATATTGTTTAGTGTTAAGACTAGGGCTGCACCAATCATAAGTACCGGTACTTGCGAAAATGGCTAGTACCGGCACCGATACTGGTATTGGTGCATCCCTAGTTAAGAAATTACCACTCTGCGCTTACCTCAGTATAGTTACCTATTGGGGTTGATTTACTAAAACTGGAGAGTGCAAAATCTGGTGCAGCTCTGCATAGAAACCAATCAGCTTCTGGGTTTTATTGTCAAAGCTTAATTGAACAAGCTAAAGTTAGAAGCTGATTGGCTACCATGCAGAGCTGCGCCAGATTTTTCACTTCAGTTTTAGTAAATCAACCCCATTGTGTCTAAAAAGGTCACCATGCACTTTTCCCTTTAAGTGGTCTCATACACCTTCTCAGGATGCTCCTAGGATTGTCACCTGAACACCTCCTCCTCTCACATTGACACGGACCACAGCAATCCAAGTACTTTCAATGACTCCTCTGCTCAAAGAGAATAATTATTAAAATTGGTGAGCTCAGACTGCATGGCTAATTTACAAGGGGCTGAGGTGAAAGACAGATGGCCATGGGGTTCAGGTGCCAACTCTGAGCTTTCATCAAGGGACCGGGAGGGAGATAATGTTGGTGAATTTCCCTTTTCACGTACCACTGGAAAAATCTGTGTTACCCCAACTAAATGATTTTGACTTCACTTTTTAGACCGCGTCGAGACGTACCATCGGTTAGTCGAAGATTGAAATCGAACAAGTTAATTCGAAACTGTTATTTTGGGTCTTCGACTAACCAAAGATACGTCTCGACGTGGTCTAAAACGTGAGAGGTCAAAATCATTTAGTTGGGGTTATCCATTGATATGACTCCATTCGCGTCTCACCATTAAAGAATTGATCCCTACGTGGTTATGGTCATAGCCACGGCCATGATCGGTAAAAGCGTTCATGGCCATGAATACTAACCACGTCGGGATCAGAATTGTGATTTGTTATAATATAAAACTCGTTTTCAGACACGATCAGTGTCTGTGTGTCAAGACTGTC